>SJXQ01012357.1:204363-259830 GCA_006408695.1 Aepyceros melampus
AGCGCGCTGGCGGGGAGGGTGGGCAGGGGGCGGGCGAGGAGCCGCCGGCAACAATTGCGTCTGGGTCCCGGCAAACATGAGGCAGCTGCCCGCACGGCCGGCTGCGCGGAGGGGAAGCCGGCAACAGTTTTCTCGGTCGTCCAGGATGCAGCGGGCCAAGGTAGGCTCTGGTGGGGCTGGGCGCTCGCCCAGGGCTGGGGGGTGGGGGCTTCGGGGGTTTACCCTGGGCCAGGGAGCCTTGCTGTGCCTCTTTGTTTGACTCCATTCCCTGCTGTCCCCTGTAAGGTCGCTATGGAAAAAGTAAGTGTTGAGGTGTCCTGCCTGGGAGGCTAGACTCCTGGGGCCCCCATCAGACGGCAAAGGCTTTAGGTGTTTGTGGAACAGAAGCTGGACAGAGGAGTAGCTTGGGGTCAGCCATGTGGTTCAGTTAAGTGTCTGGGGCAAGTGTCAGAGTGCTGACCCCAAGCCTCCAGCTCATTAGTGCTGGGGAAAGGCTGAATGCTGGGAGCGGGTGTCTTACCTTTGAAGGCTGGTGAATGAGTGCATCATTTAATTATCCAAGTAATTAATGAACATCCACTTCCTGAAGGGCTAGAGGACCCCTGACAAGGACACATGTGGTTAGTTTCCACTGTGGGGCTGTTGGGAGGCTGGAGAGAGAAAGAAAGCAAGGGAAATGCCTGCAGTAGAGTTCAAGAGATGTGTCAAGGAGTTGGGAAGGATGAAGAATAATTAATGCAGAGTAACAAGGAAATGGAAAATAAGCTCACCCCTCCCAGAAGACAGTGAACACTCAGAAAATCTGCTGATGCTTTGCCACCTCCCCACATGTGTGGGACAGTCTTGCTTTGGAGGGAAGAAGAAACACCAGGATTAGATTTGGCTGCTTGTAACAGAACAACCCAAATAACAGTGGTTTGAACACATTTGCTTGGTTTCTCACACAGAAGTCCAGAGGGAGGCAGTAGCGGGCTGGCACGGAGACCCTATGATCCACAGGGACTAAGTGCCATCTGTCTCAGCAGGGACTCAGGCTCCATCTGTCTCACTGGCTTCCATTGTAGAGGTTACCTCAACGTCCAAAATGGCTGCTGGAGTTCCAGCCAACACACACAGGCTGCAGGAAGTAGAAAGAAGGAAGGGCCAAAAAAAACCCCACAGCCCTCTAATAAAATCAGGGCTTTGTGAGTAAGGAAGAATGGACACTGGGTTGGTCTCTGCCAGTCTCCCCGCCAACTCCATGCCCTTCCCCCCGAGATGGATTCCTACTCTCTGCCACTCGTGAGGACAAGCGGTCCAGAGTGGGCTTGTGGCTGCTGGCTCCAGGCCACCCTGCTCCAGGCCCCAGGCCACCCCCGCCCCCGCACTGTCTGCTCCATCACTCAGTGGCATCAGGAGGATCACATGAGACCCTTCGAGCGTGCTGGCAGGGCATGTTGAAGGTTTTTCTCCCCACCACCTTAAGTCTCCCCCGCCACCTCCAGGCAGACAGGGCAGGAGTAGAGAAACGTAGAGCCGTGTCACAGGCTCACTCACTGTACACACGTGCCACAGCCATCACAGGTCACGTGCATCCTTGGGCATCAGTCTGAGCCTGCGACACACAGCCACACCCCATGGCTGTACCGTGGTTGGCCAGGTTGCCAAACCTGCAGAGGTGGGGCTCTCAACTGAGTCAGGCTGCGTGCAAGTGTGCATTCAGCCTGCTGTGTCCACCAGCCACCTGACAATCCCTTCTCTTGCCTTTCCCCCACTGGCCCCTACCTGCCAGGAGGTCACGCCTTGTCCCTGCCAGATGAGTGTGGGGAGTGGTTCTCGTCCTCCACGTGCAGCTGGCCCTTCCCTTGGTTATCGTGACCCCACACTGGCCCCTGCCGTCTCTCACAGCCAGGCTCCAGTGGGTCCATCGTGCCTGCCAATGCCCTTCCTACAGCTGGCCTGGCTGGAGACTGGAGTGGCCCCACACCTTCAGCTGTGGGCCAGGCAGGGACAGTGATCACCACTGTCACCAAGGTCAGCAGGGAGATTATGAAAAATCAGCTTCCTCTCAGTGGTAAAGAATCTGCTTGTAATGCAGGAGACGCGTGTGTGATCCCTGGGTCAGGAAGATTCTCTGGAGAAGGAAAATGACAACCCGCTCCAGTATTCTTGCTTGGAGAATGCCATGGACAGAGGAGCCCGAGGGGTTACATACTGTTTGTGGGGTCACAAGAATCAGACACGACTTAGCGACTAAGCCGCCACCAGCACCAGCGGCAATGGGGGCTACAGTTCGGAGCGCAGGCTGGGAGATGGCCTGACTCATCCATCCTCATCACCTGTCACTGTCATTTGTGGGTCCTCACAAAGTCCTGGGAGGGTGTGCCCTGCTACTTCCCCTTCTGTAGACACGAGGCTTGGGGTCGAGGGTGACGGGGGTGGGCGTGCAGCTCGCCCAACACAGGGCCAGGACTTGAACTCCCTGAGATCTTAGGAAAAATGAGCTCTGCTCCTGGATCTTCAGGGAGAGACGTCTTCATGGCCTGGCATGTCCGCTGGGACCCTCTACCTGCCCAGGTTCCTGCCTTCTTGCAGGGAGTTTGTGGGAGGTGGTCCCTAATTTTTTCCCTTATTTCCAAGTATAGTAATCACATACCTGAATTGAATGGCGAGTGAAGTGGTTCTGACCATTCTCTGGGACAAGGCCAGGGCTGAAGGGCAGAGCCCTGAAGTGGCCGCTCCTCCCTCCAGGGTCTTTCCAACAGGCTCTGCACCTGGATTATCTCTCTGGACCCCCACGTGGCCCCTCCAGGTAGTGCTTGGTATTGTACCCACTTTACAGGTGAGGAAACTAAGGCCCACCCTAGATTGCAAGCTACAAAGTGTTACAGTGGGAATTTGAACCCTGCTCTGTCTTACTCCAAAGCTCAGTTCCCTATGGCTTGCGGCGGGGGGGAATGGACAGGGATGTCATGGGAGACAGCTATAGGGAGAGAGGATGTGCCTATAACCAGGCAACTGGTTATAGGAGATGCCCCACCCCAGTTGGGGGCTGGCCCCATGGAGTTGTGGCCTATTGCACCCTCCAAATACTTTCATGAGTACACTCGGGTCAGACCCCACCCCAACCATGCCTCCTGGATTATTCGTGTGACCTTGAGCCAGCCACATCCCCTTTTCTGGGGGCTCCAAAGGATAGGGCCCCAATGTTTTGACACTAGGAGCCCTTTTCTTATCCAAATCTGCTGCAAGCATGGGAGCTACTTTGCCAGCTGGGGCTGGGGGGCCATCTGCTCTCCCACCCCATCCCCCGCCCAGGAGCATCTGCACAGCCCTGAATGTGGCCTCTGTGAGGAGGAGGGGAGACCCTGGTTTCCAAGGCAAAGAAAAAAGGAGGGAGAGAACTTGGCGCACCTCCCTTTGCTGGTCCTGCAGCCCCGGCCGGAAGGAGACAGAGCGCAAAGGAGGGTGCAGTGTGGAATGAGCCATGGTGCGGGCCCTCCCCCAGCTCCAGCTGACTGATGTTTCTCTGAAATAGGCAGGTGCATCTGTCAGCTGTGATCAGCCCACATCCCGGAGCGCCACAGAGCATGCACGTGATGGGGACAAGCCAAGGGGACCCGCAGGCGCCCGAGCGAGGGCTGGGTGTGGGGTGAGCTGAGCTGACCTGAGAAGGATGGCTGAAAGGGCCTGTCCCAGCTCCCCAGCTGGCCCATCTCTGATCTGTTGCCTGAGGTCTCCGCCCAGCGCTCCCCTCCAGCAGGCAGCCCACACCCGTGCCGTGCTCAGCCAGGCAGAGCATCTGCTGGTCTTTCCCGGCCTCACCTGGCCCCCCAGCACATGCCTTTCAAGACAGGCAAGGGCTAGCTCCGAGGCCTGCTGCTGCCGCTCTGCCCTGTGCCCAGTGCACCCTGGCCCTGTGTTAAGATCCTCTCCTGCACTTCGCTGGTGGTCCAGAGGTTAAGACCCTGAACTTCCATTGCAGGGAGCTCAGGTTTGATCCCTGGTCAGGAGATGCAAGGACTTAGGTTCAATCCCTGGGTCTGAAAGATCCCCTGGAGGAGGGCATGATGACCCCCTCCAGTATGCTTGCCTGGAGAATCCCATGGACAGAGGAGCCTGGTGGGCTACAGCATCGCAAAGAGTCAGACACGACTGAAGCCACTTAGCACACATGGGTTCTATCCTTGGTAAGGGAACTAAGAGTCTGCGTGCCACGGTGTGCGGCTATTAGAAAAAGATCTTGTCTCAAGATGGGCCAGTGACTCCAGAGCACCAAGTACTGGCCCCAGCTCTGCCCAAGTGACACTGTGAGCGTGGGCCGCAGATATGCTCATCGCCTCTGCCCGGCGCTCACCTGAGGCTGGGCCCTGTGCTGAGCCGTGGGGGCTGGGGGCCGTAGTGCGGATCACCTGCCCCTACATACGTGTATGCCCCTGGCCTGTCACAGAGCCCACCCCCAGCATTTGGAATTGACAGGCCAGCCAAGCACAAACGTAGCTGCGGAAGTAACACGGCTGTGCCTCGGCTCAGTTCCAGGCCCCTCACGCCTTAGCTGTGTGTCCTCAGACAAGTTATTTAGCTTCTCTGTTCCACGGTCTCCTCGTTTTCCTCCTTGGTAAATAAGATCCTCCACCAACCCCGCCCCCCTGCACCCCGTGCATAGAGAGAGCTCTGTAAATGGGTGCGAGTATCAGTGTTGTCATTTTGGGGTTGCTGAGTCGAGCCTGTGAAGGGCACCCCAACGGGACAGTGCGATCGGTGAGCGGCTCAAGTCCACCCCTGGGTTGATGAGAAGCCTCATCGCCTGGGCAGCAAAGGGCAGGTGAGGAGATGGTGGGCTGGCGGAGGTGGCAGCATCCGAGGCCGGGCAGCGACACCCCAGCGGCCCCCTCCTCGGCACCAGTGTCCTGAGTGGAGCCGCACCCAGGCATGTGTGTGTGTGAGTGTGTATGTGTGCCTGTGTGCACGTGTGAATTCCGCAGGGGCTCATGACAGTCTCACCTCCCCTCCCATCCAGGAGGCAGGCTGCCTGGCTGGCATTATTGATGCCCAAGGGTGGGAGGAGAACCAAGCGCTCCCCCCTCCTCCAGCGAAGCCTTCCCATCCCAAATCCTCAGGGCCTGCATGACTCGACGCCCACTGCCACTTCCTGCCATCTGTCCCGAGTGATGGAAATAGAGCGAGCGAAGACGAGTGGGCGCTCACGAGCCAGCCTGCAGCAGTCCCCATGGACAGGGTCAGGGCGCCAGGCAGCCCCACACCTGGAGCCTGCACGTCCCTGCAGGCCCAGGCTCTGGGTACAAGACAGCCCCCTTCCCCTCCCCCCTGGGAGAAAGGGAGAGTGTGAATTGCGAGACCCCTTCCTCCCACAGATAAGGCCCAGAATTTCCTATGTGGTGGGATAAGCACTCTAAACCTTGGCTGCACTTTCGGATTGACTGTCGAGCTTTATAAAAATAGAGTGGTGCAGGCCCCAGGGAATCAATAATGCAGCCCCCGGGGAAGGCAGAGGTGGGGAGACTTCCCAAGTGATTCTGATGTGCAGCCAGCTGAGCAGAGCGAGTTGGGTGGCCCTGCTGACGTCACTGGGCCATGGGCTGGGCCCTGCCCCTTGCATGGGGCAGCCAGACCCTCACGCAGCACCAGGAGGGTGAAGAATAGTGCTGATCACTCCTGCTGGGGGCAAGGTGTGTCACCTCATTTAACCTCCCCCATAGTCCTGTGAATTATCCCCATTTTATAGATAAGCAAACTGAGGCTTGGGTCTTCCCCCGTGGCTCAGTGGAAAGAAGCCACCTGCAATGCCGGAGACTCAGACAACATGGGTTCAATCCCTGGATTGGGAAGATCTTCTTGAGGAGGGAATGGCAACCCACACAAGTATCATTGCATGGGAAAATCCCATGGACAGAGGAGCCCGGTGGGCCACAGTCCATAGAGTCCCAAAGAGCCGGACATGACTGAAGCGACTGAACACACACACACACACACACACACACACAAACACGAGTCTCAGAGTGGTCAAGAACTTCATCCAAGGCCTCCCAGCCAGGAGAAAAGGGCCAGGTTCCAAGTCCCTGCCTGGCTGACCACAGACCTCTTCCCACCGTACTTGACTGAAATACCATTCTGCTCGAAATCTTCCCTCCCCTGCCCCCCAAAAGTCTTCCCTCCCTCCCCAGCTAGGTGTGTCTTCTCAGTTAGAGGCCAGTGGGTCCTGGCGGCCCTTAGGAGGCTGTTCATGCTGTCTCTCCAGCACAAACGCCTGTAAGCATTTGGGAGAAGCTAGCCATGCCTTTTGCATACGTGTGAACTCAATCACTTTACCTCTGGGGAGAGGAGCCTGGATGTTTTCACCCCAAAGGCTGCCACCTATGTGCCCACAGGTCACCTCTGCCAAGCCTTCTCTGAGATGCTCTTTGGGGGTTTTCTGGAGCCCAGATGACAAGAACCCCAAAGACTGAGCCAGTTGCTCAAAGGTGTGTCCCTAACGGCCTGACCAGACGGGCCTCCACAGGACGGAGCTGTGCCCGCGGGGCGTGGGGCAGTGCCTGGTGGGCTGCTGGCCTTTCTGGGGGCCTGTGGTGGGGTGTGGGGAGCCACAAGGCAGACTGTCCCAGTTGTGGTCCCAGTGGTTTGTTTAAAATGCTCTTGCCTCTTTCTGTGGCGCGGCGAAAATTCTCAGGTGATGATTGAGAGTGGAGTGTTCTCATGGAGAGTCTGAACTGCATTTGGGGGGAGCTGGTATTCTTTCTGTACCATCTTCATGGTGTCGATGTCAAAGTTACTGAGGAGTCCCTTTGACCCTTCCATTGCTGCCCACATCTACGGCAGAAGCTAAATACCCACCACATTAATATGCTCCCACCTGTCCCACTGCCTGCACCCAGCTCCGTGCTCCACCATTTTCCCCTCAACCCGGGCAGACCCCAAGCTGGCCTTTGGCCTCATTGTGCCCCAGCTGCCCTCCACGCTCCACCAGACCACCTTTCTGAAGCAACTCTGGACTTGGGTGGGAGAGAGGAGCTGGGGGTAGGGTGTGCCCTGGTAGCAGCAAGCTGCCCACAGCCCCACAGCTAGAAGGCTAAAATGGTGCCGGCCAGTAGACATGAGTTTCACAGTACTTCCCTCGTGGTCCAGTAGTTAAGGATGCACCTGCCAGTGTGAGGGATTCGGGTTCGACCCCTAGTCGGGGAACTAAGATCCCATAAGCCATGGGGCAGCTGAGCCTCTGCACCTCAACTAAGCAGAAGCCCACGGGCTGCAGTGGAGATCTCACGTGACGCAACTGAGACCCAGCATGGTCCAAAATAAAGGTTTTCTACAGAAGTGTATTGCAAGGCACAAGTGTCATTTTAAATGGTCAGGCAGACACATTAAAGAAAGTAAATTTAAAAAGAAAAAATTTAAATAATATATTCTGCTTAATCCAATGTAAATATTATTTCAGTGTGTGTGCTCAATATAAAAATTGTTAATAAGCTATTATCATACTAAGAAGAATTTGAAATCCAGTGTGTATTTGCACTAACGGCATGTCTCCATTTGGACTAGTCTCATTTCAAACATTCAGTAGCCACGTTCAGTGCATGGCTGATGCACGGGACACTCGGTCCCAGAGGACTCAGTTCTCTGAGCCGAGCTGAGCGAGGGAGCCCTCAGACTGCAAGTTTTCTAGCTGTTTGTATTCCTTCACCGATTTTGTCTTATCTGCCTTCACAGATTTTGTCTTGCCTGCTGCAACCTGTGCTATAGTTTCTTATTTTTCTTTAAATTAACTCATGTTTTAAATTTCCATAAATTCAGTCAAAAGGGAATCAGTAGATCATTCTTGTAAAAGGAGAGATGGTAGCAGGTGCAGAGGTAACCATAACAACACCCTCCAAACAAAACAAGAGCACTGAATTCTAGCAGCCCCCCAACCCTCCTCCCTCCCACTCTGTTGCCTGCTGAGGCTCTGAGCTGAAGCTAGAGGGATGCTTCGGGCACCCAGAGTCTAAGTCAGGGTCCCCAACTTCTGGGATCTAATACCTGATGGTCTGAGGTGGAGCTGACGTAATGTTAGAAAGAAAATGCACAGTAAATGTAATGCTGTTGAGTCACCCCAAACCATTCTCCCTCCATTCCACGGAAGAATTGTCTTCCGTGAGACCCGTCCCTGGTGTCAGAAGGGCTGAGGACCGCTGGTCTAAGTCATCCCCTCTCCCAGACAGGAGGTTCTCCCAGGCGCTCCCTTCCTGGAGCCAATGCGTGTGTGCGCTAAGTCCCTTCAGTCATGTCCGACTCTTTGTGACCCCATGGACTGTAGCCCGCCAGTCTCCTCTGTCCATGGGATTCTCCAGGCAAGAATTCTAGAGTGAGTTACCGTGCCCTCCCCCAGGGGATCTTCCCAGCCCAGGGACTGAACCCCTGTCTCCTGCTTTGGAGGCAGATTCTTTGCCACTGAACCACCTGGGAAACGCACTGGAGCCAATGACCTCCAGCCGAAGCCCAGCAGTGAACACACGTGAATGGGAACAAGCAGGGCAACAGAGAACACACCAGATGGGGACATGGCGATCTTGGTGAGAGGGTCTGAGAAAGACCTATTCCAGGATTTGTGCTCCAGCTGGGTGGTTTGCAGGAGGTCCTAAGGAACCCTGAAAGAGGGATGTGGGCGTTAAACACAGCACCTCTGCAAGCACCCAGCACAGTGTCTGCTGGAAAATAGATGCCTCCCCAGCATGCTGCCCTTTCTGTACACCCCCTGCTCCCCCAACTCCTCCTAGACCTGGGACTTGGAAGAAGGGAAGCTGATACCTGCCCCTGGACTCCCTTGGAAGGCAGGAGCTGCAAGTGAGGGCTGAGTGGCCGGAAATGTCTCAGCATAGCTGCAGCGCTTGCCCTGGAGGTACCTTGTCAGCCTCGGGGGAGGCTGCAGGTCCCGGCCAGCCTAGGGCCACTGCTGGGCCCTGGCTCGGCATGCTCACTGCCGGGCCTCACGACCCAGACCTTCTGGCTCCACTGGCCTCTGCCACCAAGGCCTGGCCATCCCCTCCCCTGAGGGCCATGGAGGATGAAAAGATGGCTCCATCCTTGTTAAAACGCGTCAGACAAGAGCAGGAGGGAAGAAAGCCTCAGCGAATTATGCGAGAGCTTCAGAGGGCTTTCACTCAGGCATTTAGGATATTTATTGAGGGTTTTGTGTGTGTTTGTATTTTTTTAATATTCTTTTTTTTGTATGTATGAAACTTTTTTTTTTTAATGGAAACTTCATTGAGACCATTGCAGACTCACTTGCAGTTGTAAGAAATAAAACAGAGGGGCTTTCCCGGTGGTCCAGTGGCTAAGACTCCGAGCTCCGAATGTAGGGGGCCTGGGATCTCTGCTCAGGGAACCAGAGCCCCCATGCTGCTACAAATAAAGAAGATCCTGTGTCCTGAAACCAAGACCTGCCATAGCCAAATGTATAAATAAATATTTTAAAAAGAAATGAAACAGATCCTGAGTACCCTTCACCCAGTTTTACATGCACTCGTGTGGGTTTAGCCCTGTTCACTTAAACACACATACAGTATCATATGTGTCCGTTCATGTTTCCATCACTGCAGTCAATACACATAACAGTTCCATCACCTCAAGGACTCGTGTTGACCTTTTGTAGCCACGCCCACCTCCCCTCTTCCACCTTTCCCCCATCCTTAACCCCTGTCCCACTAACCTGTTCCATTTCTAAATTGTTGCCACTTTGAAATGTTACGTAAATAGGATTATACCCTATTGGCCCTTCGGATAGTATGGTATCTCCTTATGGTTTCGTTTGTTCCTCCTGGCGGCTCATGATTTGGAGCATCTTTCCAGGGGCTTCGTGCCACCTGTCTGTCTTCCTTGGTGACATGTCTGTGCTACTCCTCTGCCCATCTGCTAGCTAGAGGCTTTGTTCTTTTACTGCTGGGTTTTGGAAGTGAGGGTCTTTTGGGTTTCAGGCTCTGTGATAGGGAAGAGCAGTTCACACAGGAGGCCAGGGCCGGCTCTAGGAGCCAACATTCCAGAAGAAAGAGACAGAAATGCGCCCAGGTAAACAAATAAACAGGGTAAGTTCACCAGCCAGCTATGCTGGGGATCCCAGCAGGTACTGCTGTGGGTGAGGAGGTGGGGGTCTCCCAGCACCTGATCTGGGTGAGGCCTGACAGGGAGAAGCAGTCCATCTTGAACATCCAGGAGGAGTATGCAGGTGAGAGCAGAGGGACTGCAGGTAAAGGTGCAGAGAAGTGTGCAGGGGGAGGTGGGAATGTGCAGGGGAGAAAGGAGTGTGCAGGTGGGGGAGGGGAGGGTACAGGGGGTGGGGAAAAGCCGCATAGCACTGCCCGTGGCTGAGACCCCCTGAAAGTTGGAACCGGGAGGCCACGAGTACACTGTGGCCCTGGTGTGCCCCCAGGCATCTGAGACTTAGTTTGTGCTTCTGTGCTGTCACTCAGTCCTGTCTTTACAACGCTATGGTCTGTAGCCTGCCAGGCTCTCTGTCCATGGGATTCTGCAGGCAAGAATACTGGAGTGGGTTGTCGTTTCCTCCTCTAGGGGATCTTCCTGACCCAGAGATCCAACCAGTGTCTCCTGCATTGCAGGCAGATTCTTTACCAGTGAGCCACCTGGGAAGCCACCTGGGAGACTTAGTTTGCTCATCTTTAAAATGGGCAGGTGCTGCCAATCTCCTATAGTTGTCATAACAATGAAGTGCCTTTAAGGCCCAAAAGTGCAGGAGTATGTCGTTTCCTCCTCTAGGGGATCTTCCTGACCCAGAGATCCAACCAGTGTCTCCTGCATTGCAGGCAGATTCTTTACCAGTGAGCCACCTGGGAAGCCACCTGGGAGACTTAGTTTGCTCATCTTTAAAATGGGCAGGTGCTGCCAATCTCCTATAGTTGTCATAACAATGAAGTGCCTTTAAGGCCCAAAAGTGCAGGAGTGGGGTTCTCGGCCCTGCCCTGTGGTCCCTCCCAGCACTGGCCCCATCTCAGTAGGACAGAACCCCCGGTCACCTGCTGGGTCTCCGCACATCAGCCCAGGCCTGACTGCAAGACAGAGTCCCAGGACTAGCCCCAGGCTCCGTGAGGGCCACCCCTGCTGGCCTCCCAGTGCTGTCCTGAGGCCGGGTCACCGACAGACAGCTCTTGCCCAGGCTCTGGGCCCCTCCTGGGTTTCCCCTCTGATCTTCTCCACTCAGCCCACGAACAGAGCTTTCAGCAAAGGATTCATGAAATCATGAAGGGCCAGCTGCCCATCGTCCCCCACCTGTCTCCTGGGCTGAAATAAAGACCTGATTCATTGAGGCCTTTTCCCTTCCGAATAAGATCATTAATAATGGAGAAGGTCTCTGTCTGCCAGCCTGGGCAGGGCCTGTGCGTGTGTGTGTGTGTGTGAAGTGTGTAGGGTGCCTCCCTCAGCATCCCTGGCACCGGGGGCCCCCGGCCATCCCCAGCCCCTCCTGGGTTTCCCCTCTGATCTTCTCCACTCAGCCCACGAACAGAGCTTTCAGCAAAGGATTCATGAAATCATGAAGGGCCAGCTGCCCATCGTCCCCCACCTGTCTCCTGGGCTGAAATAAAGACCTGATTCATTGAGGCCTTTTCCCTTCCGAATAAGATCATTAATAATGGAGAAGGTCTCTGTCTGCCAGCCTGGGCAGGGCCTGTGCGTGTGTGTGTGTGTGTGAAGTGTGTAGGGTGCCTCCCTCAGCATCCCTGGCACCGGGGGCCCCCGGCCATCCCCACCAATACCCCCTTTCTGCCCTGTTGGGATGGTAAGCCCAGTCCAGCTGTAGCTCTGAGCATCACTGACCACCCCCAACAGCAGGCCAGGCTAAGCGTGGAAGAAGGGAAGAGCGTGGAGGGGCTGCTAAGCACGTGTGTTGGAGGGGCGGCCTGAGGGGGCGACAACCACAGGGGGGATGGGCAGTGAGACCTGGCTGGAAAGATCGCGAAAGTCAGGATAAGTGGTTGGGTGTTGCCGGGCCTAGACAGCTGCTTCATCGAAAGCTGACCAGGAGGCCCACCGCCCAGCCCCAAATACGGACTGCCCTTGTGGGGCCATGAGCCAGCTCAGCTCCTGGAGGGCTCCCCCAGCCAACGAGAGCTCGCAGGAGGCAGCACACCAGCCTCTCCTCACCTGAGCATTTGCTCAGGCTCCACAGTTTCGGGGACGTTTGTAGGGTTTTTCTTATTCCTGAAGTTTAGGAAAGCCACCAGAGAGGACAGGCAAGAACCCAAAAGACCAAAAGCTTGCTTTCGCAGCTCTCCTTGCAGCCAGAGAGGAGACATATGACATGGGCTGGGACAGTCTGACACCTCTGCTCTTGACCTTGAACCTGGAGCCAGTGAGTCAACGAGACCCCCCCCCAGAGCGGTGACGCCAGTGGGGGCCCTAGGCCCAGGGTCCCTGGACGGCAGGACCAGCAGCAGCAGAGGCCCTTGTCCTGGCCCGTGGGTGTCCGTGACTGAGGCCTGGCTGTCTGTCAGCCTGCTCTTTGCTCTGGTCTGTCTGCCAAGCCTGGTCCTGTCTGTCCTGGGGAGGCTGTGAAGGGCCTGGGTCCCCCACCTTGATTTCTCTCCAGGTACCATCCACCTGGGTGCATTTTTCTGGTCCTTGTACCCAAGAACCCGACCATCGCAGGGGCCGTGCTGGAGTCTCTGCGTCTGCAGAACTTGCCCGAATGTACATCTGTTTGTGATGTATTTCGGACACTCGTATACTTTTCAGGACCATATACATGTCTGCCTGCGATGCAGGAGTCACAGGAGACATGGGTGGGATTGCTGGGTCTGGAAGATCCCCTGGAGGAGGAAATGGCAACCCACTATAGTATGCTTGCCTGGAGAGTCCCATGGACAGGGGGACCCGGCAGGCTACAGTCCTCGGGGTTGCAAAGAGACGGACACGACTGAAGTGTCTGAGCATGCATAAATGCAGTGGAACCCCATGACCCTGGAAGGACATCACCACCATCATCCTGGCCAGTCAGCCCCCAACTCAGAACCAGGGCCCACATGGGGGCGCTGCTTCCTCCCACGCCTGGAACTCAGGCTGTGCATACTGAGTACAGTGAACTTGGGGGCGACCTGGGGCCACGACACAACAGGCACAACTGGGGCACAGCCATCCTGAGCAGGGGCCTGACGCACAGGCAACACGTCAGACTCAGCAGGTGCCCAGAGGGGCCGCCCTGCTGCCTGCCTGGCCACTGAGGATGGTGGGCCAAGACAGGCCACGAGAGGGCGGGCCAGCTGAGAGTGCTCCAGGCATCAGTGCAGGAAAACAAGTCTCGCGGCTCCAGGGCCCACTGTGCCCGCTGGCTGGCCTTTCCCGACCTACACTCAGTGGAGCTCACAGCCCAGCCTCTGAACAACGCACCCACAGCTCTCTGCTCCAAGACTCCACTCACCAGTTGTTTGAGTTGTTTCTGCAGACGGTTGCACAGTGTAGAGTTGTGCGTTCCATCCACGTGCCCCCTCCTGGGGAAGTCGTCAGGCCCTTCTGCAGTCTCTGTTTGCCTCAAGGTAAAAAAAAAAATAATAATCAGGAGCTTCCCAGGTGGCTCAGTGGTAAAGAATCTGCCTGCCATGCAGGAGACCCAGGTCCTCGGGTCAGAAAGATCCCCTGGAGGAGGAAATGGCAACCCACTCCAGTATGCCTGCCTGGAGAGTCCCCTGGACAGAGGAGACTGGCGGGCTACAGTCCTTTGTGTCGTAAAGAGACGGACACGATGGAGCGACAGAGGATGAACGCAAAAAATATTGAGGGCTCTGGGGTGAAGCAAGGAGGCCCGACTTTGCTGTGTGGCCCTGTGTGGATCCACCCCCCTCTCCGGGCTTAGTCAGTGAGGGATTTGGACTGGGATCTCTGACTGGCATCCAGACTTGTGTCGGGGTCGTGGGGAGGTTGATGAGCCAGTCTGGACCCTCACCTCCCTCCTTCCAAGGGCCCCGTCATGTACCAGAGCAGGTGCCCAGTGGAGAAGCCCACGGACCCTGCCCTCAGCCGGGAGCTCCTTCAGCAAGTCACCACCCCACAGTCCATGCCATGGCGGAGACGTGGATGCAAGGGTAGTCCCAGCGCCCGCAGCTTTAGAGGCCGGGGTGCTTCATGCAGGAGATGGCTTTCTGGTTGGATCTTTTTTTAAAAGTTTTACTCATTTTTATCTTGGGCTTTCCTAGTGGATCAGGCTGTAAAGAATCTGCCTGCGATGCAGGAGACCCGGGTTTGATCTCTGTGTGGGGAAGATCCCCTGGAGCAGGTAATGGGTCCCCACTCCAGTATGCTTGCCTGGAGAATCTCATGGACAGAGGAGCCTGGTGGACTGCAGTCCATGGGGTCGCAAAGAGTACACGAATGAGCAACTAACACATTCACACTTTTATTTAATTTATTTGTTATTATCTGGGGCTGCACAAGCTCTTCACTGCTGCATGCGGGCTTTCTCTAGTTGTGGCGTGTGGGGAATACGTGCTAACTGGGGTGCGTAGGCTTCTCACTGTGGTGGCTTCTTGTTGCAGAGGACACGCTCCAGGGTGTGGATGGGCTTCAGTAGTTGCTGCCCGAGGGCTTGGTTGCCCCGCAGCATGGGGGATCTCGGTTTCCCCACCGGGACTCAACCCATGTCCCCTGCGTTGTAAGGCAGATCCTTGACCACTGGATCATCAGGAGAATCCCTGTTAGCTGGATCTTAAAGCATGAGCAGGGCTTGTGTGTGGAGAGGGGCTGTGTTCACAGCCTAGCAAGGCTGGCAGGGAGCGTGCCTGCGAGCAGAGGGTGCCCAGCCCCACGGTGGCCTTGAACATCCTTCTCAGCCCGCTCCTCCAGCTTGGATCACCAGCCAACACTGTCTGTGCTTGCCAGGTGGCCTCGCCATGCAGGGACAGAGGGTTCTTGGAGAGAGAGGGGGAGGGTTGAGAGATGGGGCAGGAGGTGACCCATGCCGGGGGCAGTGGCACCCTGGGAATCGTCCAGCGGGGCAGGGGCCCCTCTCACGCGCCCCTGGAAGGTAAGGGCCTGCGTGGAGTGAAGGACTGCCTCGAGGCATCCTGGGGACGATCTGGTGAGCCAGGGCTCACGGTCTCTCTGCCCGTTCCTGCTGCAGGAGGTGATGAAGGTGTCCGACGGCAGCCTCCTGGGGGAGCCCGGGCGCACTCCGCTGAGCAAGAAGGAGGGCGTGAAGTGGCAGCGGCCGCGGCTCACCCGGCAGGCCCTGATGCGGTGCTGCCTGGTCAAGTGGATCCTGTCCAGCGCGGCCCCGCAGGGCTCAGGTAGGGGCTGGGCCCCCGGGGAGAGGGCGGGTGTCTGCCCTGAGCTCAGAGACCTACCTGAGGACGCCAGCCTGGACCTCTGCAGGGAGGGGCTTCTATTCACTCATGCCTGTCCCTGTGCTTCGGTGTCCGTGCCCCCTGGGGCCCAGAGCTCGAGGCGGGACCCAGGGAGGCGGGGAGCATTGGGCCTTCCAACACTGGGGTTCTCCCAGCAGGAGGATGGAAAGAGCCTTGCCGGCTGGGTGACCTGTAGCATCGCACTCTTCCTGAGTCCTCGGTGAAAAGAGGGGCTGATACCCCCCTACAGGGGCCTGGAGAGGAGGTGGCCCGGCCTTCGGCCTCCTCAGGCCTGCCCAGCACAGCCGAGCTGGCCGTGTACTGCAGGCTGCGCTCGGCGCTGGCAGGAGAAATGGCGGCCTGGCTCTTGCTGCTGACACTTGGTGTCTGTGATGCAGTAAGTGACGCAGAAGGGACTTCGTGCAGCCCCGTACTCTCGCACACATGTGCACATGCCACATACTCACACCTATACACACCCACTAAGGACTTGTGGGCGCACACAGGCATGCATACCGCACACAGGCACACGTGTCACACATACTTCCCGTGACCACGCACACAAGGCGTGCCTGAGAGTCTGCCTCTTTGACTTGAAGGCAAAGGAGCGGACTTGGACCCGAGTACTGTGTCTTGTTCATTGTCTCAGATACTCTCTGCGATTTCCAAAGAGACTCAGTCTCTTGGACTGGAAAATGGGGACATTCATCACCCCAGCATCCCAGGCTTGATGCAGTGGGGGGTCAGCCATGTGTTCAGGCCAGGCCGCTGTCCTTGACCTGCACCCCTACTGCACAGCACACTCCCAGCACGATTCCAGCCCCTTCATCTGCTTCCCGGAGCCCCTGCATCTGTGGTGCTTTGCCACCCTTCCCTGGCCCTTTTCTTCTCCACAGCAGCCTCCGTGGAGGCTCTGAAGCCTGTGAATACACGTGTGAGGTCCATGGGGGTTCTCTACTTCTCGGAACGGAGCAGAAACATGAAGTCACTAAAAGTTCATGCAAACAGCTTGACTGGGAAACTCACATCTTCATGGACTGTTTTGTTCTGCAGCAGAGTAAAAGCAATTGTTTTCCATCAGGATAGGAACAAGGAAAGGGCAACCCACTCCATTGTTCTTGCCTGGAGAATCCTAGGGACGGGGGAGCCTGGTGGGCTGCCATCTATGGGGTCGCACAGAGTCAGACACGACTGACGTGACTTAGCAGCAGCAGGAACAAGGAGCAGACATGAGCAGTGGTGCCCTCGTGTGGCCAGTCCTTTGCGCCTAGAGGACTTGAGTCTGCTTTGACAGACCCCACTTGACCTCACTGGAGACACAAATTTTTAATTTGATTGAAATGTAGTTGATTTATAATGTCGTGTTAATTTCCACTGCACAGCAAAGTGATTCAGTTATACATACATATATATGCCTTTCCATATTCTTTCCCGTTGTGGTTTATCACAGGATACTGAACAGTTCCCTGTGCTGTACAGTAGGAGCTTGTTGTTTATCCATCCAATAAATAACAATTTGCATCTGTTAATCCCAGACTCTCACTCCGTCCCTCCCCTGAGCCACGGCAACCACAGGTCTGTTCTCTGTCTGTGAGTCTGTTTCCGTTTTGCAGATAACTTCATATGCTTTGTATTTTAGAGTCCATATATAAGTGATATCATATGGCATTTGTCTTTCCATTTCTGACTGACTTCATTTAGTATGACAGTCTCTAGGTTCATCCAAGTTGCCACAAATGGTAGGATGTCATTCTTTTTAATGGCTGAGTAATATTCCATTGTGTTGTTGTTAAGGCATGTCTGACTCTTTTTGACCCCATGGACTGCAGCATGGCAGGCTTCCCTGTTCTTCACTGTCTCCTGGAATTTGCTCAAACTCATGTCCATTGAGTCGATGATGCCATCCAGCCTTCCCTTCCTCTGCTGCTGCCTCTCCTCCTGCCCTCAGTCTATCCCAGCATCAGGGTCTTTTACAGGAAGTCAGCTCTTCGCATCAAGTGGCCAAAATATTGGAGCTTCAGCTTCAGCATCAGTCCTTCCAGTGAACACGTATATTTTCCACACCTTCTTGATCCATTTATTCAAGGCTCAAATTCTCCAGGGCTCCTTGGCAGCAGCACAGGCTCCTTTTCCTCCCGTGACCTCGCAGCCCCTCGGTGACCTGTGTCTGGCTTGCTCCCTCCTGGGTCCTCTCCACCCAGCAGCCCTCTCCCTGCCCCCAGGACTCTCTCCTGCTGAGCCCCAGCTTCCACCTTCCAGGAGAAACATCTGGCACGCTGTGGTCTTCAGGACAGTGCTGGGGTGTCTTGCACTGAGGCCTCTTGCACACCTACTTGTGGGTGGACATGCGAAGAGCAAGCTGGGGGACAGGCTGGGTGTGTCCAGGGTGACAAGAGGGGACCACACTCACAGGTCCCACCTTTAGCTCAGGTGGGTTCCTAGATGGCAGCTAGATGCAGTTCCCTGCAGCTCCTCCTAGGGCTGTGTGGAAGTGTTTGCTGAATGACTGGTCTCGGCCGGGAGGCAGTGGGGGCGGGGAAGGGGTGCACAGCCGAGGACACCACCGAGGGCTTTGCCCAGCCCTGCCGTTCCCCTGGTGACCTGTTCACCAGACACCCTCCCAGGCCTTGAGGGGGCATGTGGGGCGCGGAAAACGTGCCCTTAGCGGTGTGAGGCAGGCGTGGAAGGCCGCACTGTTTTAGTAAACCTAGAGAGCAAGTGTTCATGAAGGTCACACGAGTCCGTGGGTCACGTGGGCCAGGGTTGAGTGAGGGCTCTGACCTGGGGCATCTTCCATGCGCTGCAGGCAGAGCGCCCACCCGGACGCACTCTCCTTGCCTTTTCTCTCAGGAGCTGTGGGAAATGGGGGTTGAGGCTCAGGGTCTATGGAGGCAGCAGGCACTCTTGGCAGCAGAGGAGCAGAGACCCCCAGCCTGCCCCCCATCCACTGGGCGTTGCTCCCAGGCCTTGCGCCTCAGTCTGAACAGCTCCCTCGCGTGTCCCTCCGGGACGCACTGTTGGCGTGGCCACTCCAAGGGCTCTCGTGGAACGCTCAGCTGTGCCCAGGCAAGGTGCCTCTCTGCTCCTTTGGGAGCCTCCCGGGCTCTGGGTGCAGAGGCCAGCTGTGCCGTTCAGCGCCGCTCTGTCCCCGTGCTCAGCCTGGCCAGACTGGGTGTCCTGGGCCAGGGCCTCCCGAAGGCCGGTGGGCGGCCAGGGCACTGCGCCCTCGTGGGGGGTGGGCATGGACACATCAGCAGAAGTGGTGCCTGAGACACCGATTTCTGGGACACCCTGGAGCAGGGGTCTGGCTGAACACACCGGTGTCCTGAGCCTCTGCGACACGGCAGGAGTGTGCGGGACTCAGAGGCTGGGCGCACAAAGACGGGGGCCAGGCCCAAGGCTGCTGCCGCCCTGGGGCTCAGCCCTGGCTGAGAAGAGCCTCAGCAGGGGGTCGGCAGCAGGTCAGCAGGGGCGGTCTCTAAGATGGGTGGACCCGGGTCCCGGCAGCACAGAGAGGGGCATGGCCCCCACCCCACTCAGGAGGAGCGCCCATCCTGGGCCCAGAAGTGTGTCCCTCCCCAACACTGGGGCCCATCCTCAGTGACCCAGAGGCTGGGACTCTGAGCTGCTCTGCTTATCTCCCCAGCATCTTAAAGTCCTTCCTATTAGGATTCGAGGCGGCCTCTCCAGGGATGCAGCTGAGTCACCAATCAGACCAACCTGTTTCTCAAGTCTGGCTCCCATGAGGCCTGTGAGACTGGGTGTTTTTAACTATAAGCCTGGAATAGTAACACCATCCCCAGAGTAACCTGGGGTCCAGCCGGACTGGTGTAAGCAGACAGGCACTTGCTCTAGGCTGTTGGGAACTTTGCAGAAACTCTAGAGGACCAGAGGAAGAGGCCTGGATGGGACAAGGCCAGGGTCCTGCCTGCCGCTATGGGGGACGGCCCCCGTCCCCACCCGTTCTGGCAGGGACCCTGGAGCTGCAGCCGCATGCTCCTGCGTGACAGAGTGACCATCCCTGCTCAAAGGGACACAGTCCTGCACCCTCCCCAAGATGGAGACCCAGACTCTTGGCCACTGCTTCCGTCTCTGGGAGTTACTCATTTCTTCTGGGGTTTTGTTGACCCCATGTAAGATCACAAAGTCACGGCCACCACCAGCACCCCAGGTTTAAAAAATGCTAGTAGAAAGGTGTGGGGGTGGGGGGACTTCCCTGGCAGCGCAGCAGACTGCAGTGGTTAAGAATTCGCCTTCCAAAGCAGGGGGTGCAGGTTTGACCCCTGCTTGAGGGATTAAGATCCCACATGCCTCCCTGGCCAAGAAAACCAGAACGTAAAAACAGAAGCAAGATTGTAACACATTCAACAAAGACTTTAAAAATGGTCCGCATAAAAAAATAATAACACCTTACAAAAAAGGAAAGGTATAGGGACAAAAAGGTAAATTAGCTTGTCTGTAATACATAAGCATATATAAATACAGGCTAACAGAATTTTGATGCATTTGAAAGACCAAGATATACTCACCGTCATGTTTCAGAGTGAGATGCCAGGACTTCCCTAGTGGTCCAGTAGTGAAGAGTCTGCCTGTCTGAGCCCCTTGTATGGAACATGCACCTACCTGAGACTTCTGGACCCCAACCCTGAGCTCATACTCAGCACCTGTGTGATGGTGGAGTGCTGTACACGCACGTGTCTTTAGAGCTGGGGGAGAGATGGACATTCGGCTCTCTCTATTTTTTTAAGGTTTTATTTACTTATCTGTATGTTTGTTTATTTTGGCTGTGCTCAGCCTTCGTTGCTGTGCTCTGGCTTTCTCTAGTTGTGGGGCAGCGGCTACTCTTCATTGCAGTCTGCAGGCTTCTTATTGTGGAGGCTTTTCTTGTCGCTGAGCACGCAGGCTCCAATAATTGCAGCATGTGGGATCTTCCCAGACCAGGGATCAAACCTGTGTCCCTTGCATTGGCAGGTGGATTCTTAAACCACTAGCATTTGGGAAGTCCCAAATACTCAGCTCCTGACAAACAGCTGAGGTCTCAGGGCTACCTGGTGTCAGTCAGAGATTCCATCTCCCTGAGGGCCCAGGAGTGAGCCAAAAGTAGTGTCAAAAGAAGAAGAGATTTTTGCCAAAAAAAAGAAAAGAGAAGAAAGCCTGGTTTTGCTCAAAACCATAGATTCTATTCAGAGAAGGCAATGGCAACCCATGCATTGGAGAAGGAAATGGCAACCCACTCCAGTGTTCTTGCCTGGAGAATCCCAAGGACGGGGGAGCCTGGTGGGCTGCCGTCTATAAGCGACTTAGCAGCAGCAGCAGCAGCAGCATAGCTCCTATTGAGGTCTGCCCTGGCCCCAGCAGAGCATCCTAAGTTTTCTTAGACACATTGTGTGCCATCGAATGTGCTGGGTCATCAATCAGGAGGAGACCTGCTTGTCCGGAGCCTGGACCTACTGCGCAGCCTTTGCTGTGCCGGAGCCGCGCCCTTACCTGTGGCACTCAAGAAGCCCCTTCCAACGCTGTGCTTTCTTTCACTGGCTGACAGTGCAAGGTGTGCCATTTGTCTTTCACTTGGAATATTTTGACTTGCTTGCCCTTGCATGTAACAGCAACCCCAAACAACAGTGGCTTCATTTAGACAGAAGTATGTATTAATATCTCCTATCAGAGAAACCTGGGCTAGGCAGTGGCTGGCACTGGTTTAGCAGCTTTGAGGATATCAGAGTCAACATCTTGCAGTGGTGTGTGTGTGTGTGTGTATGTGTGTGTGTGTCTGTATGTCTGTGTGTGTGTGTGTCTGTATGTGTGTGCGTGCATGCTTTCCCTCACAGTTGTTGCTCTGGCTCCAGCCATCATGGCTTTGCTCCTGACAAGAGAAAGGAAAAATCAGGGGGAAGGAGGAAGTGGGAGTGCCTACATCAGGAAAGCAGCACTTTCACAGAACTCTCTGGAAGATTTATGCTTATATTTTGCTGGGCAGAACTGAGCCACCCTGACTGCAAGGAAGGGGTGAGGATTGCCTTTAAAAAAAAAACCTGAGCATATTTGCACCCCCAAGGCAACCTGATTTCTGTAGGTTAGAAAGCAGAGGAGAATGCTGACGTGAAGTTCTCTGCCACATTTACCTCATGGGGTTGTTTGGATGCCCACACGGGCCTTAGCAAGCTGCCTGTGCACACTGCGTGCTCCAGGATGCGGGCCCGGGGTTGTCAGCAACAACGGGATCCCCTCCCACCTCCCCTTTCTCTACTCTGCAGAGGTGCCAGCAGGGCTTGGGGCTGGGGTCAGTGAGCAAAGGGGAAGAGCTAGCCAAAGGTCAGGTGGCCACCCTTCCCCTAGCTCTGCCCAGGGTCCCTGGCCCCTGAGCCTCCCAGGAGGGGACTCGGGTAGGGGCAGGGAAGTTCCCTTTCTGGCTGTCTAGAAGCCCCACGACCTGGATAGGCCCCTTTGCAGGGTGATCACACCCTCAGTTGAAAATCACACAAGGGCACCTCCCCCAGTGGTGGCGGATCTCAGGAACAGGGCACACCCCGCCTTCACACCCTCCCAGCCCAGGAAGCTGCAGGAGCCCTTCTGTCCCCAGGGAGAGGGAGCACCCAGGTCCTGAGGAGCCGGGTCAGGTGCAAAGTGAAGGGCTGGGCTGGGGGCAGGCGGTCCTGGGAAAGGCCGAGAGGCGGGGAGGTGAAGACAGAGCACAGAGGAGGACAGGACAGGGCAGAGAGGCTGAGACACAGAGGGGCGACTGAGACCACAGGACTGGCACTGAGATCGGGAGACAGACCAGAGGTGGGAGAGAGAGCGTGAGAATAAAGGCTCTGAGTGCCTGCAGGCTGGGGAGAGGTGGGCAGAGGGGACAGACAGGCTGGGGGGCTGCGCAGACCGAGCGGTCCCTGGGCCAGGTCCAGGGATGGCGGGGCACGGGGAGACCCCCGGCCCAGCTCGGCACCCTGCCCTGAGGCTGCAGGAGTGCCGGCATGGCTGCAGAACGCACCTGGGTGACATCATCAGTGTCTTCTTCCGCTTCATCTCGGGGAACCTGGCTCGAGGTGAGGACTACTTGGGCTGGACTGGGGACCACGGTGCAGGAAGAGGCAGGCTTGGGGCTTAAAACCGTGCCCTCCAGGAATGGGGCAGGTGGAGATAGTCCTGAAAGCAGGGCAGGAAGGCACCCCAGCCTTAGAGTCCTATCCTGTGACAGATGGGCAGTGAGTACCAAGCCGGGGCTTCCCCACCCATTGGCCTGGGGAGGAAAGCGAGTGGGGAGGATGCTTCCTCTGCAGGGCTCAAGGACTCAGGCACATCCCAGGCGGGAGGGAGCTTGCGCTCTCCGGCCGGCCTACCTGCCTTGTGTACGACCTCATTGCTGGGGTGTTCTCCTGTTGTCCCTCCCTTTCTGGAGACCCCTCTGCTCCTGCATCAAAGACTGATATGACATCTGCAGTATAGATGAGAGGAAACGAGCAGCCTGCAGCCTGTATAAAGGCCTGTGTATGGAAAGTGCTCAAGAGGCGCAGAGCCTGGTGCACTGAGTACTTGTCAAACTCACGAATGATGTTTTAAGAAGAATAAAAATTGAAAATTGAATATATAATCCATCATCTCAAAAATCAGTCAAATAATAATGGTTTAAAACCTTCAAAAGCAGTAATAAAACTCTTGGAATAGAAGAGACGATTCTGGGACTACCCTGGTGGTCCATTGGCTAAGACTCTCCCCTCCCGATGCAGGGGACCCAGGTTCGATCCCTGGTCAGGGAACTAGAGCCCACAAGCCGCAGCTAAAGATTCTGCATGCCACAACAAAGATGGAAGACTGGAACAGCCAAATAAATGCATAAAGGCAGGCTTTCGATACAGTGAAGGTTTGCAGAGGGAGCTCAGATGAGAGTGTGCGTCTAAGGAGGGGGCCGGTTGCAACCTCAGGAGCTTCCAGGGAGCATTCGGGGCAGTGCTGTCGTCAGGAATGGGAGCCCAGGGTCACTCCCCGGCGTTTCAAAAGCAGGGAGACTTTGCCCCCCACCACTTCCCATCCCGTCTCTGTTCCCAATGCCGCTAAGCCCTGCCTCCCAGTTGCTAGACTTCCCCTCTCTAGGCTGTTGTTATTTTCGGGGAGGACAAAACTTTGAAGATGTTGGTCCTTGAAGAGAGACGTCTGGGGGTGGACCCAGGGCCAGAGGGAGGTGCCTGGAGTCACCAAGCCTTTGGCAGTGGAGACCCAGGTCAGGAAGATCCCCTGGAGAAGAAAATGGCAACCCACTCCAGTATTCTTGCCTGGTGAATCCCATGGTCAGAGAAGCCTGGCGGGCTACAGTCCACGGGGTCACAAGAGTCGGACACAACTTAGCGACTAAACCAGTAGCTGCTCCCACTCACTGCTGCTGGTTGGTGACCTGGAGCGTCTCTCCTGGTCACCCTGCGCCCCCTCCTCTCCAACCAGAGTGGCCGGAACAGCACCTGCTCCACAGGGCAGCACCTGTGGAGGTGCCCGCAGGGAGCACCCTTGCGCAGTGGAACTTCAATCCATGGGTGTCTTCATTGCTGGTCGCTTCAGGCATCTTTTCCAAATCTAATAATTCGGCAGGCTCGGGGCTGCTTTCTCGCACTCCCTCTGTCTCAGTCTTTCTAGAAAGGGAAGGAGGATACTGCGGGCCTCTGCCACAGAAGATTGCAGTCTGTCTCTGGGCCTCAGGTCCCTCATCTGACAAGAATCAGAGGCTGGGTTTGCTGGTCTGCGTCTGAGCCCCTTCCAGCTCTGGAGGATGCTGGTTCTGGGATTCACAGCACAGCTGGGGTGGGAGGGGCTGCCTGGGGGCAGGGAGCGGGGAGTTAAGCCAGGGTCAACTGCTAAAGCACAAGTACTTGACATCAACTTGCAAAACAGTCTGAAGGAAGCTGATTCTTTGTTGCCTCTGCCTCGTTCAGCTGCTCTGTGCGGTTGCTCTTTCGCCCTTTGCATAGAAGTTTGTGCTCATCCAGGGGTCATCTTTCAGGTGTTAGTGGGTGCTCAGGGAAGCCTTGTAGCTCCAGACTGTCATTCACCCCAGAATCCCTTCTTCTGACTCATCTCAGGTTTCAGGTTGGAGCAGAAGGGCAGGGCATGGGCACCTCTGAGCATCTCTGCTCTTTCTCTGCAATGCTCCCGCTCAGCGTGGTGGCCAGGTCAGTGCCATCACCCAGCAGCTGCTTAGCCTCGACTCCCAACTTTTGAGACTTCCCCTCTCCAGGCAGTGTTCCTTGGAGGAGGACAGACCCCTAGTTCTCTTCCACAGGGTCTGAGGGACCGTGCAGAAACGTGCCCTCTGCCTCTGTGACTGTCGCTGCCATCTCCCTGCCTGCCTCTGGCCAGTGTAGCCAGGGCCTTCACCCTGGCCTCCTCCAGGTGTGAGTCACACCCACCTGGCCCTGCACCCCCAGTCTCTGGGACACATGCCCAGATGCCTTCAGGTTTCCCAGAAGCCCTTCAGTTGCACAGAGACCAAAGGCCCCCTGGATGGGGAGAGGGGTGCAGGAACACCCCAGCACACCAGCCAGCCTTTCCAGGACCTTCCCTCCCTTCGCCTCGCCAGCCTTTCTCTTCTCTGCCCTCTGGTGGGGCGAAGAGGATGAGTCACAGAGTCAGTTTCTCAGCCCCCTCCTGTGACCTGCAGAACTGGTCTTAGCCTTGATGACCTCTGCCCAAACCCAACAGGAAAAGTCACACTTAATACCTGGATGTCAAACGTGGAATCCACACCAAGATGGGGAGGGCCTCAACTTCTGGGCCTTTTATCACACCTTGCAGCAGGTGCCCAGGCCCAGGGCTCCCAGGGACAAGGCAGGGGTGGGGCAGAGGCCAGGAGGGGCCAGGAGAGAGGGCTTGGGCTCCAGAATGAGGCAGCAGAGGCCCCAGGTTACAGAGGAAGGCGGGCACTGCTGGCTTGAATTGTCAAAGCATCCTTCTCAATGTGTTAAAAATATCATTCTACAAATAGACAGAATGTGTCAGGTTCTCCTGAAGTCCTCTACTGAGGCAACCAGCAGAGTGACAAAGCAGAAAAGAAACAGAGATTTTTAGAGGGGCTGGAAATTAAAGAAATGTGGGCATGTTACTGCTCAGGCGTGAAACTAAGATTCAGGGCAGAAGCCACCACCTGTGCGGTTATCTTCTCCCTCAGAGAGAAGAGGACGCCGTCGCCTCTTCCCGGCTTTACAGGCCTGTGAAACATCTGGGCCCCCTCCAGTGCTTAGTTCTACTCCCCCGGCCAGTCAGATGCCCCGCAGGCGTTGGGCAGTGCCCCAGCAGGGCCCAGAAGATCAGCGATGCTCTTGGGTTTTATTTCTAGATTTTGAAAACAACTTTTAAACAACAAAGAACCTTAGCTCTGCCGCTTGTGGCTGTTACAAGGTCCAAGGTAAAAGGACATTCAACATTTCACACATTTCTTGGAGCGGGGCAGCACCAAACCACAGGTGTTGCTGTGCCCTGCTTAGTCGCTCAGTCGTGTCCAGCCCTTTGTGACCCCCCGGACTGTAGCCCACCAGATTCCTCTTCCATGGGATTTTTCCAAGCAAGAATACTGGAGTGGGCTGCCATTTCCTTCTCCAGGGGATCTTCCTGACCGAGGGATCGAAACCGTGTCTCATTGCAGACAGACTCTTTACCACTGATGCCCCTGGGAAGCCAGGTGCTGCTGCTGCTGCTGCTGCTGCTGCTAAGTCGCTTCAGTCGTGTCCGACTCTGTGCAACCCCATAGACGGCAGCCCACCAGGCTCTGCTGTCCCTGGGATTCTCCAGGCAAGAACACTGGAGTGGGTGGCCATTTCCTTCTCCAAAGCATGAAAGTGCAAAGTGAAAGTGAAGTCACTGGGTCGTGTCCAACTCTCAGCGACCCCATGGACTGCAGCCTACCGGACTCCTCTGTCCATGGGAGTTTCCAGGCAAGAGTACTGGAGTGGAGTGCCATTGCCTTCTCCGGGGAAGCCAGGTGGTTGGGAGCATAACCCCTGAAGGGAGCCGGTGGGGAGGTTTTTTATAAAGAGGTGTTGTCTTCGCTGTCTGTCTGTGATTGGCTGCTCGTAAGCTGCCTTTTCTTGGATTCAGGTGCGTTTCACTCTGGCTTTTTAGGTTTTGGTTTGCTCGCCTGAGCTACCAAGGCATCAGGGCCACCTCAATCCAGTGGCCTCCTGTTTGTGTGTTTAATTAACTTATTTGTGTATTTGGTTGCAGCGAGTCTCTGTTGCAACACACGGAATCTTTCACCAGGGTGCACCAACTCGCTGGCTGTGGCACACGGGCTTAGTTGCTCCAAAGCGTGTGGGATCTTAGATCCCCAGCTAGAGACCGAACCAGCATCTCCTGCATTGCAAGGCAGACTGTTAGCCACTGGACCACCAGGGAAGTCCCTGGCCTCTCGCTCAGTTGCTTTAACAATTCCTCCCTTTTGGCCATCCTCTCCTGCATAAGAGATTGACCAACAACTTGGTGTTACTGGGAATCCCTTGATGGTCCAGTGGTTAGGACTGGGTGCTTTCACTGCTGAAGGCCCAGATTTGATCCCTGGTCGGGGAACCAAATCCCCCAAGCCATGTGTGGCCCAAAAAAAAAGTAAATAAAAAAATGTTTAAGTTTGTAATCACTGTCGTTTCCAGTCGCCCTCAGCGATGGGTCTCATTGTGCACCTCACAGGTTTTGCTGTTGGCCATGGGAGAGTTGTTTTGCTCCTCATCTCATTGTCCGTCTCGTTTCTGTCACTCCAAGCTCAGTGAGGCCATCGGATGCACTGCTGAGGGACTCAAACTCGTATTTAAGACCCCTGAGCGCACACAGCCCACCAGGGAGACCAGTGGCGACTGTCAAGAGGATAATACCAAAAGTCTGAATATAGTTCTTATTCAGAGCCACATCAGTTGGTATCAAGTAAATCAAAGAATGCACCTGAAGAGGCATCAGCCTTTTTTTTCAGCCAAGTGGCTTGTTTTTTCAATTCTTGCCTTTGAGTTTCTTTTATATCAGAGTTGTTGACCCAAGTACACAGGGAGGTCATTGCTATGGCACAGATTCCTCCTTGTTCAGCCAGCAGGTAATTTAAAGCAGCTCTATTATCTGAAACCACTTTATTGGCTCAAAATAACCGCTAAGTCAAAGAGGCATATTTGGAAGTGGCATAGTTTCCTACCCTTCATTCCTCACCTTTTAAATTTATCCAAGAAGTCTCACAGTCTAGACTCTGACTTGGTAGTTGGCTGCATCTCACTGAACCAGTCTCTTGGACCTGAGAAGAGGTCAGTTCAGTTAAACAGTTGCCCCTTTGGCAACCATAAATCTGTTCTCTGTGTGTGTGAATCTATTTCTTTTTCACAGATAAACTCATTTGTGTCATATTTTAGATTCCACATATAGGCGATATCATACGGTATTTGTCTTTCTCTTTCTGATTTACTTCACTTAGTACAATCATCTCTACGGCCATCTATGTTGGTACAAATGGCCTTGTTTCATTATTTTTTATGGCTGAGTATTATTCCATTGTGTACATATATATACCTACATTTTCATAAAAAATTAAGAACATTCAAGAAGTTTCTAAATTCTGAGAGGTCAGGTAGAGAGAAAAGGATAAATATATGCCATTTTTGTTTACAAAAGTATACTTTACCAAATCGCTGTGATATAGATCACTTGAAAGAAAGGAGAAACGGGGTTCTTTTAATCTGGAAAACAAATTATTAAAAAATCAGCAGTTTCTCAAACAAAGTCATAAAATTATAATTACCCCCATCAGCACTTTCATCCTCATGTGATTAATTCCTTGCCTTTTCCATTACGGTTTATTGGGGCATATTGAATGCAGTTCCCTGTGCTATACAGGAAGATTTTGTTGTTTATCCTCCCTATATGTAATAATTAGCATCTGCTAACTCCAAACTCCCACTCCATCCATCCTTACCCTTCCTCCCCTTTGGAAACCATAAGTCTGCTCTCTATGTCTCAGAGTTTGTTTCTTTCTCATACATAAGCTCATTTGTGTCATATTTTAGATTCCACATATTGATGACATCATACGGTTTTTGTCTTTCTCTTTCTGACTTACTTCACTTAATATGATAATCTCTAGGGCCATCTATGTTGGTACAAATGGCAGTATTTCATTCTTTCAGCTATAAAGCTGAGTATTATTCCATTGTGGGTATATACACATATCTCAATCTTCTTTATTGATTCACCTGTTGATGGACACGTGAGTTGTTTCCAGGCTTGGCTATTGTAAATGCTG
This sequence comes from Aepyceros melampus, assembly GCA_006408695.1. Lineage (NCBI taxonomy): Eukaryota > Metazoa > Chordata > Mammalia > Artiodactyla > Bovidae > Aepyceros > Aepyceros melampus. The sequence continues at coordinate 232,930 of SJXQ01012357.1, forward strand.
CTGCTGTGAACACTGAGGTGCGTGTGTCTTTTCAAATTAGAGTTTTCTTTGGATATATGCCTATGAGTGGGATTGCTGGACCATATGGCAAGTCTGGAACATATGGCAGAGATCAAATTGCCAACATCCGCTGGATCATCGAAAAAGAGAGTTCCAGAAAAACATCTATTTCTGCTTTATTCACTATGCCAAAGCCTTTGACTGTGTGGATCACACTAAACTGTGGAAAATTCTGAAAGAGATGGGAATACCAGACCACCTGACCTGCCTCTTGAGAAATCTGTATGCAGGTCAGGAAGCAACAGTTAGAACTGGACATGGAACAACAGACTGGTTCCAAATGGAAAAGCAGTACGTCAAGGCTGTATATTGTCACCCTGCTTATTTAACTTATATGCAGAGTACATCATGAGAAACGCTGGGCTGGAGGAAGCACAAGCTGGAATCGAGATTGCTGGGAGAAATATCAATAACCTCAGATATGCAGATGACACCACCCTTATGGCAGAGAGTGAAGAGGAACTAAAGAGCCTCTTGATGAAAGTGAAAGAGGAGAGTGAAAAAGTTGGCTTAAAGCTCAACGTTCAGAAAATTAAGATCATGGCATCCGGTCCCATCACTTCATGGCAAATAGGTGGAGAAACAGTGGAAACAGTGGCTGACTTTATTTTGGGCAGGCTCCAAAATCACTACAAATAGTGACTGTTGCCATGAAATTAAAAGATGCTTACTCCTTGGAAGAAAAATTATGACCAACCTAGACAGCATATTAAAAAGCAGAGACATTAGTTTGCCAGCAAAGGTCCGTCTAGTCAAGGCTATGGTTTTTCCAGTGGTCATATGTAGATGTGAGAGTTGGACTATAAAGAAAGCTGAGCGCCGAAGAATTGATGCTTTTGAACTGTGGTGCTGGAGAAGACTCTTGAGAGTCCCCTGGACTGCAAGGAGATCCAACCAGTCCATCCTAAAGGAGATCAGTCCTGGGTATTCATTGGAAGGACTGATGTTGAAGCTGAAACTCTAATATTTTGGCCACCTGATGCGAAGAGCTGACTCATTTGAAAAGACCCTGATGCTGGGAAAGATTGAAGACAGAAAGAAAAGGGGACAACAGAGGATGAGATGGTTGGATAGCATTACCGACTCAATGGACATGAGTTTGAGCAAGCTCCGGGAGTTGGTGATAGACAGGAAGGCCTGGCGTGCCTCAGCCATGGGATCGCAAAGAGTCGGACATGACTGAGTGATTGAACTGAACTGAATGGCAACTCTATTTTTAGTTTTTTGAGGAATCTCCATATTGTTTTCCAAAGTGTCTGTACCAATTTATATCCCCTCAATATCATGCAATTAGTTCCTGATTATGCTTGACCTTCGGTCGGTAGTTCTGTGAATTCGGCAGTTTTCTCCATCAGCGTCCTGAACATTCTGATTTAGTGCAGTGCTATTATGATCAAGTTATCAGAAATCTGTACTTGTAAGAATTCTTTCTATAAATCTCTTTAAAGAGGAAGCACTTTTGCAAAAGCATCAGAGTAAAACCATCACTGTCTGTAAAGGTCAAGACTTAAAAGTGACCGTGGCTAAATAGCTGATGAGATTTCTTATAAGGCAGTTGACAAGGAATTTTTATTACATCTGTGACATACAACACTTTAAGATCATAACTAGAATTATGATTATATTATGCCAGGTCATATCAGATCTCTAGAAATCTTACACAATTTCTCATTCTAAAACAGCCAGTTATCCTACTTTAAAACAAAATAACTCTTTTTTCCCTTAAAAATGCATTTCCTCCTTTTATACCTTTTCTTACCCAAAATACATCCTACTTTTATTATATACAGTCATTTCTCTTATAATTTCTCATAGTTTTGTTTACATATATTGATTAGATTTCTTAACCCTTAGAAACCTTAATTCCTAGTGAAATTAAGAAATTAGCAATTATGGACTACTATACCAGCATTCTGTAGATTGGCAAATTTATCAATACATTTCATAATTTCTAGAAGCATATTGTCCTCACAGTGAAGTTTCTAGTGTGGCACAAAACTTATTTATTAACAAACCCAAATATCTTTCGTCCTTCTGTAATAAGAAGCCAAAAATAGGTAAACCTGTGTTCAGTAATAAATGTTTCAGTATTTTACCTTATTTGGTGGGAGGGCAGCCTCATACGCCGTCTTTTGATGCTCTCACTCAGCCACGTGAGAATGGGCCTTGGGCCTGGAACAGTTTTTTACCAAGAGATATAAAGCCCACACGGGGACTTCCCTGTGGTCCAGCGCCTAAAACTCCAAGCTCCCAACTCAGGGGGCCCAAGTCTGATCCCTGCACAGGGAACTAGACCCCGCAGGCTGCAACTGAGACCCGGTGCAGCAAATAAGTAATATTTTTTAAGAAAGAAAAAAGTCTCACAGTTTGTGCTGGGCCTTTCACCTTGTATGGGAATATCCCTCCTTGTCTAATTTTTTGAATGTTTCTTTGTCTTTGCTTAAAGAATCTGCCTGCAGTACAAGAGACCTGGTTTCGATCCCTGGGTCGGGAAGATCCCCTAGAGACAGAAATGGCAACCCAGTCTAGTATTCTTGCCTGGAGAATTCCATGGACAGAGGAGCCTGGTGGGCTACAGTCCATGGGGTCGTAGAGTCAGACACGACTGAGCGACTGTTTTTTTTTAAGGCATACGCATTCGATGGCAGCTGACCACTCACTGTTTTATCTGTCTTCTGCAGGGAGGGGGCAGAGTTCTTCCACTGTGGCATGAGAGGGGTGCTCATAGGTCAGTTGCCCTGTGCCAGGTGCCAGGAGAGGCCTGCAGGCCTTGAGGGGCCAGTCTCCATCGTCAGAATGCATCTTGCTTGATCTCAGTAAAGCATTCCATCCAAGGCTGTTTCCCGTGGAGACGCCAATAGAAGATGCACTAGGCAGGCGTGTTTCCAGTCCCTCCCTGGCGCTGGTTCCTGGTGCTCGGCGTTCTTCTCCCTGGGATTGGTAACAAGACTCCGTGGGCTTTGAATTGCCTCTGAAGCTGCTTTTCTGTTCTTGTAAAGACTCAACTTGAAAGGCCAGAGCCGTTGTTTTCAATTCCTCAAAGAACTGCGTTGCTGCCTGAATAGTAATGTCAAGGGCTGAACCCACCCATCCAATTTGCTTCTTTTTATCTGGGAGAAGATTCCCACTAAGATGGAAATTTAAAAAAAAATCTATATTTTGGATTTAGAGCTGCTTGTATCTTTGGAACATTTCAATGCATTGTTCCACAAAGGCTTCAGAATGCTGTCTTTCCTTCTGTATGTACAGTTCTATTTTAGCTTGGGTAGGAAGGCCTCAAAAAGTTCCCATCAGCCCTGAATATCAGTCTCTAATCCAGCCAACTTCTGACCATACAGCTCTTCTTTTTCTTTTTTAAACAATTTTTAAAAATTAATTAACTAATTTTTATTTTGGCTGCCCTGGGTCTTCGTTGCTGCGAGCGGGCTTGCTCTGGTTGCTGTGAGCAGGGGCTACTCTTCATCTCAAGGCGTGGGCTTCCCATCGCAGTGGCTTCTCTTGCTGCTGGAGCACAGGCTCTGGGGCAGGAGACTCAGCAGCTGCAGCACACAGGCTCAGGAACTGTGGCCCGTGGGCTTAGTTGCTCCGTGGCAGGAGCAGTCTTCCCAGACCGGGGACCACACCCGTATCCCGCGCATTGGCAAGGGGATCCTTATCCACCAGGGAAGTCTAGAGCTCCTCTTAAAGAAAAAGTCATTTCCAATATCTTATCTTCAGGTTTTAGCTGGGACACACAGGAAATATTCCTGGCAGTACTGAACTCTTTAAAAGAGACGATTTTGATTCATTTTGTCTTAGAAACTTCTACATATCAATTAAAAAAAAAAGCATCTTATTGTTTTGGGGAAGTTTGGGACCAATTTTTCCCTACGGCATTTTGTAAGCGAACAAGTTCACCTAGGTTAAAAGTCCTCCCCTGTGGCCCCTGTAATTCAAGATTATCTTTGGTTAGGTTAATGCGCTTGTCCAGACGAACGCGGATTCTGGGCCTGTCATTGTTATACCTAGTTATAACAGTCAATCCAGATGGAGGAGGCCCAGACTCTTTAGACTCGGAGCAACCCATTTTCTCCTTCCTCTCCTTTCCTTCAAACAAAATTTTACTCACCTCAGGCCTCGTGGGTAGCCATGCCCTTCTCCAGAGGCTCTTCCCGATCCAGGGATCCAACCTGGGTCTCCTGCACTGCAGGCGGATCCTTTACCATCCTTTACCAGGGAAGCCCACCTCAGGTCCAGCTTAGGTCTGACCCATTCCGGTTGAAGTCAGAGGAATTCATAATGTTTGGGTTGGCCCCAGTGCACCCTGCGACCCAGTCTGGAAAAGGAAATGCTCAGAGAAAGTCAGAGAGCTCATAATGCAAAAACCGTGCGCTCAGTTATCCCAGGACTTACCCGTGACCTTAGTGAGGAAACAGCAAGTGCAAAGGCGTCAGCACGTGGTGGCTATGCCTGGTTGCTTGTCGCTCCCAGGACTATAGGTGGGGGCTGGGGTGTCTCATTCGAATTCCACTTCTGACACCGGAGCTGTGAAAAGGTAAACACAGGCACAGGCAAGCAGGCAGTGCCAAGCCAAAAATAGGAGCAGTCCACCAACATGAGCTGTGTTAAATATTTAAACAAGGAGGCCATTGCACTGAGGTGCCTCTAATGCCTTGGTAGCCTACAGAAGCCAGCCAAAACCTTAGCCAGAGTCAGTGTACTTAAACTCGAGAAAATCGAACTTGAGAACAACCAATCACAAAAAGCTGATTAGGCTTTCCCAAATAAGATGACCACTGCAGCCAATCAAATAACTTCCTTGTCCTGCCTCTGCCTCTTCTTTATAAAACCCGGCCCCCAGCCCCTGTTGGTGGAGTGCTCCTAACTCAAATTAATAGACGCTCATACCACACATATCATAATTAGACTGTGAAAAGTAAAAAGATAAAAGGAGAAGGTTGTTGTCATATGCATGCAGAAATCTCTGCACCGGTGGTGTGACCGTTTACCTTCTCTACCTGACACCAGAGTGGTCTCCTGAACCGGCTTACCTTACGTTGGTGCGTGGCTTTGGGGAAGTTGTTTGGCCTCTCTGAGCCTCAGTCTCCTCATCCATTGAGTGGGTACAACAGAGGGTGGTTTTGAGGGTTCTGCCAGAGTCTGTAAAGGGTCAGTGAGGGTATTGCTGTCCCCTGTGATTTTGGGGGCATGGCTGGTGATGTTGGGGATGTATTGCATGACTCTGAGCTGGAGTTTCCTTCTTTCCGGGCCTCAGTTTCCTTATCTGTGAAAGTAGAGCTGGAGAAGGCAATTTTGGAGGCCAAGTACCAGCTCTAAAATCTGTGATTTCTCCCCATCCCCTTTACCCAGGTAGAGAGGCCTGGGAGCGTGGGATTGTATCCAAGACTCCTGCTTTAAAGCCACTGCTCACTCCTTCCTGGTTTCTCCTTAGATGCTCTTTCTAGGCCCTTCCACCGTTCAGAGCCCCTGCCAAGCCTCTCCCCAGGGCCTTGCTAATGCGTTAAAGTTCATTAAAAGTCAGCCTTGAGCACCTCACTCTTCCTTAGCATTTGCCAAGAGGTTGGGATTCTCCTGACAGTTATAATAGCCTGCTGCTGGACCCCGCCTCTGCTCCAGCCTCTACCCGCCTGGCCTCCCCCACTGCCTGCCTCCGATAGGAAGGAGAGGCTGGGCGGGACGCAGAGAAAGGGCTCCCTGGACACTGACTGGAAACCTGCTCTAGGGAGACCCCCAGGAAGGCGCTGGGGAGCCCCCTGCCCAGACACAGGGGCCCCAGGAGTCCTGTGCCACACACCTACCCCAGCGTGGGGGTGTGTGTGTAGCAGGGCGTCTCTGCTGCTGTGGGACCCAGTTCCCTGCCCTCCGGGATGGAGGAGGATTGGGGGAGACTTGGGGTGGGGTTGCGGGGGGGAACAAGAATAGCTTCCAGACGCGCCAGGATGGGAGGAAATGTTTGTGCTGCACTTGAGGTGGTTCAGGAGAAAGGCAGAACCCTGGTGACTGGGCGCCCGGGGCTCCCGGACAGACGCCACAGGCGAGCCCCGCTAGAGCCTGCGGGCCTGACCACACACCCGCCGACTGCCTCCCCAGCTCCTTGCCTGCGGCTCCCTTGACAGGCATTCCCCCATCTTCCCACCAGAGGGCAGCAGGGACCAAGCTGTCCACCAAGCTGGACCTTTTTTTGTTAATTGGAGGATAATTGCTTTACAGTATTCTCTTGGTTTCTGCCATACATCAATGTGAACCAGCCATAGGCATACATATGTCCCCTCCCCCTTGAACCTGCCTCCCTCCTCCCACCCCAGCCCACCCCCTAGGTTGTCACAGAGCCCCAGTTTGAGCTCCCTGAGTCACAGGGCAAGCTCCCACTGGCTCTGCTTTACGTGTGGCAGCGTGTATACCTCCATGCTCTTCCCCCACCCGCCCCCCTCTGCTTTCCCCACTGTGTCCACAGTCTGTCCCACGCCTGCGTCTCCACTGCTGCCCTGCAAATAGACTCACCGGTACCATCTTTCTAGATTCAAGCAGGACTGTTTTAATCTGAAATCACCAGCTCTGCACTTTCTGGTAGCCGAGAAGGTAAAGAATCCGCCTGCAGTGCAAGAGACCCAGGTTCGATCCCTGGGTCGGGAAGATCCCCTGGAGGAGGAAATGGCAACCCACTCTAGTATTCTTGCCTGGGAAATCTCATGGACAGAAGAGCCTGGTGGGCTACAGTCCATGGGGTCGCAGAGAGTCGGACATGACTGAGCGTCTGAGCATAGTCTGCATTTTCTGACATAACCTCCCTGCCCACCCAGCATCTCGCACCTTTGGGGGTGAGAGACACGGGATCTGGGGCTCCCTAGGTTGACGCTTCCCTTCCAGGACACCTCCTGTCTGCTGTTGCTCTGAGCTAAGCCCAGGATGGGTTGGGGTCCTCTCACCAATGGGCCTCCCCTCCCCCGCTGCCACCTGTGAAGCGCTACCCCAGTCCCTAGGGTTCGGTGTGCCTGGTGGAGGCACTGCCTTCTCAGGTCAGCTCTGGAGGCCCCAGGAGGGCAGGGTGGACGGTAGGGTGTGAGTGTAGGCCTTCGGTAGCTGTCCTCCCCTGTGGATAAGGGGCGAGGCTCAGACGGGAGCCGTGCTTTTGTGCTGGGCGGAGGGTGCCTTGCCTAGTGTGAGTGCTCAGCTGACTCTGTGCAACCCCACGGACTGTAGCCCTCCAGGCTCCTCTGTCCATGGGGTTCTCCCAGACGAGACTGGAGTGGGCTGCCATTTCCTCCTCCAGGGGATCTTCCCTGTCGTGGTCACATTCCCGAATGATGAAGATCAAACCTGCGTCTTCTGTGTCTCATCTTCTGTGTCTCCTGCGTTGGCAGGCAGGTTCTTTACCACTGCGCCATCTGGGAAGCCCAGATGTGGGGTGGGGAAACCTCGACGTGAAACCATTAGGTTCATTTTGGGGGCTCCAAAGAGTTCTGGTACCATAGTCCTTTATGTCTCAGCCCAGAAAAAAATCAGCAAGAGGTAAAGTGAAAGATAAGAAGCGATTTATCAGAATAGGATGCTTGTGAGGCTTACAAGTGGGCGGGCGAGGGACTGCCTTGCCCTGAGACCTTACCTGACTACAGTTTCATAATCAAAGGAAAAGTCAGGAAGAGGGAGAAGAACTTCTTTGTCTTTCTTGAGTTGTTTAGTCCCTGAGTCATGTCCTACTCTTTGTGACCCTACGGACTGTGGCCCGCCAGGCTCCTCTGTCCATGGGGTTCTCCAGGCAGGAACACTGGAGTGGGCTGCCATCTCCTCCTCTGGGGGATCCTCCCGGCCCAGGCATTGAAATTGCGTCTCCAGCAAGCCTGCTTTGCAGACAGGCTCTTCACCCCTGAGCCACTAGAGCAGGAGAGTTTTCTTGTCCCTGCGTGGTCAATCTAGGTCCACAAATTACTGTTTTTTGTCTGTGCAGAGAGCATGTCCCAGGGGTCACTGACTTGCTGAGCTCACTGGGCAGATGTGGGCCTCCTGCCACCATTGTTTCGTTGTTTGGGGGCACGTCTCACACTTTGGTTGCATGGTTTCATGCTAAGCAAGCCTGCGTTCTTGAGCAATCATTAACTTACAGGGGTGTCCCATTTTTCTACTTACTTTCTTGAGTAATCATTAGCTTATGGGGTGTCCACTGTTTCTTTCTATGCACCATCCCCTGGTGGGATTGACTAACCGCCCACTTTGTCTCCTTACTCAGTCTGTATCACATCTGCGAAGCACCTACTGCGCCCGGCGCAGTATTGAGCAGGGTTTGAGGCCATGGGAGGGGAGAGGAGCTGGAGAAGATTTTCCTTCTGCCTTCCCCACACCACACAGGGCCTCCCCGACCTCTCCTCACAAACACACCTAGAAACCTGCCGTGGTTGGGCCTTCAGGACCAGGCCTGAGTCGTGGAGATATGAGCATATCCCCTGTGCTGGACAAGCCTGGACTCCGGGTTCCCTGCACCATCTGGGTGGCTCTGGGGTCAGAGGCAAGGGTCTGGGTGCAGTTTATCCTTGCCCTCCACGAGGCTTTCAGAGTCCTCCCTCCTCCATCTTCCCTTGGCTTGGGAAGGGAATCCAGGAGCAGGCCCCACACCTCCCCCAGACCTGCGGCACAAATGGAAACAGTCGGGAAAGAGGAGGCGAGCTGCCCAAGCTCTAGGCCTGGGAACCCCCAGGACTGTGCTCTGTCCTCTACTCCCCAGGGCTGTCTCAGCCTCAGTGTCCCTCTCAGGAAATACGGGGACTCGGGGATGCTAGCGTTCTGGCTCCGAGGCGGGCATTGGGTGCGCTGTGAGCTGAGCTCTTTCCAAACAAACACAGGACTCAGAGGGAGGCGGTGGAGATGAGTCTGCAGGGAGCCTGGGAACCACCACGTGCTCTCAGCTGCGTGTGTGTGCAAGTGTTTGTGTGTAAGAGTGTGTGTGTGAACATGTGTGTGTAATAGCATGTGTGTGTGTGTTTGGACCTGTGTGCGTGCATGTGTATGTGTATAAAAGTGTGTGTGTGTGAGCCTGTGTGTGTGTACACGCTCAGCATCTACATGTCCTCCACAGTCCTTGTGGGCTTCAACACACCTGTGTTTCCGGAGAAGAGACCAGGCACTGTCTTGCAGCAACGGCCTCAGTCTGTGATGAGAGGGTCCTTATTTTATTTTAATTTCTTGCCGCACTGTGTAGCATGAGGGATCTTAGCTCCGTGACCAGCGATGGAACCCAGGCCCCTGCAGTGGAGGCAGGGAGTCTTGGCCACTGGGCCTCCAGAGAAGCCCCTAGGGGGTCCTTAGAGATCAGGCGAGTGCCCCGTGGGACAGCCTGGCCCACGCGTCCCCCTTCTAGCATGGATCTCAGAGAGCAGGGGCTGCTGGGCAGAAGGTGCCTGGCAGAGGAGCAAACAGAATCCGATCTCCCTGTCAACGGTGGCCTCTAGATATCCCCTCAGGCGTGCGGGCAGCTGGCTGGGGCCAGGCCTTCTTAGTGTCCAGTGGAAGGACAAGGGGTGCCACGGTAGAGGAGAAGAGCGCAGAGAATGGGTAGGTCTCAGCACAGCCCAGGGGTTCCTAGAAAGGCGAGAGGGACCTAGACTTGAGTTCTGGCTCTGCCACTTACCAGCTTTGTGACCTTGGGCAAGTCTTTCCACCTCTCTGAGCCTCAGTTTCCTCACCTGTAAAATGGGGGGTGAAGATGGACAAACTCCCCTTTCTGGGCTGCCGTGAAGATTAAGTAAGAAGCAGCACTCAGCCCAGAGTGCCCGGTACACAGTGGGTGTGTCATTAACATGCTGGCTCCCAGATCAAGGCGGCAGGGCAGCCCCACAGCAGCCCCATCTCACAGTTATGGGACTCCTGTGGAGAGCATCCCACTTCTGAGACTTAAGCTGATCCTGTATTTTAACTAAGCAAGCCTCCAGGGCTGGGGCCCTAAGCATCCTATATATAGGCCTCCACCTCCAGACCACTGGGACCCGAGGCCAACGAGACTTGCACTTATTAAAAGCCAGACCCCGCCGCCCGCCAACCCTGGACACTGCGCTGGGAGGGCTTGTGTGCCCTGAGGTGGACCCTATCAACCCATTTCACAGATGAGTCAGGGGTCCAGAGGCTGAGCAGCCCATGAGATGTGAGCAAGCCAGGAGGACACTTCAGAGCCCATGCCCCCAGGGAGCCTGTGGCATGGGGCCCCTCGCACAGGGCTGGCCCGGCTCCGAGGGGTGGGACTGGAGCTGCTGTCCTCTGGGCAGCCTGCTGGGGGTCTGTAGGGCAAGAACCCCTGCGTTAAGCACAGGGTTGGCACACACATTCACGATCAAGCCAAGTAAATATTTACAGCCATTATGACGATTGATCGCCTTCGATCCTGTGCTCTGCTGTGAGAGAGTCCTGCTTACTCATGCTTTCTTAAAACCAGCCTCTCCTCTCACACATCTTTAATAATTCAGCTCCTAATTGTCTCCAAACGCAAACCCGAAAATGCCAACTCAGGGCCTTCCTCCCTCTCTGGTCCTCCTATGGCCCTCCCTGCCCGGGGGTGCCCTCACTCCGTTTCTGCTGCAGCCCCGGCCCCCTGCTTGGCCTGTGATCACTTCGGGAGGGACCCGGGCCCGCCGGGTTCCGTGCTGCCCCGCTCTGACTGCTGTCCCGCGGGGAGGGGCACCTGGAGCAGCCGAGATGCATGCCCGGCTGAGAGGAGGCAGGAAACGGAAGGTGTGGCCAACGCCCCGCAGTCTCCGAGGAACGGGAGGGAGGGGGAGGACACGGGCCATCTTGGGGTGACGGGGGAGGCCGTCCTGCCCGGGTCCCTGGATGGGCCTCTGGCTTGGACTGGGGGGCGGGGGTGGGGCCTGATCACTGCTGGGCGCCAGGCATCCCTGCGCTTCTCGGCTGGCGGTGCTCTCTGGCGCCCTCTGGGGGCCATCTCCATAAGGGGAGACGGGCGGGGGTGCTGCAAAGGTCTCACCTGGCCTGTGTGGACTGGGTCCCAGCACCGCCTATCTGGGTGACCAGGGGATACTAAAAGCCCCATTCTGGGCTTTCCTGGGGGTCCAGTGGTTAAGACTCTGCGCCCCCAATTCAGGGGGCACAGGTTCGATCCCTGGTCGGGAAACTAAGATCCCACATGCTGCGCAATGCAGCCAAAAAACTCCCCCACCACTCTGAGCCCCACTTCCCATCTTCCTCGAGGCCCAGCCAGGTTGACACAGAAGTGCTAGGGAAGAGTTGCCCAGCCCCTCAAGCAGAGCATCTTACCGAGCCAGGCCTGACTGCGGTGGACACCACGGCAGGGGAGCAAGGAGGGACCCAGGGATGATGGTCTGTCCTGGGTCAGCACCCGCTGCTGCCAGGGAGCCACAGGCCAGGGCCCCCCATCCCGGAGAGGTCTCTGGGTTGGTCCTGTGTAAACTTCCAGGACACCCTGCCCTCCAGTCCCAGGCCAGGCTGTGAGCACCCAGTTGTATTTTCACTCTGCAAGTCTTTGAGTTTGTCTACCAGGTGCTGTCCTGAGCTCTGGAGACACATATACAACAGGGAACTGGACAAGCCAAATTCCTCTAGAGATTTTTTTTGTCTTTTGTTTTTTAATTAATTTTGCTATGCAGGGTCTTAGTTGAGGCATTCGAGATCTCTGGTTGTGTCATGCGAACTCTTAGCTGCAATATGTGGGATCTTAGTTCCCTGATCAGGGATCGAACCCATGTCCCCTGCATTGGGAGTGTGGAGTCTTCGCCACTGGACCACCAAGGAAGTCCCCCGCTAGAGTTTGTGTATATGTGCTTGGATGTGTCTGACTCTGTGACCCCCATGGACTGTAGCCCACCAGGCTCCTATGTCTATGGGATTACCCCCAGGCAAGAATACTGAAGTGCATTGCCGTTTCCATCTCCAGGGGATCTTCCCAACCCAGGGATCAAACCCACATCTCCTGCCTTGTGGGCAGATTCTTTACCGAGTCACCGGGGAAGCCCCATAAAGATGGGATTTTAAAATCAAAAGGCTGGAAGGAAGTTGTCCAGGGCAAGCCAAGCATGAACACCAAGATTTAAGGGTCTCTGGCTCCTGTGCCCACCCCCTGAGCTTGGCCCCTGGCATCTGCAGAAGGGATCAACTGTCCATTCTGTCCTGAAAAGCACTTATCTATGTTCCAGACCTTCATTTTGTTCTACCCACTGATCAAGATGAGGCCCTGAGCTGTTTACAGGCTTATCGGTCTAAAGGTGGACCCATGATCCAGCCAGCCAGTCACAGAGGAAAAACTCCCCAGGGCAGGGCAAGCACCAGGCCCAGACTGGGGCAATGAGAGCCCTTCCCAGATCTTCTGACAATGAGTGGCCTCAGCTCTGGAACAGAGAAACTGTGACTTACAGGCCTGGTGGCTTCTAGCAACCCCCCTCGCCCCTCCCATCTGTGTGCAGAGGTGGCCACAGCAGACCAGGGCTAAGTGTAGGCATGAGGTCCTGAGAGCAGTGCCCGGGGCGATGGGCAATGCCCAAGAAGCACAGAGATCCTGTCCCAGAAAACAGGTCATGGGTAAACCCCATGCACTGCCCACCCCCATCCCNAACCAACGACATTGAAGGGAGGCATTAAGCTCAATGAAATGCATGCATGCTCAGTCATTCAGTCGTGTCCAACTCTTTGTGACCCTGTGGACTGTAGCCCATCAGGCTCCTCTGTCCTTGGGATTCTCCAGGTAAGAATACTGGAGTGGGTTGCCCTGCCCTCCTCCAGGGGACCTTCCCAACCGGGGACTGAACCTGCATCATAGCATTGGCAGGCGGGTTCTTTACCCCTGAGCCACCTGGGAGGTTCTCAAGCTCAGTGAAATAAAGACTCCCAAATCAGCAGTTACTAAGACAAAAAAAAGTATACAACAGAATGAGTATAATGAATATTCTCAGAGACCCAAGAAGACATATCTGCATACAAAAGAATCAACAATCTCGGAAGTGAAACTATAATTGCTGAAACCTAGAAAATTTCATAGATGGGTTGACTAGCAGAATGATTACCCTGAAAAGCAAGGCACTATAGCCTAGAATTTTTTTCAAGTGATATATACTAGAAAGCAAAGAGATGAAAATATGAAAAATAAGATCATGAAACTATAAAACAAAATAAGATCTCTCCAGTTGAGAGTTCAATTTCCAGTAGTTCCAACTTTCACCTAAAAGGAGTTCCAGAAAACAGGTATTGGCAGAACAGAGAGGAGGAAATATTAATAGAAAAATTCTGAGTGTCATTTCATTTAATCTTTTCAACAATGCCGTGAGGGCCCCAGAAGAGATGGGAAAGGGACTTTTCCAGGGCCCCATAGCTAGGACTAGAATCTGCTCTGGGTCTGCCTGACTCTAGACTTGCTCAGACATGCTGTTACTCCCTAGAAGCTTATATGGGAGAACAGTTCCTCCAAGTATGGACCACGGGATATTAATATGTGTTCCATGAGAAAGGGTTCTGTTGCAAACGCATTAGAGAGGTTCTAGGTGGAGGCGGTTTAACAAAGTGATGTGCTGTTTCTAGTTTGAAGGCAATGTGGTGGCTAAGAGCCCCGGCTGGCCTTGGAATCAATCGGGCTTGGGTTCTCAACAGCTCTCTGCCTCTTTTTTGTGTGCATGTGACGGTTGGGAAGACATTTTGTGCCACTACCCTACCCTCCCAACCTACCAGGCCTCGCTTTTCCCATCTGTTAAATGGGAATCATAATTACATCCTTGATATCCCTGGCTGTCTTCCGCGTTTTAGGGGCCACAGGAGATGATAGCTGTGGAACTGCTCCTGATGTGTAAGGTTGCACAAATATGACACAGCCTGTCTCCCACGAGTTCTGTCACTAAACCCTCCCTCCACTTGCTGCTTCAGGATATGACGGGCAGCTGTACAGACTCAATGTCTTACACAGTTCAGCAATTTGGACTCCAGTGTCTGTTCTTTTGGTAAACACATGAGAGATGAGAAGAGGCCAGGATGCTGGCTTCAGTGAAACTTTGGGCAGCCTCATGCCCCATTCTTGAGCCCTGGACATTGGGATACAGCAGGAAACACCCAGAGACCATCCCTCCTGCTGCTGGGGGGCAGAGGGCTGTGTGTGCTCCTCACACCCTATCAAGCTTCTGCCAAATAGCATTATTTAATTGAAGTTAGTTTATTTACTGTGCTATATAAGTTCAGTTCAATTCAGTCACTCAGTCATGTCCGACTCTTTGTGACCCCATGAACTGTAGCACGCCAGGCCTCCCTGTCCATCACCAGCTCCTGGAGCCTACCCAAACTCATGTCCGTTGAGTCAGTGATGCCATCCAGCCATCTCATCCTCAGATACAGCAGGAAACACCCAGAGACCATCCCTCCTGCTGCTGGGGGGCAGAGGGCTGTGTGTGCTCCTCACACCCTATCAAGCTTCTGCCAAATAGCATTATTTAATTGAAGTTAGTTTATTTACTGTGCTATATAAGTTCAGTTCAATTCAGTCACTCAGTCATGTCCGACTCTTTGTGACCCCATGAACTGTAGCACGCCAGGCCTCCCTGTCCATCACCAGCTCCTGGAGCCTACCCAAACTCATGTCCGTTGAGTCAGTGATGCCATCCAGCCATCTCATCCTCTGTCATCCCCTCCTCCTCCTGCCCTCTATCTTTCCCAGCATCTGGGTCTTTTCAAATGAGTCAGTTCTTTGCATCAGGGGGCCAAAGTATCGGAGTTTCAGCTTCAACATCAGTCCTTCCAATGAACACCCAGGACTGATCTCCTTTAGAATGGACTGGTTGGATCTCCTTGCAGTCCAAGGGATCCTAAAGAGTCTTCTCCAACACCACAGTTCAAAAGCATTAATTCTTTGGCCCTCAGCTTTCTTTATAATCCAACTCTCACACCCATACATGACTACTGGAAAAACCATAGCCTTGACTAGATGGAACTTTGTTGACAAAGTGATGTCTCTGCTTTTTAATACGCTGTCTAGGTTGGTCATAACTTTCTTTCCAAGGAGTAAGTGTCTTTTAATTTCATGGCTGCAATCACCATCTACACTGATTTTGGAGCCCCCCAAAATAAAGTATGACACTGTTTCCCCATCTATTTCCCACGAAGTGATGGGACCAGATGCCATGATNTTCCAATTTGCCTTGATTCATGGACCTGACATTCCAGGTTCCTATGCAACATTGCTCTTTACAGCATCGGACCTTGCTTGTATCACCAGTCACATCCACAACTGGGTATTATTTTTGCTTTGGCTCCATCCCTTCATTCTTTCTGGAGTTCTTTCTCCACTGATCTCTAGTAGCATATTGGGCACCTACTGACCTGGGAGTTCTTCTTTCAGTATCCTATCCATTCAGTGTTACTAGACTCTGAAACCCCTGGGGCAATAGATGGGGATTTGGATAAGCCTTGCGCAGGGATGGAAGCATGAAGAGAGATCCTCTCCTTCTGACCAAGGGGAATCAAGCAGCTCCACGGGCAATCAAGAGACCGCTTTCCCCTCAGATAGGTAGGGAGAGTTGCCCAGCATGGTGAGCTGGAGATGCGCGCACGTGGTCGGCTTTCTCAGTTCTCCCATGCTTTCCAAGCCTTTCCAGGCCATGAGAACCATGGGACCTAGAACTACTTCACTCAGCCGCATGAAGTTCTTTCCTTCCAGAGGATGCTGGCCTTGACTCTGGCCAAGATGCTGAGAGCTCCCAGAGGCTCCTGTGGTGGGCACAGACTTGCTCCTAGAAGCTGGTTCCACGATGGGGGCTTCATCTCTTTAGTACTCCTGCGTAACCTGTCTAAATGAAACACTGTCTCAGGTTTAAGCTCTGAATGTCTTAATCTGTCTTAATGTCTTAATCCTTCATTTTGAAGGACATTATTTTTGGGGGGGGTATATAATTATAGATTGGCCCATTATTCCTCCTAGAGTACTTTGGAAAAGAATGTTATTCCACTGTATTCTGGCTTCTGTGGGTTTTGTAGTAAAATCTGCTGTCATCTGTACTCATTCCTCACCACCCACTGGATGTCTTTTTTCATCTGGATGCTTTTAAAGTCTTTTCTTTACTGTTGGTTTTCAGCAGTTTGACCATGACATGCCTAACTGTGGTTTTCTTTGTATTTATTCTGCCTGGGTTTTGTTGCACTTGTTGAAATTTGGTGTGATATCTTTCATCAGTTTTGGGAAATTTTCTGCCATTATTTCTTCAGATTTTAATTCTGTCCCCTTTTCTCTCTCTTCTTATTTTGGGACTCTGTTTACACATTTGTTAGTCTTTTTCAATTTTGTCCTTTGCCCACATCTTCCTTATATTCTTTCCAGTTTTTTTCCATTCATTTTTAGTTCATTCACATTCACTATAATTATTGTTACAGTTGCATTTAATCTGTCATTTTACTATTTGTTTTCTAAGTGTCACTTTTTTGTTCTTTTCCTCCTTTACTGCCACCTGGTGTGTAAAACAAATGTTTTTTAGTGTACTGTTTAAATTCCCCTATTGATTTTCAAAACTATTATTTTTAGGTACTTGCTTAGTGGACCTTCTAGGGATTACAGTATACATTTTAACTTATCACAGTTTACCTTAGAGTAATATTAAATTAGTTTCAATAAAATATAAAAACTTTCCTCCAATATGTTTTCTTTTTCTCTCTTCTTTTTTTATCATCACATATGTTATATCCATATATTGTTATAAGCCCAAACATACAGTGTTATAACTATTGGTTTAGGCAAACTTATATCTTTTAAAGAACTTAAGAGTAGAAATTTTAAAAAATATATTTATACAATATTTTAAATTTATCCACATAATTACTATTTCTGGCACCCTTTGTTTCCTTCTGTGGATTTGAATTCTTTTCTTTCAACCTGAAGGACTTTCTTATGTATTTCTCATTAGGCATTTCTCATAGTAATGAATCCTTTATGTTTATCTGCAAATGTCTTTGTCTTCATTTTTGAAAGATGAAAAGTGAAAAGTTGCTCAGTCAACTCTTTGCGATCCCGTGGACTGTAGCCCGCCAGGCTCCTCTGTCCATGGAATTCTCCAGACAAGAATACTGGAATGCGTAGCCATTCCCTCCTCTAGGGGATCTTCCCCACCCAGGGATCAAATCTCCTGCATTGCAGGCAGATTCCTTACCGTCTGACCCACCAGGGAAGCCCTTTTGAAGGATGTTTTTGCTGAATAAAGAATTCTGGGATGATAATTTATGTTTTCTTTCAGCACCTTAATTATGTCATTCCACTGCTTTCCAGCGCCCATTTTAAAAAATCTTATTTTGTATCAGGGTAATAGACACAACTTAGCAAATGAACAACAATAGCCAATCAACAGTGTGGTGATCTTTTCAGGTAGAACAGTGAAGGGATTCAGCAATACATACGCATGTATCCATTCTCCCCCAAACAACGTACCTAACATTGAACAAAGTTCCCTGTGCTATATGGCAGCTCATTGTCGGTTATTCATGTGAAATACAGCAGTGTGTACATGTTCATCCCAAACTCCCTAACTATCCCTTTCTCCCAGCCTCCGTAATTTTGATGGGAAATCAGCTTAAATTCATATTGTCATCTGTATATGATGTGTCCATTTTCTCTTGCTGCTTCTGAGACTTTTTCCTTTGTATTCCATTCAACAATGATGTGTATAGGTGTGAATATCTTCATGAGTATATTTTGGATTATTTGAGCTTCTTGGATCCATAGACTTACGTTTTCGGTTAAACTGGGGAGCTTCGGGCTATTATTTCTCAAATATTTTTCCTGCTCCTTTTTCCATTTCTTCTGGGAATCTCATCACATATATGTTGGTGTGTTTAATATTTGTCCACAGGTATCTGAGACTCTCCATTCTTCTCTCTATTCTTTTGTTTTAGTAATTCTTATTAACATGCCTTCAATGTTACTGATTCTTCTGCCAGTTCAACTCTGCTAGTGAACCCCTCTAATGAGTTTTAAACTTCAGTTACTTGACTTTTAAACTCCAGAATTTCTATCTGGTTCTTTTATATTTTCTTTCACTTTATTGAGATTCTCCATCCACTAAGTCATCAGTCATATTTTCCTTCAATTTTTAAAATAGGGTTTCCATAAGTTCTTTGCATATATTTTAATAACTACTTTGAAGTCTTCGTCTGCTAAATCTGGCATCCTATGATACCCAGAGACAGTTTCTTCCTCTTTTTTATAATGTATTCATTTATTTATTTTTGACTGTGCTGGGTCTCTGTTACTGCAGGGGCTTTTCTCTACTGAGGCAGGTGGGGGCTGCTGTGCAGGCTTCTCACGTTGCAGAGCACAGGCTCCAGGGCACTTGCACATCAGTAGTTGGGACACTTGGGTTCAGTAGTTGCGGATTCCAGGCTCGAGAGCTGTGGCGCGCGGGCTTAGCTGCTCCGTGGCATGTGGGGTCCTCCTAGATCAGGGATCAAACCCATGTTTCCTGGATTGGTAGATGGAGTCTTTACCACTGAGCCCCCAGGGAAGCCCAGAGACAGCTTCTTTTGACTGTTTTGGGTTTTCCCCCCGAATATGAGCTGTATTTGCTTGTTTCTTGGTATGACTTTTCCCTTTCTGTTGAATACTGAGCCATGTGCAGCTTCTATGGGCCCCCTGTGTTGTCAGGATGAGAGGCAGTGAGAGGCAGATGCGGATTCCAATTCATTCTCACCTCCACTTCATGTCAAGTTTTATTTTTGTTTTTTTTTCCTGTCTTCTGGAGCTGCTGACCTACAGCAACTTCAAGGACAGGCAGAGAGACCACCTTCCATAGACTTCTTCCCCAACTGCCACAGTTGTGTAAAGACTCATTCTTATAATTAAGCACTTATTCCCTATCACTGATGGTGGTTCTGCTTCCCTTACCAAACCCTGACACAAGATCCCAATTCTCTGTTAAAATTTAAACTTCATCTTTTCATTCATCTCATCCATTTCTTTTTCCATTTATAAAAATATTAATTATAGTTATTTTGAAGTTCTTATCTGCTAACCCCGGGCTTCCCAGGTGGCATGAGTGGTAAAAAACTCATCTGCCAATGAAGGAGATGTAAGAGGTGTGGGTTCGATCACTGGACTGGGAGGATCCCCTGGAGAGGGCATAGCAACCCACTCCAGTCTTCTTGCCTGGATAATCCTCATGAACAGAGGAGCCTGGTGGGCTACAGTCCCTGGGGTCACGAACAGTCAGACATGACTGAAGCCACTGAGCACGCAACACATCTGCTAACCCCAGCACCTGGGTCACCTCTGGCTTCTGTTCCACTATCGGCCACCTTTTCCTTCTTAGGTTTAACAATCTTTCATTGCAAGGCAAACACTGTAAACGAGACGCTGTGGATCCTCTGGGTTAGTTTCTCTTCCTGTAGAGAATGTTAAGCTTTGTTTTGGCAGGCAGTTAAATTCCTGGCAAATCACACTAATTCTGTCAAAGCTTACTTTTTGGCTTTGTTAAGGCAGGTCTGTTTCAGTTTTTTCCCTTATTTATAGAGTGTAGCTGTTTTCTTAAGGCATGGTCTTAATTCCGAAGTGTGGCTTTCGTGATCTTAAAGGAGAGCACAGGGGTTCACCAGTGTCCTCTGTTTTGGCTGGGCATGAACCTCAGCATTTCCTTGGAGCTGTGTGGCCTCTGAAATCTCTGTTCAGCAATCAGTCTTCCCAGCAGCTGTTTTTGGAAAGTCCTCTTGAAGTTCCCCATCCATGCACAACCCAAGCTAAGGACCAGGGGAGAGTTTCATAAAGATTTTGGGGGCTGATCCTTCACTGTGGCTTCTTCCTTTCCAGATCCCTGCCCTTCTTAAATCATGGCCACTTAAGCAGTTCTGAACTCTGATTTCTTTTTCCTCTACCCAGTGTGACCACCAGTACTGAGAGGTTTTACTGCACTTTTTCAGCATTTTGGAAAATATGCTCAGGGATAAAGATGAAATGAATGTGGGAATCATTTAATGTGATTCTCTCTCTCAAGGACCATTATCCTGTGTTAATTGCTGTCCAATGCCCACATAGAGTTGTTTTACATTTTTTTCCCAGTTGTTTTCCATGGTAAGAGAGGTCTGATGCCAGCTATTCCATTATGATTGGAACTTCCTTTTCTGCTCTCAAGGGAGTTGAGAGAGATAGTGGCATTTGTATGGTTAAAAACACAGACATATTCAAGCTCACCCATATTCCTCCTTGGCCTCTGAGCCAAGGATGTGCAATAAATCCTTTTTCTATAATAACAACAGAAGCTACAGCCTCAAATGGGCAAAGGACACTGTTCTAAGTGTTTTACATGTACTTATTTTACCCTCATACTCACTTGATATAAATATCACCATTCTCACTTATGGTTGCAGAAACTGAATCAAATTGAGGCTAAGTTACTTGCCTAAGATCACATGGCTAATAAGTGGAGAAGCCACGATTTGAACCGATGCAACCTGACTTTGAACTATGGTGCTGAAGATGACTCTTAAGAGTCCGTTGGACAGCAAGGAGATCAAACCAGTCAATCCTAAAGGAAATCAACCCTGAACATTCATTGGAAGGACTGATGCTGAAGCTGAAGCTCCAGTACTTTGTGGCCACCTGATGTTGCAACTAAGACCCAGTCAAATAAATAAGTAAATAAACAAATAAAATATATTTAAAAAAAAAAAGCCGATTCCTCTGCCAAACACTCACCAGGACCATCCACAGGGTGAGGGCTCAATAAATACTTATATCATTGACTTATCTAACCCCACCCACGGAGAGACCTATCAGTAGGGGCCGATGAGACACAATCTGAAGCCTTTTTAAAACTCTGCATTGGAGGGAATTGATTCTCTTTATTTAATATCTCTTTACTCAGCAGGCAGATGGGTAAGACCTTGGACCTTGGGCCTAGGTACTGTAAACAGAAGGTTTTTGTGCAGACAGTGTTGCTTGTTTGTCTCAACATACTCCTTACCTTCTCCCTGTTTAGAGAGGGCCACTCACTGTCTTAAGGCTTCTGCAGCAGTCTCTGCTACACTGGTGTTCTCACTCCTCTTGCTAGCAACTGGTTTAGGGATGGCATGGGAAACAATTCCAGCCAATCAGACATGAGGGATTGTTCATGAGAAGTTTAACAGAAAAGTCTTCCCTGCTATAAGTAAGAGACACAGGAAGAGATGGTCCCTTCTTTTTTTCTAGGATATTCCAGGGTGTGATGTCTGGAACTAGGCATCCATCTTGTGATCATGAGGTCAGTCTGCTGTGGATAGGACAGACACTCTGTGGCTTGCAGTGTAGGAGATACAAGAAACCAGATCTTTAAAGGTACTGTTGAATCTGAGTTGACTGTCCCTGGAGCCAGCCTCCTACTGGACTTCCTGTGTGTGACATGAGACAGTTCCTTGTGGTTTAAGCTAATGAATGGAGGTTCTCTGTTATCTGTGGCCATAAATCTCTCCCATTCCATCTCAAGTTGGGCTGGGACAGAGATTATGTGAATAGGCTCTGTTTGGTCCCATGGATCTGTTTGATTGGAGGGCTTGGGCAATGAAATAAGGCACAGAGCACTGGACCCCCTTTCTGTCACTCCCTAGGTGGTCCTAAAGAAGCTCCTTCAGGTCCCTCACATGTGTCTTAGGATGCTTTCACATCCATCAGCTTGTCAGATGCTCACAGCTCACAGTGTGACAGGCAGGCAAATGGCATCAAGTGATCCCATTTTGCGAGAAGGAAAGGAAGGCTCGGAGAGGTGTAACGCCTTGGCCACGTCTGCCAACAGGTCAGGGTTGCAAATAGGGCCTTGGCCCTGGTTCACACGGCCAGCCTCAGCTTAATGTAGAGACTAACAAGGGGGAGGAGGCCAGGAAAGTCCCCTCTGTAGACAAGACATTAAGCAGAGATTCAAAGAATAACTAGGGTGGGTGAAGAGGAGGAGGAGGGAGGGCACTATGGCTCAGGGAAGAGCTTGCACAAAGACCTGGGGCTGGAGAGTCCTGGCAGCTGCGGGCGTGGGTGGGGTCGTGTGAGCAAAGGAGAGGTGGAGGAGCCTGACCTTGTGGGTCTAGAGGGATACGGTGGTGCTGAATTACAATCTCAGGCTCTGAGAACTTCCCTGGTGGTTCAATGGTTAAGAATCTGCCTTTGCATGCAGGGAACCCGGGTTTGATCCCTGGCTGAGGAACTAAGATCCTCAGAAGGCTGTACACTGTCGCTAGGACCCTATGCAGCCAAATGAATAAATACTTTTTAAAAATCACAGGCTGTGGAGCTGGACTGCTTGGGTTCAAATCCTAACACTGTGGTCTATCAGCTGTGTGCCCTCCACAAAGCATCAACCCCTCTCTGCTCTAATGCCTTCCTCTTGTCAAGAGATCGGAACCTGTGAGGAATGAGGGAGACGAGTTATACTGAAGTGCCTGGTAGTAGTAAGTGCTCAGAAGATGCCAGCAGCTCTCATGGGGCTTGTTAGGGATTTTGATCTTTGGTCTGTGAGTCGTGGAGAATTCATTCATCAGGACCGTCTTGGTCGCAGCCCAGCTCACATTGGCTTAAGCAACAATAGGGGGATTTATTGGCTCCTCTAATTGGAATAAATAGGTCTGGATGTGCCATCAGGGACAGCTGGATCCAGGCACACAGCACTGTCAGTGGGGCTCACTCTCTCACTCCGCCCTTCGCTCTGTTTGCTCATGAAGCAACTACATTCTCAGACTTGCTGTCCTCAGATGGCGGCAGGACGGCCAACTGCCTGTCATCGTAAGAGAGAGAGCATCCCTCCTGTCCCAGGGCCAGTCATGGAGGCCTGTCATCACCCTGGCCCCCATGTGGCGCCCGTCCCTGAGCCAGTTGCATGGTGGTGCAGCGGCATTCTGGAGTTGGAAAAGAAAAATCATTGCTGATGGACCAGTCATGTTCCCAAACCTCTGAAACTGCCTGCCAGAGATCAGGGTGCTGCTACCAAATCAGAGAGGGGAATACCGAGCAGGCAGACACAACCAGGGTTGAGTCAGAGAGCCACTGGAGGTTTCAGGCAAGAGAAGGACCTGATGTTCACCTCGTGATGTTCACCTCGAGATGATCACTCTGGCTGCTGAACGGAGACAGGAGGGCAGAGTGGAGGTAGGGGGGTGGAGGGCGGAGTCGGGAGTCCAGGACAAAGGGGCGATGGTGTGGCCAGGCTGGTGGCAACCGGGAGCAGAGATGGAGGAGAAAGAGGCACGGGGCCAGGGCTGAGTGATGGACTGGGCCAGAGTGGGGACAGCCAGAGCCCAGTCTAAGAGCCAGGGCTTGGGCCTGAGCAGCCGTGACAGGGGGCTTGAGGGGCCTGGTTTGGGGTGAGATTGATCATCAGCTTTGGCCGCACTGCATTTCAGGAGCCCTGCGACATCCCAGGGAAGAATCTTAGAGGCATTTCTTTGGCTGTGGAATTCCACTCCTGGGCATTCTCGTCCGGCTGTTATGAAATATGAGAAGGATGACTAAATTGCATGACGCCCGTTCTGCCCAATAGAATGCACTAGAAACAAGGAAGGCCTGCCCTCCAGAGAGTTGGGACAGGAACCACTTGCTGGGCTCTCTGCAGGAAATGGGTCTCTTGAACAGCATGTGTCCGTCCCAATCTCTCCCTTAAGAGTTGAAAGGCCTCTTGAAATCCCTGGGCAGCTAGGCGGTCAGGAACAGTAAGCAGGCAGTGCCCAGTGACCCAGCTGGCCAAGCTGACAGGGTCTGAGCTCACAGGGGTGGGCGGGGCAGCTGGTGAGAAAGGAGGACCACGGATGACGTGGGAAGTGTTGGGGCTGACGGCCAGCACGCAGCACGGAAGGAGTGGCCCGGGCAGCAGCGGCCTTGGGGGTTCAGAGGAGACAGGGTTCATGCAGGGGGTTAATGCAGGGTTCCAGGGTGGCTTCCTGGTGGTAGAACTGGACTGGCATCAAAGATATTCCAGGCACCTACTGTGCAGCACAGGGAACTCTGCTTAATGTCACGTGGCAGCCTGGATGGGAGGGGAGTTTGAGGGAGAATGCATGCATGTGTATGTGTGGCTGAGTCCCTTTGCTGTCAAGCGAAAACTTTTGCAACATTGTTAATTGGCTATACTCCAAATTAAAAGTTAAAAAAAATATTCCAGGCCAAAGGAAGACTGTGACCTCAGGTGCGAGGTGAAAACCTAGGTTTAGAGGGTACCCCACCCAGCCCCAAAGCAGCTGGGTCTCTGAAACACTCTAAATTAGACCAGTCTCTCTAGGGCCTCCTATACCACCTGCGAGGTCTCCAGTGAGGGTTCAGCCACCCCTACCCCTCGCCCGCCTTCCCCTGTCTCCTGAGGAAGAGCTAGCAGCCCCTGGAGTCCCTACTTCTGCAGCCCGCCCTGCAGAGATTTCTCTGTTTGCACTCTTCCCCTGAGCCTGCCCCTCCCCTAAGGCAGAAAGTGAGCATCGGGGAGCACAGCCAACACCCAACTTGCTTCCTGCCCCCTGAGGACTTTAGGGGGTGAGGAGGGGTGAATGAGTGCCAGGGCAAATGCCCCCCTGGGAGGGGAGCCAGAGACAGCTGGAAACGGCCAGGCCCAGCCTGGCCCTTCATGGGTGTGGCGAGGATGTATGGGACTTGGAGGGTTGTCTCCCAGCTCCCCGGGGGATCCAGGTCCTGGGCACGTGGGCTCTGAGAGTGCTACTGGCACAGCCTCAGTGGGCCTGGGTCGGCCCCCAAGCTGGCAGGCCCCAGGCTAGTGAGCGAGCAGGGCAGTCAGCTTCCCATCCATTAGGCCCCTGGCCTGGGCTGCCAATGCCAAGCAAGCGGACATTGTCCTCTCAGCCCTGGTACCCACTTAGGCGTCGTTAATATTTTACGCTGCATAGCCAGGGATCGATGTCTGGTTTCTAGCTTGGTGTTTATGGGTAGTCACTGAAACTTTCATGGGGGAGGTGTTGAGAGCACCGGGGGAAACTGAGGCAGGAAGCAGAGTCGGGGCAGCTCAGGAGGAACCCCCCTCACCCTGAGATGGCTTCCTTTGCTTGCTCTCTTCTCTGCCCCCTGCCCTCCGCACCCTGCTCGGAGAGCCTGCGACAGATGCCAGGCCTTGCATTATCCAGTTCTTCACAAGCCCCTGTAGGGTGTGTATCATCACCACCACCACCCCTTTTATGAATGCACGTGAGAGTGCTTAGTCACTCAGTCAGCTCTTTGCCATGCCATGGACTGTAGCCCGCCAGGCTCCTCTGTCCATGGAATTCTCCAGGCAAGAATATTGGAGTGGGCTGCCATTTCCTTCTCCAGGAGACCTTTCCCACCCAGGGACTGAACCCACATCTCCTACATTGCAGGCGTTTTCTTTATTCTCTGAGCTACCACGGAAACCCTTTTATGAATGAGGAATAGGCTTAGGGAGTTTCATGCTACTGGACTCTTAACCAGGCTATTGAGTGAAGACTGGCAAACTAGCTGGGAAAAAGGCTACACTTTGCTCAGCACTGAAGTGTGTACATTAGATGGCAGGAGGTTTTATAACATTTCTAGGCTACCATACAAGCAACTCGTGGGTTCCAACAGAAGCACTTAGACCTCTTGCCTTTGGTCAGTGGAAACTCACCACATGCCCACTTAAGTGGAATTGAACGCTGCGGATTTACAGTTCTTTAAAAATATCTCCAATAACTCAGTCTTTTACCCACGTGTGTTAAACAGTGACGCTGAACTGCACAGACAGAGAGAGACGCCAGAAACAACGCTCTGTCCTAAGACAGCATCTGCTCTGGAATTCAGCAGGCCTGGGGTGCACCTGTATCCCCCTCCATAATCCACCCTCTAGGTCTCAGTTTTCTCACCTGTAAAGTGGGAGAAGAGGAATGCCCACTGGGGGAGCCTTTAAGGATTACAAGTAAGCCTGAAGGCTGGCTCGCGCGCAGTTCCAGCAGGGCCCATGGCTGTGCACGCTGCGGTTTTCCGCCACGCCACACCCCGCTGCACCTACGGCGCAGTACATGCTCAGTATTCGTT
Organism: Aepyceros melampus; assembly: GCA_006408695.1. NCBI lineage: Eukaryota > Metazoa > Chordata > Mammalia > Artiodactyla > Bovidae > Aepyceros > Aepyceros melampus. The sequence continues at coordinate 258,935 of SJXQ01012357.1, forward strand.
GAACGAAAGAGCGGGTAGTAGAGGCTCCATAAATGGCAGCCGCTACTGTTCAAGCGCTAGGTCCAAGCAGGGCCCACTCTCACGGGCGTGGTCCGGGGCTGGGTTTCCTCCGCCACTAGGAAACCAGAGAACAGGAGAACTTAGCGTTCACGGCAGCCCACCGTGGCGACGCTCGGAGTCCTGGGCCGGTGAGTGCGCCGCGCGCGCAGCGCCCGCCGGAGGGCAGCAGAGAGTCACGGCTTCGGCCCCCAAGTCCCGGCGTTTGGGGGCTAGGATGCCGGGCTCCACCCTGCCACGCCCCCACTTCTCCCCGTTCTTTCTCCTTCCTTTGAGCGGCTTTCCTTTCCTACTCTGTGTCCCCGGGCAGGAAGAAAGCGATCCACAAACGATTTAGCACTCCCTCGAACTGCCCGGCGTAGCACTTGACATCCGCTCGGCTCTTTCCCACAGCCGGAAAGGCAGGCACCAGCCCCTCTTTGTGGACGAGGAGGAGGAGGCTGCAAGTCCCTGACTCGACCAAGGTCACGCAGCAAAGTCAAGACTTGAACTCAGCTTCGAAGGCTCTAATGCCAAAGCCCAACTCCCTCCTAAAGCCTCGAGCGCATGAACTCGAGAACTTTGAGTACCAACTTTTCCATTTTTGCACGGAAGCCAGACCAGGGCCAAGTTCAATCTCCGGCCGTGGACTGATGGTTGTGGGAAATACCCTGGGGCGAGAGGGCTTCCCGGATCCTCCGAAGGCCAGCTGTGTCCTGGCCCGCCGAGCGAAGAGCGGCGGTGGCCAGGCTCCGCGCCCCCCCATCGGGAGAGTGGAGCCCCGACTGGCCCCGGGGAGTGGCGCTGCTGCTCCCTTCCGGCCCCGGCCCCCTCCCCAGCCACACGGCCCCACCCTGCAC
>SJXQ01012357.1:260253-276952 GCA_006408695.1 Aepyceros melampus
CGCCTAGGCCAATGAGCGCGCGGGGAGCCGCGATGGAGGCTGGGGCGACCGGGAGCGCTGGGGACCCCCGCCGCCGCCGCGCCCCCGTGCCCTGGAGCCCTTGGGGCTGGAGAGGGGCCGAAAGAGGCGCGGCGCCCGCTCCGGGCATGGAGGCGCCTCTGGCCAGAGCCGGCCACGCGAGCTGCGCTCCGCGCCGCCGCCGCGCCTCGAAGTTTGCCGGCTGACTCGGAAAGTTGCGCTCCGGCTCTGTCGCAGCCCCGCATCCGACCTCCGGGCCGGCCCCAGCTCGCCGCCGCCGCCGCCCTCCGCGGGGCCCCGGCCCAGCCGACGCCTGCAGCCCCGCCTGCCGGGGGCATGTGAGCCGCGGTCTCCCCTAGAGGCCGGGCGGGCTGCACCGGCCCCGGTGCCTCCGGAGGCAGCGTGAGGGCGCGGGGCACGCCCCGGCCCAGGCAGCGCGGGCCGCCATGGGCATCCAGGGCATGGAGCTGTGCGCCATGGCCGTGGTGGTGCTGCTGTTCATCGCCGTCCTCAAGCAGTTCGGCATCCTGGAGCCCATGTCCATGGAAGGTAACGCGTGGCCACCCGCCCTTTGGCGGCCCTGCGCCGGGGGCCGGCGCTCAGAGGGGAGAGAGCAGCACTTGCGCTCCGGGGTGCGGGTACCCAGGTCCACCCGGCGAGGAGCGGCCCTCGGGGACGCTGTGCTCCGCGGCCCTGCCCGTCTCGGCCACCGCCCCCTCCTGGCTCCCGAGGGCTGGTCTGGATCTAAGGGCGCAGAGAGGGCTCAGACTGAAAAGCCCCAGAGCTGGTGCAGCCGCGGTGTTCGAGATGGGTGTAAGCGAGATCCTGGGAGAAGCCTTGAGCTGGCATCCCCGGCGGTCCTAGGCCCGCTGGTCCGAGCCGTCCCCGGTGAGCTTGGCGCCCGGCGGTGGGAGGTGGCAGAGGGTGAAGATAGCAGGGACGACCCTCAGCCCAGGGCGTCTGACCGCAGCAGCGAGTAACCCAAAACCTCTGTCCCGTGATGAGCCGGCCCTTCACCCGTAGCCCACATCCAGTCCCCTTTCCCCAGGCAAGACTCGGGAGTGGGTAACCAACCCTCAGGCGCCACTGTTTTTGTCCCAGTAAATATTAACCGAGGAGACAAACTCTAAAATCAGACACTGACGGTGTCCCTGAGACCCCTGACACGTGGGTGCCCTTAGGAGTTGCTTCCAGACGCAGGACCTCCCACCCACCTCTGGGCAGGTTAGGAGAGGAAGCCCCTCCAGGGCACATCCTTTGTGAAGCGGGACCTTGACCCACCAGGGCTGTGACTTGTCGTCTGTGTCCTGTCCCCCTGGACTGTGGGCAAGGGGCTGGCCGATCTTCTTTCCGTCACCTGTGCGCCCCTGCAGTCCTCAGGGGAGGATGGGCATCCTGCCTGCCTCAGCACTCCACTGACCTTGCCAGGCTCCAGCTCCTGGGACTAAAACCCAGAGGCTCAGGGAGGGGAGGAGCGAGAAACTGCCCTTGCCTCTGAACTGTCCAGCACACCCTCTGGCCTAGGGATGTGCCCCCCAACCCCCTGCACAGGGCTGCTGAGGGCAGGAAGGGGCCCCGGGGCCAGGAGGCCAGGCCCAGGTCTGACTTGTTGCCTGAAGCCTGTGGCCGTGTGCCCTTCAGAAGGCGGAAAGCCGCATCACACCCTTCCAGGGTGAGTTCAGGAGACCCCGAGAGAAGGGCTTGCTGAAGGTGGTTCTCAGAGGCGCCGTCTTGGACTTTACATTGTAGCTGGGGGAGATAGGCTCCCCTGGGGGTTCAGATGATAAAGAGTCTGCCTGCAGTGCAGGGGACCCAGGTTCAGTCCCCAGGCCAGGAAGATGCCCTGGAGAAGGGAATGGCAGCCCACTCCAGTGTTCTTGCCTGGAGAATCCCATGGACAGAGGAGCCTGGCGGGCTAGGGGGAGTCCATGGGGTTCCAGAGAGTTGGAGCGACTGAGAGACTTTCACTGGGAAGATAATTGCCCAAACTGGGCCTGCACTTGGCTGGATGGATACTGGCCCTGACGGAAGTCTGTGCCCAGCACCTCCATGGGAAATACAGGCTGGGGTAGGGGGCATCTCATGCAGCAGGGCCCTCAGAGCCCAGGCCTCCTGCGTGCACTAGCCCCATCCTTTCCCACCTGGAGTCCACCGTAGGCAGGGGGGATTTGGTACTCGGGAATCTGAGGCCCCACCTTACTCTTCCTCCATTTCCTGGGCCCTCCTGGGACCACCAGCCAGCCTCACTCTACTCGTTATTGACACGACCCACTCTTCTTAGGGAGCCCATCACGCTTGTGGTTCTGGGAGCTTGAAGTGTACCTTTGCGATTTCTAAGAAGGGATTTGTTTACAAGGTGGATCGGACGTGCAAGAGCACAGGTGGTTTATTCGACTTGCTGAGAAGCCCACTTCCGGCTCTGATAAGTCTGTCTTTTCTGGTATATCTGTCCACTCATGCCCTCTGACTTCTGGGGTCTCGATGCTGTGGGAGGCGCACGGAGCCTCAGAGTCAGTCAGTGATCCCTGAGCTCGGATCTCCTATCACCCACACATACTGGCTTAACCTGTTTGAGCCTTGGCCTGACTATCTAGAAAGTGGGGCCAATTATGCCTGCCCCATAGGGCTGCAGCAGACTTTGAACAGTTGAGTAAAGGCTTTAATGCCCTCAGGATCATTCTTGGTGTGTAGTAACTGCACAAACTTTGTGAACCATGGCTATCACCAGTAGTTAGAGGATGATTACTCTTAATAGCAGAATTGAGTCACGGTTGAAAGCATTCTCTCACTCAGATCAGCCACCTCTTCCTGCATCAGAGGAAGGGAATTCTGAGTACCAGAGGGTCCGTGTTGATGGCAATGATGCCAGCTAAGTGCCTGGAAGGGCCCATTGGCCAGGCAGTGTCTAAGGGACTGTCATGGCCTGTGAGGAGCCCAGGCCCTTGGGCCCCAACCTGGATGTGAGCTGGCACTGGGAGAGCAGGGCACCCCTCCAAGAAGCCGTGAATTTAATTGGTTGTTGTCTCTCGTCCTCTTTGAGCCTCCATATTCTCATCTGTAAGAGACCAGAGTTATGGTGCCCCTGGGGATTGTTAGGAACTAATGGATTTGGGTTCTGGGGACACAGGCTTCTAGAAGAAGACACAGAAGTTGAAACACCTTCCTCTCTGTCCTACCAGTCTCTGTCTCTAGATGACTTCATTGGTGGGGAGTTCCAGCCTGACTTGGCCACTAGCTCACTGGCTGCCCTTGGTGCATCAAACCTTCTCAAGCCTCAGTCTCCCAGATTCCCAGGTTGCTCAATGGTAAAGAACCTGCCTGCGGTGCAGGAGACGCGGGTTTGATCCTTGGGTCGAGGAGATCCCCTAGAGAAGGAAATGGCAACGCATTTCAGTATTCTTGCCTGGGAAATCACACGGACAGAGGAGACTGGCAGGCTACAGTCCATGGGGTCGCAAAAAGTCCGACATGGCTTAACAACTAAGCAAGAATGAGAAAATGAGGATACTAATAGGGAGTTGGTGATGGACAGGGAGGCCTGGCGTGGTTCGATTCACGGGGTCGCAAAGAGTCGGACACGACTGAGCGACTGAACTGAACTGAATAGAATATTTCCCCCTGTACACCTCCCAGGGGTGTGGTGAGCTGAAGCACTTTGAAAAAGTTCCCGACCGGACACAAATCTAAGCGATCTCATAAGTGTGGACACCCTGGTGAAAAGTGAGCCTGAACCGGTAAGCTTGTTGCTCATTGGTAAGGCTGGCCTGGCCTGACACCAGACTTTGCCGTCCACATCTGTGGCCCAAGGCTTGACCGGGGCTGCTGCCTCTCTTATCTCAGTCCACATTTTCCAAGCTCTAACTAGTAGCTCTCCACAGAGAGCAGTTTTGCTCCTCAGTGGATGTTTGGTGATGTCTGGAGGCGTTCTGGATTGCCACAATTGATGGGGAGGGTACCAGTGGCATCAAGTGGGTAGAGGCCAGGGATGCCGCTAAACATCACGCAGGCCCAGGGAGCTCCTCACCACAAAGAATGCTCAGGCCCAGGGACTTCCCTGGCAGTCCAGTGGCAAGACTCCACGCCCCCAGTGCAGAGGGTGTGGGTTCAGTCCCTGCTCAGGGAGCTGAGATCCCGCATAGCACAAAGTGTGGCCACAAAGTAAAAAAAAACAGAAAAAAAATTTTTAAAAGAATGCTCAGACCCAAATGTCAGTGGTAAAGTTGAGAAACCTTGTTCTAGAGGGAGCACTGGCCAGGGGCTAGGAGAGCTGCCTTTCAGCTCTGATGTGGTCCCTGACATGCTGACATTAACTTGGGGAAATCACTATTCCTGTCTGAGCTCCACTTCCTTGTTTGTAAGTGGGGACCTCGTCTGTAAGTGGGGAATGGGATTAGAAGCACCATCTCCCCCGAGAACTCCCCCTGACCCTCTGGATCCCTGCCCCTGGGGTTGAATTAGATGACCCTGTCCTGGAATTTTCTAGATCCCTGTCCCCACTTACGGTGACCTCTCCAAAGGCTGCAAGCACTGTGTCCATACACTTGTGGCCCCAGAGTGTGCCCAGCACTGCCTGCCAAACAGCAGGTGTGGAGTCTGGATAAATCATATGCCATTTTCAGCCATACTTTCGGGGCACCCATTGTATACCAGGCCTGGAACACCAGAAATGCAAGGTCTTGGCCCTCCCCGTAGGGTGGCCCTGGGAGACACCCTCGGAGGGGAGTTCCCTCTGGTTGGGGTTGGGGCAGAGCCGGTGGCTTGTGGGGGCCTGAGTACAGACGGGTAAAGAGAACAGAGTGGGAGGGGCAGGATGGGGACTGCCCACGTGGAGACAGCCGCCTCCAGGGTTTGGTCTGCCTGTTGGCAGAGCCAGTGCCTCCATGGCGGGTTCCGACGTGTTCCAAGAGTTGGGCTGGTTGTGTTCATTCACTGCAGGAATGCGCTGCAGCACCAAGGGCAGGCTGACCAACCTCTGGGTTCAAGAGAGATTGGAACCAGCAAGTGTGGGCAGAGCAGCTTGGAGCTTTGCTGCAAAGGGGAGTGAAGCCGGATACTGGCTGGCAGGGGAAGCATCATAGTGCAGAGCCCTGCGGGGTGTCAGGGCAGCCAGGTGGGGGGAGTCAAAGGACTGAAGACTCAGAGCCACCTTCCCTCGCCCCTGCAAGCAGGTCTTGTGCAAAGAGGGCTGTGTTGAGTCGGGGACACGGGACAGGGACTAAGGCTTTTACTCAGTGGGAAGACAGCCTGGTCTGTAACCTGTCAGACCGTGGTACGACTGCACGCATGCTGTGTTGCTCCAGTCGTGTCTGACTTTTTGCAACCCTATGGATTATAGCCTGCCAGTCTCCTGTGTCCACGAGATTCTCCAGGCAAGAAACTAGAGTGGATTGCCATGCCCTCCTCCAGGAGATCTTCCTGACCCAGGGGTCGAACTCACATCTCTTACATCTCCTGCATTGTCAGCCAGGTTCTTTACCACTAACACACACCATGGAATATTCAACCGTAAAACAATTTTCTTTTAAAGCCTTATGCTTTCATGCCTTTGACAAAATGCTTGTTTGCTAAAGAGGTGAAATCTGCATTGCTGGTCCCCTGGTTATCACGAATACTTGATGGAGAGGGGATGGTCCCAGACCAGCCCTTGGAGAGGGAAGGGGAGGGCTGGGCACAAGGGAGATTGGAGGCAAGTCAGCCTCATGGCTTTGCCGAACAAGGCTACTCAGCGCGGCGAGCAGAATGGTGCAGGCGGCTGTTAGGCCCAGGCCCACCTTGCCCTGGCCCACGTGGTAGCCAGGGCCAGTGACTTCTTCCCTGTTGACACCTCTTGCCAGTCTCTCCTCTCTGTGTCACTTTGTTTGACCCCCAAGACCAGAGAGGCCATTCTGGAATGGAGATCAGACAAGCCCTTCCCACTCTTCGGCCCATATGTGGTTCTCGTGCCCACATACCTCTTGGCATACCCTGGACCCCCTCCCCAGGGTGCCCTTTGACCCTGCTGTCATTGCACCTGATTCTTGGAATATTGCTTCTCTCTGATTCCTCACCCATCCCCTGCCCAACAGGTGTAAGCAACAGGGAATGTTGCTTCAAGAGATAGGCCCAGCCTGGAGAATTAAAATTGACACCCAAGGGACTTCCCCGGCAGTCCAGTGGCTAAGACTTCTTGCTTCCCAATGCAGGGGGCCCAGGTTTGACCCCTGGTCGGGAAGCTACATCCTCGTGTGTTACAACTAGAGCATCCCACGTGCTGCAGCTAAGACCTAGCGCAGCCAAGCTGACATCCCAGCCAGTAGTTCATGGACCCACCCTAGAAAACAGCTGTGAGGATCCGACCCCGCGTGGGTTACAGGGCACCGCCCACACGGCGTGGGGCCCTCTTCCAGACTGGGTGAGCTGTGAGCAGACAGGAGGGCCAATCGGCTTGTTCTCCTTGAGCTGCCGTAACGTGGATGCTACCTGCCGGGCTCCTCTGTGCACGGGAGTCTCCAGGCAAGAGCACTGGAGTGCACTGCTATGGCCTCCTCCAGGGCTCCTCCCCACCCAGCGGTCAGTTCTGGGCCTCTTGCACTGCAAGTGGATTCTTTACCACCTGAGCCACCAGGGAAGCCCTAATAGAATATCACAGACCGGGGACCTTAAACAACAGAAATGCATTTTCCCACAATTCTGGAGGCGGGAAGTCCCCAGGCAAGGTGCTAGCAGAGTTGGTTGCTGATGAGGCCTGTCTTCTCCTCACGCAGACGGTCACCTTCTTGCTGTGTCTTCACGTGGCTTTTCCTTCCCTTCCTTTTGGAAAGGAAATCACTCTTCATCCTCTTATAAGGCCACCAAATCCTTCTGGACTAGGACCCCACCTTTATTAGGATTTCATTTAACCTTCAGTTCAGTTCAGTCACTCAGTCGTGTCTGACTCTTTGCGACCCCATGAACTGCAGCACGCCAGGCCTGTCCATCATCAACTCCCAGAGTTCACTCAGACTCACATCCATCGAGTCAGTGATGCCAGCCAACCATCTCATCCTCTGTCGTCCCCTTCTCCTCCTGTCTTTAACCTTTCCCAGCATCCGGGTCTTTTCAAATGAGTCTGCTCTTTGCATCAAGTGGCCAAAGTATTGGAGTTTCAGCTTCAACATCAGTCCTTCCAATGAACACTCAGGAATGATCTCCTTTAGGATGGACTGGTTGGATCTCCTTGCAGTCCAAGGGACTCTCAAGAGTCTTCTCCAACACCACAGTTCAAAAGCATCAATTCTTCGGCCCTCAGCTTTCTTTATAGTCCAACTCTCACATCCATACATGACCACAGGAAAAACCGCAGCCTTGACTAGACGGAACTTTGTTGACAAAGTGATGTCTCTGCTTTTTAATATGCTATCTAGGTTGGTCATAACTTTCCTTCCAAGGAGTAAGCGTCTTTTAATTTCATGGCTGCAGTCACCATCTGCAGTGATTTTGGAGCCCCCCAAAATAAAGTCTGACACTGTTTCCACTGTTTCCCCATCTATTTCCCACGAAGTGATGGGACCAGATGCCATGATCTTCGTTTTCTGAATGTTGAGCTTTAAGCCAACTTTTTCACTCTCCTCTTTCACTTTCATCAAGAGGCTCTTTCTGCCATAAGGGTGGTGTCATCTGCATATCTGAGGTTATTGATATTTCTCCTGGCAGTCTTGATTCCAGCTTGTGCTTCTTCCAGCCCAGCGTTTCTCATGATGGACTCTGCATATAAGTTAAATAAGCACGGTGACAATATACAGCCTTGACATACTCCTTTTCCTATTTGTTGTTCCATGTCCAGTTCTAACTGTTGCTTCCTGACCTGCATACAGGTTTCTCAAGAGGCAGGTCAGGTGGTCTGGTATACCCACCTCCTTCAGAATTTTCCACAGTTTATTGTGATCCACAGTCAAAGGCTTTGGCATAGTCAATAAAGCAGAAATGGATGTTTTTCTGGAACTCTCTTGCTTTTTCTATGATCCAGCAGATGTTGGCAATTTGATCTCTGGCTCCTCTACAACCAGCTTGAACATCTGGAAGTTCACGGTTCACGTATTGCTGAAGCCTGGCTTGGAGAATGTTGAGCATTACTTTACTAGCGTGTGAGATGCGTGCAATTGTGCGGTAGTTTGAGCATTGGCATTGTCTTTCTTTGGGATTGGAATGAAAACTGACCTTTTCCAGTCCTATGGCCACTGCTGAGTTTTCCAAATTTGCTGGTATATTGAGTGCAGCACTTTCACAGCATCACCTTTTAGGATTTGGAATTGCTCAACTGGAATTCCATCACCTCCACTAGCTTTGTTTGTAGTGACGCTTCCTAAGGCCCACTTGACTTCACTTTCCAGGATGTCTGGCTCTAGGTGAGTGTGAGTGATCACACCATTGTGATTATCTGGGTCCTGAAGATCTTTTTTGTACAGTTCTTCTGTGTATTCTTGCCACTTCTTAACATCTTCTGCTTCTGTTAGGTCCATACCATTTCTGTCCTTTATTGTGCCCATCTTGCATGAAATATTCTCTTGGTATCTCTAATTTTTCTTGAAGAGATCTCTAGTCTTTCCCATTCTATTGTTTTCCTCTATTTCTTTGCATTGATTGCTAAGGAAGGCTTTCTTATCTCTGCTTGCTATTCTTTGGAACTCTGCATTCAAATGGGTATATCTTTCCTTTTCTCCTTTGCTTTTCACTTCTCTTCTTTTCACAGCTATTTGTAAGGCCTCCTCAGACAGCCATTTTGCTTTTTTTTGCCCTTTTTTTTCTTTGGCATTTAACATTAATTACCTCCTAAAGACCTTATGCGAAGAGTTGACTCATTGGAAAAGACTTTGATGCTGGGAGGGATTGGGGGCAGGAGGAGAAGGGGACAACAGAGGATGAGATGGCTGGATGGCATCACCGACTCAATGGATGTGAATCTGAGTGAACTCCGGGAGTTGGTGATGGACAGGGAAGCCTGACGTGCTGCAGTTCATGGGGTCGCAAAGAGTCGGACACGAGTGAGTGACTGAACTGAACTGAACTGAAAGACCTTACCACACTGGGGATTAGGGCTTCAACATATGAGTTGTGGGTGGAGGGGGAAGTGCTTACCTGGTGGCTCATGATAAAGAATCCATCTACCAGTGCAGGAGATGCCAGTTCGATCCCTCCCTGGTCAGGGGAAGATCCCACATGCCTAGGAGCAACTAAGTCCATGCACCACAGCCACTGAGCCTGTGCTTTAAAGCCCAAGAGCTGCAGCTATGGAACCCGTGTGCTGTGACTGCTGAAGCCTGCACACCCCAACTGCACAGCCCCCCTTGCTCCAACTTCATTGCTGCTGAGGGCACCAGCATTGAAGATCCAGCACAGGCAAAAATTAATACGCTATTTTTTAAAAAAAAAGAAATTTGGGCTTCCGCAATGGCTTAGCAGTAAAGAATCTGCCTGCCAAGGCAGGGAACATAGGAGACTGGGATTTGATCCCTGGGTTGGGAAGATCCCCTGAAGTAGAAATGGCAGCCCACAGTGTTCTTGCCTGGGAATCTAATGGACAAGGGAGCCTGGAGGGCTGCAGTCCATGGGGTTGCAAAGGGTCAGACATGCATGCGTGTAGTAATAGTGCAATTAAAACAAAAGCAAAACATATGAGTTGTGGAAGGAGACAAAACTCTGTCCATCACACTAGTAAACAGAGAAATATGTATATGCCAGAAAGTCATGGGCAGATGAAGACAGTAAACCAGAGACAAGGGAAGACAGGAATGGCGGGGCACATGACACCCTGGAGGAGGTGACAGTCAAGCAGAGGAAAGCAGGCAGTGTGGATTCTGAGGAAGAGCATTCAAGCCAGAGGACAGCAACGGAGTGCGCCTGGTGGGCTTGAGCGGCTAGAGGGGCAGCAATGCTGAATCCAGAGAGTGGTGAAGGGAGGGACCCAGGAGATGAGTCAGAGCTGGGGGCAGGGAGCACAGTTATTGGCCATTCACAGACTACTGTGTTTATACTCAGAGCCTGGGGGAGGCTGTTGCACAGAGGGGGACCTGAGGCTATGTTCTCAGCAGCTTCCTCCAGCCCTATTTGTAAAATAGACCAGCAGGGCACAAGCAGGAAGGCAAGGCAGAAGAGACGGTTAGACAGTTGGGGGGAGGGCCAGTGGAGGTGGGAGGGGGCTCAGAGGCGGATGCAGGTTGAGGGGAGCGCTGGCAGGGTTTGCATGGGGGCTGAGGGCTGGGAGGAAGGTCTATGCCCAGGCTTTTGGTGAGAGCATCCACAGGGTGGAGTTGCCATCAGCTGAGCCGGGGAAGGCTGTGGGTGGAGTGGGTTTGCAGGGGGAGATTAGGAGCTCAGTTTGGGTTTGGTCCATCTAAGGACCTCCTGGGTTTCCACTTGCAGGTGGTAAGCAGGCAGGTGAGTCCAGAGCTCGGGAAGAAGTTAGCCCACATTTCCTGACTGAAGCTTGACTCTATAAGGAACTTGCTGATTTTGCAGGTTCATTGGGTGTAACTTTTTTTTTCTCATCGTTCTCAGAAGCGTTTTTCATACTCATGATTCTGAACACCGGTGTCATGCTTATTAGCTTTTCCTGTTTCCTTATCTGTCGATTTCCTGTGTATATCCTTTAACCATTTCTCCTGGGATTGCTGTGCTTATTTTCCAAGTGACCAATGATTCTTCCCGACCAAAGGTGTTTCTCTCTCTCTCCCCTCTCTTGATCTGGGGGCTCTAATTACTTTTAAATATTTTTATTAACCTGTACTAAATGCATTGTGGCTTCCCCGATGATTTGGCGGGTAAAGAATCCATCTGCAATGCAGAAGACCCAGGAGACTCGCATTCAATCCCTCGGTCAGGAATACCCCGCAGAGGAGGGCACGGCAACCCCCTCCAGTATTCTTACCTGTAAAATCCCATGGACAGAGGAACCTGGTGAGCTACAGTCCATGGGGTCACAAAGAGTTGAGCACAACTGAGACCAAGAATGTTAACATAACACATTAAATGCATATGTAAGGATGGCGATATATATGGATAAACACGGAGTCCTAACTGCTGGACCACGAGGGACTTCCCCTTGGTTTTGAATTTTATACCAAAAAACAAACAAGAATCATGGTCTCCTAGGACTGTTTTTTCAGCTACACTGTTTCTAAGTCTTACCCACATTGCTCTGTGTTATAGGTCATTCATTTCTCACTGCAGTGTAACCTTTCCTCCGGTGGGGGCACAGTCTATTTATCTGCTCTGTTGTCCATGGATGTTTGGTTGAAACAGGCTATCTTTACTGTGGAGTCCTCCGGGACCCCTGGGCGATGATTTTCTCTGGCATGTATACCCCAGGGAGGATTGCTGTGCCCTAAGGGTTGTTGTGCGTTCTCAGCCATGTCTGACTCTTTGCGACCCCATGAACCGGAGCCTGGCAGGCTCATCTGTCCAGGGGATTCTCCAGGCAAGAGTACTAGAGTGGGTTGCCTTTTCTAAGGTATGCAGATGTGAAGATGCAAGCAGTTTTCCACAGTGGTTGTACCAATGTACACAGTCACCAGCATGTTTAAAAATGACCATTGATCTCTGTCCTCTCCTGTGACCTTATTTCATTATTCTTGTTTCTTGTCAATCAGAAGGTGTGGACTTCTCATCGTAATTCGCATTTGCTGTTTGTTGAGGAGGTTGTGCCATCTTCCTGTCCTTATTCATGTCTCTGGTCTCCTTTTCTGATGTTTGTCAATTCTCGACCTTCTTCTTCCATCAGCTGTAAATATTGCCTGCTGTCTCCCCCCTCTGTGTTGAGCATCCCTCGCGGTCATGGTGCCTTTTGTTGAACAGAAGTCCTTTGATGTGATGGAATTCATCAATTTTTGTCCTTTCTGGTTTGAAGTTTTAAGAAATCTTCCCCCACCTTTAGGTTGGCAAGATACTGTTTTACATTTTATTTTTATTTATTTATTGTAAAGTCTTATTTATGTTTGGCTGCACTAGGTCTTTCTTGCTGGAAGCAGCTTCTCTAGTTGCAGCAAGCAAGGGCCACACTCTAGTTGCAACTTGCGGGCTCAGGAGTTGTGGCACAGACTTCGTTGCTCTGGGGCATGTGGTTTGTGGGATCTTCCCAAACCAGGGATCAAACACATGTCCCCTGCACTGGCAGGCAGATTCTTAACCAGTGGGTCACCAGGAAAGGCCTACATTTTATTTTAACTCTAGAGCTCACTTTTCACGTGTTATCTTTAATCTGGAGCTTGCTTTTGCACATGGTATTTATTTTCTTTATATGATGATTAATATGTTCTTTATATTTATGATTTACTTTCTTTATATGATAGTCAGTTTTCCTAACACCGTCTATTATACTAAACAACTGGCCTTTCCCCAGAGCTTCTGGGAAGTCCTGCTATAGCTCAGCCTCTTTGTGAGCTCTCTGGTCTGTTTGTTAGCGTGTTTGTCTATTCTTGTACCAAGCACACAATTTTTATTACAGTGATTATAAATGTTTTAGTATATAATAGGGAAAACTCTCGCTTTATACTCTTCCTTTCTAGATTCCTATGGATTTTTAAATTCTTTATTATACATTTCAGAGTAAATTTAGCAAAGTCCTCAAAAATCCAACTGGATTTTGATTGAGATGGTGTTGAATTTATACTTTATTGCAGGAGAAATAACATCTTTATAATGTTATTATAAGCATATCTAAGATGGATTGTTTTACTTATTCAGATTATCTTTCTTTATAGAGGTTCTTCGAGGTTTGGTTAATACTTAGATACTTTTTAGTTTTTTTCTATCACGAATGTTATTTTTATTGTATTTTCTAGGTGGTTATAACTGGTATAGAAAATTGCTATTGATTTTCATAAATTAACTCACATCTGGCAACATATACTGAACTCTCATGTACACTGATTCTTCTGGTCCCTGTAGAGACCATGTCATCTATGCTGCTGCTGCTAAGTCGCTTCACTCGTGTCCGACTCTGTGCGACCCCATAGACAGCAGCCCACCAGGCTCCCCCGTCCCTGGGATTCTCCAGGCAAGAACGCTGGAGTGGGTTGCCATTTCCTTCTCCAACGCGTGAAAGTGAAAAGAGAAAGTGAAGTCGCTCAGTCGTGTCCGACCCTCAGCGACCCCATGGACTGCAGCCCACCAGGCTCCTCCATCCATGGGATTCTCCAGGCAGGAGTAATGGAGTGGGGTGCCATTGCCTTCTCCGATGTCATCTATAAATAGTGTTAATTTTATCTTATACTTCCCAACTCTTACACTGTTTCGGGTTTGTTTGTTTGTTTGTTTCCTTTTTCAAATTTCCTTAGAGTATTTGCCAGACATCATTTAGTGGTAACTGTGGCCAACTTTGGCTTGTCCCAGATCTTAAAGAAAATGTGTGTGAGCCTTTGCCACTAAACCTAACATTTTCTGTAAAGAAATATTTGTTTTACAAATATAAGCAGCATCAAGTTTATAAAGTTCCCTTATAAAGTTCCCTAGTTTGCTAAGAGTTTTTGCTTGTTTATTTTCATTATAAATAGATGTGGATGTTTATCAAATGCTTTTCTGTATTAGGGTTTTCATATGATTTTCTCTCCTTACACTCTTACAGATAAAACCTTTTTGATCCTGGTGTACTTTTTTTTTAATTAGTTGGATTAAGTTACCTAACATGCTTTAAGATTTTGCATCTATGTTCCAAAGTGAAATGAGCACATAATTTTCTTTTTGTTCATTTGTTTGTTTTTCCAGCTGTATTAAGCTATAATTAACACCTAACATTGTGTAAGCATATGTAAAGATCACCCACAATAAAGTTAACTGATGCATCCATCACCTCAGATAATTACCATTTTTTTGTTACTGTGGTGGTGGTGAGAACATTGGAGATCTGCTCCCCGTGGTTAAGAATCCACCTTGCAATGCAGGGGACACAGGTTTGATCCCTGGTCGAGGAACTAAGATCCCACATGCTTTTTGGAACAACTAAGTCTATGCATTGCAACTACTGAAAACCACGAGCTCTGGAGCCCACACCGAAATGAAGACTCAATGCAGCTAATAGTTAATTAATTACTTAATTTAAAAAATAATTTTAAAAGATCTACCCCTTAGCAACTTTCAAAGGTAGACGGTGAGTTAAAGGAGAGAAAAAAGCAACAGCTTGAGAGGAAAGTAGGGTCAGTGGAGTTTTTGTTTTCTGTATTTTCAGTGAAAGAACCCGCCTGCCAGTGCAGGAGACATAAGAGACAGGGGCTCAGTCCCTGGGTCGGAAAGATCCCCTGGAGGAGGGCAAGGCAACCACTCCAGTGTTCCTGACTGGAGAATCCGGTGGACGGAGGCGCCTGGTGGGCTGACGCGACTTAGCACATGATTCTTACTGGCGTGCAGTGCTGTTTCCTCGTGGCTTTCATTTGTATTTCTTTAATTGGATACGGTGTTAAACATCTTTCTCACGTTTGTCTGCCATCTGTATATCCTCTGTGGTGAAGTGGTTGATCAGGTTTTTTTTTTTACCCATTTATTAATATTAATTTGAGTTGTACTTTCTCTTACTGATAAATTTTGAGAGTTCTTTTCATTCTGAACATCCTTTATTAGAAGTTCGATTTGCAGATCTGTAGTTTCCCTTTCTATTTAACAATGTCTTTTACAGAGCAAAACTTTTCTTCCTGGTGGCTCAGACGGTAAAGTGTCTGTCTGCAGTGTGGGAGACCAGGGTTCAATGCCTGGGTCGGGCAGATCCCCTGGAGAAGGAAATGGCAATCCACTCCAGTACTATTGCCTGGAAAATCCCATGGACAGAGGAGCAACTTCACTTCACTTACAGAGCAAAACTTTTCTTATTAAGAAGTACAGTTTTTCAGTGTTTTCTTTTATAAGTCATTCTGTTGGTGCCATGCCTAAGAACTCTTTGCCTAAATCCAGGCCATAAAGACTTTCTCCTGTTTTTTTCTAAAAGTTTTATAGTTTTACATCTGACTTTTAAATCTGTGCTCCATTTTGAGTTAATTTTTGTATAAGAAATAAGGTTTAGGTCAAAGTTCATTTTTTGAGTACATGGATGTCCAATTTTTCTAGCACCATTTGTTGAAAAAAATTAAACTTTTTCCATTGAATTGCTCTTGCATGTTTGTGAAAAGTCATCTCAGTCATATTTATGTGGATGGATTTCTGGGTTCTCTGTTTTGCTCCACTGATCTGTGTCTGTCTTTTCTCCAACACTACACATTCTTGATTATTATATCTGTATAATGTCTTGAAATCAGATAGACTGATTTCTACCACTTTTTTCTTTTATCTAATCCATTTATTTTGCCTTTCCACATAAGTTTTAGAATCAATGTGTCTATATCTATAAAAAAAATTGTCCTGGGATTTTTACTGGAGTTATGTTAAATCTGTAAATCATTTTGAAGATAATTGACATCTTTATAATGCTGAGTCTTTCAACCCATGAACACAGTGTTTCTCATTACTTATTTAAATCTTCTGTGATTTCTTTTATCTGTATTTTGTAGTTTGCAGCATACAGACTATGTGCATGCTTTGTTAGATTGTTTTACCTATTTATTTTTACATCTTATATTATTTTCATTGTTTATTATCATCATTTTATATTTTATAATTCATTATTTATATATTTTTCATATTTTAATCTATCTTCCCTACTTCACTTATGGCATGGGTGATTGAATTAAAAAGTTTTTAGAATTTTGGTTTCCAATGGTACATTGTTGATCAATAAAATGTAACTGATTTTTTTTAATATGGACCATTTTTTGAACATTTATTTATTTTTGGCTACACGGGGTCTTTGTTGCTGCATACAGGTTTTCTATAGAACTGTGACTGATTTTTGTATTAACTTGGTATCCTGTGACCTTGCTAAGCTCATTAGAGGATTTTTTTGTATGTTCTTTGAAACTACATGGATAATTATGTCATCTGTAAATAGGGATAGTTTGGGTTTCTTCTTTCTAATCCGTGTCCGTGTGACCCTGCTGTCCATTTTGATGTGTTGTGATTAAATAAGAGATCTGGTCCCTACCCTACAGACAGAGAACTTGAATTTTTACTTTCTACTCGAATGTGAATTAAGCCCGTCCACGAAATGCAGCCCAGCAGCAGTGTGATGAGCCAAGAGGGGTGCCCTTCCCGTTCTTGGGGGAAGTCAGGGAGGGCTGCATGGAGGAGGTGGGCCAGGAATTGGGTCTTAAAGGTCAAGTTGCCCTGTAACTTGTCTCTGTCTTTTTCCTTTCCACCTCCCCTTGTTTAGTGTGTTTCCAGTACAAGACTCACTCCCACCTCCCACCCCCATCCCACCATATGGCTGAGATGGTGGGCATGCTCCAGGTGAGCCCAGCAGGGAGGGCCCATTGTGTGTGAGGAGCAGGGCAGCAGACAGACCAGGAGGCACAACTGAGTGTGCTGTTAAGCTGCAACCGGTCCATTTGTGCAGTGCACAGCCTGGGCAGCTGTACCTGGTAGTCACACGAGGAGAGTCTCCCCACTCCTTACTTCCAGCCTGGCACCGACGCTGGAGAGAGATGGGGGCAGGGCCACATGTTCCACCCTCCTGGGTCTGTGTCCCCCTCCAGACAGCAGCGACAGTGAGCTGGAGCTGTCCGCAGTGCGCCACCAGCCAGAGGGGCTTGACCAGTTGCAGGCACAGACCAAGTTCACCAAGAAGGAGCTGCAGAGCCTCTGCAGCTGC
>SJXQ01012357.1:278210-288249 GCA_006408695.1 Aepyceros melampus
CGCCTTCGACGCCGATGGGAATGGGGCCATCCGCTTTGAGGTAGGTCCCTGTCGACCGCTCCCTCATCCCTGGCTCCTGCATTTCCCAGATGTGGCGCCACCCGCTCGGGGCCGTCCAGAGGCTCAGATGCAACCCTGGTGTCAGCGGCCCAGTGCGTCACCCAGGGAACACGTGGTCTCCGTGTGGCTGGCCCTGGGCCTGTTGAAGTCAGAGTAATTCGAGTTTGCTGTCTGGCCATCCTATTCCCAGCCTTTCCTTCCAGCCCTGCCAAGCCAAGGTGCGCTGAGGTGGTAGTGACCCAGTGGAAATTTGCATTTGAAAAGGGAGCAAGGTTTAAGTAGGGGTCTGTGCCCAGAATTTACCCCTTTGCCCCCAAACAGGCAGAGCATCCCTGCCTAAACAGGCTTGGGGGTTGTCTCAGCCACAGTGTGAGCCAGCCTCGTGCTCCCGGACCACTGGGAAAGCAGCCCCCGGCCCCCAGGAGGGCCCTGCCTGGGCTCTGAGCAGGCAGCACGTGGGCCCCACCGACACCCGGCCACACGGCATCAGTTGAGAGAGGCCCCAGCCGCGGAGCCCAGGCCCCTAAAAATAGCTGCAGGCAAAAAGCTGAAACCGCTTTGGAGAGGAAAACCTTGCTGAGAGCCAGGCTTAATCAATAACACCCAGCTCGGCTTCCAAGGCCAAGGGCAGCTGACTGGAAAGTGAGAGAGAAAGCCCCTGGACCAGCCGGGGTAATAACCCGAGATTCCGCTCAGCTTCCCTTTGTGCTCGCACGCAGCCCGACTCACTGGCATCGCCAGCTCTGTGCCCACAGGGGCCCCACCCTCCCTGGCCGTACTTGTAGTGTGCCTGTGAGCTTACGGTGCTTTCAGCTTTATTGTTTTCAGTTCTGTCTGCACCTGGTAAAATTACAGGTGGTCCAAAGGGGTCAACAGGGAGCATTCACTGTTCTCCCTGGTCCCACCCCAGCCTCCACCGTGGCCAGGTTCTTGCGTGTCCTGTGAGAGGCACCTGAGGCTCCTGGGAGTGAAGTGCCGGAAGCAGCTGTGTGACCCACCCAAGCAGGGTTTTGATGAAGGTGTCTCTTGTTCAGGAGCCGGATGACCAGGCCGCTTAGCGAGGCCCTGGCACAGTACCGGGTGTCAGGAAGGCCTGTCAAGCTCCTGTGGTCGCTTGGAAGTGGTCGATGGTGGATCTTGGAGGTGCCGGTGCTGATCCCCTTCTGCTAGGCACCGTCTCAGAAAGTTGTGCATCTCTGGCATGAAATTAATTCCTCAGGTTCCTTCCAAGGATGCTTGTTTACCTTGAGGACCGTCTTCCTTGTTCACCTGCAGGATCTTGGTATCAGAGCTCTGCTCTAGGAAGCCTTTTTGGAGTATACTTCTCAGGGACCTTCCACTGGGCAGGGCCTAATCCTGGGTGCACCACAGTGGGGACCCCTGTGGTCAGGAAGAATCTGGAGCAGGTGGGGTGGGGGGACACTCAGCCCACCTCGCTGCCTCAGACCAAACCTCTCAACGTGCCCTTAAAACCGAAAGTCAGGGGGCTTCCTTGGTGATCCAGTGGTTAAGAATCCAGCTTCCGATGCAGGAGACGTGGGTTCAATCCCTGGTCAGGAAACTAAGATCTCACTTGCTGTGGGGCAGCTAAGACTGAAATGCAGCCAAAAATAAAAATAAATTATGAATATTTTAAAACAAAACAAAGAAACCAGAAAGTCAGATCTGCTTATTAATATTTATAACAATTCAAATCCTTTTTGTATTCTTGAGATAAGACACATGTTAACCAGAGTTTATTGATATGGTAGCTATGACAAATCTAGACAGCATCTTAAAAAGCAGAGACATCACTTTGTGGACAAAGGTCTGTATAGTCAAGCTATGGTTTTTCCGGTAGTCATGTGCGGATGTGAGATTTGGACCATAAAGAAGGCTGAGCGCTGAAGAATTGATGCTTTGGAACTGTGGTGCTGGAGAAGACTCTTGAGAGTCCCTTGGACTGCAAGGAGATCCAACCAGTCCATCCTAAAGGAGATCAACCCCGAATGTTCATTGGAAGGACTGATGCTGAAGCTGAAGCTCCAGTCCTTTGGCCACCTGATGCAAAGAGCTGACTCACTGGAAAAGACCCTGATGCTGAGAAAAATTGAGGGCAAGAGGAGAAGGGGGCAACAGAGGATGAGATGGTTGGATGGCATCACCCACTCAATGGACATGAGTTTGAGCACTATCCAGGAGGTAGTGAAGGACGGGAAAGCCTGGCGTGCTGCAGTTTTTGGGGTTGAGAAGAGTCGAACATGACTTAGAGCCTGAACAAAGGCAGCAAAGTTGACGTGAACAACCCTTCTTTTGCACTGGGAAAATGAACTGATGTTTGAAATGGCTTTAAAATGTTTTTTCAATTAAAAGAACACTCTGGAAAGTACTAAATACCTGTAACTTATAAACACCAACTTTTAATGTAGTAAGTATACCTCAATCTTATGTGTGCTTCATGGGATTATATAGATTTTTTTTTGGCTGTACTGGGTCTTCACTGCTGCACAGACTTTTCTCTAGCTGTGGCAAGCAGGGGCTACTCTGTAACTGCAGTCCCTAGGTTTCTTATCACAGAGGCTTCACTTGTTTCAGAGCACAGGCTCTAGACTCCTGGGCTTCAGTAGTGGTTGCAAATGGGCTCAGCAGTTGCAGTTCCTGGGCTTAGAGCACAGGCTTAGGAGTTGTAGGGCGCGGGCTTAGCTGCTCCTTGGCCTGTGGGATCTTCCTGGACCAGGGGTTGAACCCGCGTCTCCCACACTGGCAGGTGGATTCTTTACCATTGAGCTACCAAGGAAGCCCAGATTTCTTATCTTTTGTTAAAATATGTATACTCAGTGGACCAAAATAATATCAAATATGTATATGTTGTTTAAATATATATATCTAAATCTCAAAAAAAATGAAAGAAATATAACACCGTTTCTCATTTCCTGTACCTTCATTTTCTTCACTATACACACACAAGACTTTCAGGCTCCAGTAGACTTATAGGGTGTGCTTTGAAAAACAGCAATCACCACCCGCAGACACACCTCCTTTGTTTTAGCTCTCTGTCCCTATTCGTCTCCTTGTTGCCTGATAGTATCCTTTTATTGCTGCTTCTCACCTGCCCAGTTTAGACACCGTCCCTTGGCTCCGCCCGAGTGAGGAGCTGGGTCTGCCACACACACACACCTTGCCCACCCCTGGCTTTCCAGAACTCTGGAATTCAGATTGGATAAGCACTCTTGGTTTTCTCCTGACGTGAATTTGTTCCCCAGCTGAGCCTGTCAGTGAACTGTGATTATGTTTCCCTTGCCTGCACAGATTTTTCTTTTGCCTACAGTTAATGGTCATTTGGCTGGTATCTGGCATTACTGACTCAATGGATGTGAGTTTGAGCAATCTCCAGGAATTGGTGATGGATAGGAAAGCCTGCTGTCCGTGGGGTCGCAAAGATTTGGACACGATTGAGCGACTGAACTGAACTGAACTGAACTGTGACCTTACCAGTAATTCACCCTTGACTCTTTTCCTGTCATCTCAATGAACATCTCCCTAGCCTCTGACCAGCTCCATCATCGTGGTGCTGATTGTCCTCTGTGGGCCTCCTCCCCTCTCCTGGACTGGATCTCTTGGTTCTGGACTCCTTCATCTTCTTCCTTGCTTTACTTTTTCTGCAAAAGCACAGGAGGTGCTGTGCTCTTTGCTTCAGTCATGTCTGAAGCACGACTGTGACCCCATGGACTGTAGCCCACCAGGCTCCTCTGTCCATGGGATTTCCCAGGCCAGAATACTGAAGTAAGTTGCCATGTCCTCCTCCAGGGGATTTTCCTGATCAAACCCTCGTCTCCTGGATTGCAGGCAGATTCTTTACCTCTGAGCCACCAGGGAAGCTCCTTTGAAAAGCATATCTTCCAGGAATTTCCTGCAAAAGCCTGCATGGGAGGTCATTTCTGAGCCTTAGACACCTGCGAGTACCTTTGTTCTATCCTCCCTCTTTCTGTTTGTTTTTTAAATTTATTTATTATTTAAATTTATTTATTCTTTGGCCTGTGGGTCTCAGTTGTGGCACGCGGGCTCAGTTGCTCTGCAGCATATAGGATCCTAGTTCCCCCACCATGGATCGAACCTGTGTCTCCAGCATTGCAGGACAGAGACTTAATCTCTGGACCACGAGGGGAGTCATTCTGTTCTCACTCTTGTTTGACCTGTTGTGTGGAACCAGAGCTCTGGCAGAAGCTGTTTCCTACTGATTCCTGACCCTGTGGACAGGACCTGGTTTGGTGATTGCTGTAGTTTCGGGTTGGTTTTGTTTTTCTCTCCGGAAGCTCATAGGATCCTGTCGCTGCACCCATTTCCTGTAATGGCTTGTGATGGTCCCGCCACACCTCGCACTGTTTGCCCTCATCGTTAGGTCCTTGGCAGGATCTGGACAGTCACAGCCTTCCCCTTCATCCCCATGGACACGGCCCCTTCATTTCCTCGGCCTCTTCCTGGAACTCCTGCTGCTCGAGTTTCAGTCCCTCTGGAGTGGACTGCTCGTTATCTGCCTTTCTCTTCTCTTTTCCCATTTGGCCTTTGCAGGCTGCTTTATGGAAGATTCCACGTGCTTTTCAAACCCTTCTTCTGAGTCTGTCATTTTGTTTTCTCATTTTTAATTCCCAAGAGCTCTTTCTTGTTCCCAGTGCCGACTTAAAAAATAAATAAATAAATGCACAACCTGATTGTTGTTAAATTGCCAAGTCATATCTGACTCTTGGCAACCCCATGGACTATAGCCTGCCAGGCTCCCCTGTCCATGGAATTCTCCAGGCAAGAATACTGGAGTGGGTTGCCATTTCCTTCACCTGGGTATCTTCCCAACCCAGGGCTCAAACACACATCTGCATTGGCAGACACTGAGTCATGGGCTTCTCATAAAAAAACAAAAACAAAAAACTACAACCTGAGAGCTGTGAGTTATGTTTCATTTGGGGACAAAAATGAGGACTATAGCCAAGGAGTTATTTCTCCACTGATCTCCAGTAGCATATTGGACACCTACCAACCTGGGGAGTTCCTCTTTCAGTATCCTATCACCAGAATCCTATCATTATCCTATCACTGGAATATGAAGTCAAGTGGGCCTTAGAAAGCATCACTAGAACAAAGCTAGTGGAGGTGATGGAATTCCAGTAGAGCTATTTCAAATCCTGAAAGATGATGCTGTGAAAGTGCTGCACTCAATATGCTAGCAAATTTGGAAACCTCAGCAGTGGCCACAGGACTGGAAAAGGTCAGTTTTCATTCTAATCCCAAAGAAAGGCAATACCAAAGAATGCTCAAACTACCGCACAGTTGCACTCATCTCACACGCTAGTAAAGTCATGCTCAAAATTCTCCAAGCCAGGCTTCAACAATACATGAACTGTGAACTTTCAGATGTTCAATCTGGTTTTAAAAAAAGGCAGAGGAACCAGAGATCAAATTGCCAACATCTGCTGGATCATCAAAAAAGCAAGAGAGTTCCAGAAAAACATCCATTTCTGCTTTATTGACTATGCCAAAGCCTTTGGCTGTGGATCACAATAAACTGGAAAATTCTGAAGGAGGTGGGTATACCAGACCACCTAACCTGCCTCTTGAGAAACCTGTATGCAGGTCAGGAAGCAACAGTTAGAACTGGACATGGAACAACAGACTGGTTCCAAATAGGAAAAGGAGTACGTCAAGGCTGTATATTGTCACCCTGCTTATTTAACTTCTATGCAGAGTACATCATGAGAAATGCTGGGCTGGAAGAAGCACAAGTTGGAATCAAGATTGCCAGGAGAAATATCAATAACCTCAGATATGCAGATGACACCACNGATGACCAAGGATGAGATGGCTGGATGGCATCACTGACTCGATAGATGTGAGTCTGAGTGAACTCCGGGAGTTGGTGATGGACAGGGAGGCCTGGCGTGCTGCGATTCATGGGGTCGCAAAGAGTCGGACACGACTGAGTGACTAAACTGAACTGAACTGATAGCCAAGGAAGCAGCACTAGAGATAACTCTGAAAAACTGCTCCAAAGAGGTAGGCGGTGTTGTTCAGTCGCCCAGTGTCCGACTCTTTGTGACCCCATGGCCTGCAGCACGCCAGGCCTCCCTGTTCCTCACCATCTCCCAGAATTTGCCCAAGTTCGTGTTCATTGAATCCATGATGCTGTCCAGCATGCTCATCCTCCGACGCCCTCTTCTCCTTCTGCCCTCAATCTTTTCCAGCGTCAGGGACTTTTCCAAAGAGTTGTCTGTTCGAATCAGATGACTAAAACACTGGAGTTTCAGCTTCAGCATCAATCCTTCCAGTGAACATTCAGGGTTGATCTCCCTTAAGATAGACTGGTTTGATGTCCTTGCTGTCCAAGGGACTTTCAGGAGCCTTCTCCAGCACCATAGTTCAAAAGCATTGATACTTTGGCATTCCGCTCTCTTTACGGTCTAGCTCTCACAACTGTACGTGACCACTGGAAGACCATAGCCTTGACTGAAAGTGAAAGTGAAGTCGCTCAGTCGTGTCTGACTCTTTGCGACCGCATGGACTGTAGCCCACCAGGCTCTTCCGTCCATGGGATTTTCCAGGCAAGAGTACTGGTGTGGGGTGCCATTTCCTTCTCCAGTATAGCCTTGACTATACTGACCTTTATCGGCAGAGTAATGTCTCTGCTTTTCAACACACTGTCTATGTTTGTCATCGTTTTCCTGCCAAGAAACAATCGTCTTCTGATTTCATGGCTGCAGTTGCCATCCACAGTGATTTTGGAGCCCAAGAAGAGGAAATCTGTCACTACGTCCACCTTTCCCCTCCTGTATTTGCCCTGCAGTAATGGGGCCAGATGCTGTGATGTTTTAAAATTATTCATCTTAAGCTGGCTCTTTCACTCTCCTGCTTTACCCTCATCAAGAAGCTCTTTAGTTTCTCTTCATTTCTGCCATTAGAGTGGTATAATCCGCATATCTGAGGTTGTTGATGTTTCTGATGTAGGTATATATGTGATTTTGGTGAAGGAGGAGTGCACGCAATCAAGCACATATTTTTTGCAGAAGGTTTCTGATAGTCAGGGGCTTCCTCGGCAGCTCAGATGGTAAAGAATCTGCCTGCAATGCAGGAGACCCAGGTTCCATCCCTGGCTTGGAAGTATCCCTGGAGAAGGGAATGACTACCCACTCCAGTATTCTTGCCTCGGAAATCTCATGGACAGAGGAGCCTAGCAGGCCACAGTCCTTGGGGCTGCAAAGAATCAGACACAACTGAGTGATTAACACTTTCATTTTCTGCTAGTCACAAGGAGCAGTCACCATGAAGGATTTCAGTGCTTTTCTAGACTTAAGGAGATACAAGAGTCAGACTCATAAAACTGGCTCCTGAAAATACACCTAACTGTCTGAAGACCTGTCCTGCCAGTTTTTCCCAGAGCACAGAGGGCCTCATTTCTGCTCTCCACCCTGAGCTCCTTTCAGGGGGTGTTGAAAGTCAGCAGTTGTGCAGCACATGGTTTAATCCTTGTATAGATGGATGGCAAGTGCCAGTTTGTAGTTGACATCAAGTATTCCTTTTTAATAGCACCCTATTTTTATTGTTCTTGTTATTTTAGTCAGTAAGTCACGTCCAACTCTTTTGAGACCCCGTGGATGGTAGCCCACCAGGCTCCTCTGCTGGAGTGGGTTGCCATTTCCTCCTACAGGGGGTCTTCCCGACACAGGGATCAAACCCGCATCTCTTGTGTTGCAGGGGGATTCTTTCCCCCTGAGCCACCAGGGAAACCATTCTTATTGTAAGGATGCCAGATTTCTAATCCCTGAATCTAATGGTTTCTGTGAATTGTTGGGGGGGGGGGTCCTGTAATAATTTTTGTTTCTTCAAAACTGCTTTTCTTAGTTTTCCTTAGTCTTTCTTTCTCATGAAACAGGCTTCCTCTGATCCAGAAAATCAAAATTTTGAATGAGGCCTGTTGGTCCAGTGGTTAGGGCTTGGCACTTCCCCACTGCTAGGGCCCAGATTTGGTTGGGGAAATTAAGATCCCACAAGGCATGCGGTGCAGCCAAAAATAAACATTAAACTTTGGGTGAGGACCAAGCCCCTTGGAGCAGGGCCCTGTCCCTTCACAGTCTGCTGTCCCCCACTTCCCACCTTCCAGACAGCCCCTCGCAGCTCCCCTTCTTTCAGAGCAGCCTGGGAGACCCCATGGGGCAGGAAGGGCTTTATCTTCGAACCTTCTGGAAGTGACAGGAAAGAATTGCTTTCCACCAAATGTTCTAACAAAACAGTTGAAGTTCTCACACAAAAGCCATCTGAACGTTCATATCTTGTCGCATTACTAATAGTCTGTCCCACATCAGCTGTGACCGCGCACAGGTGCAGCGGGGCCCCGGAGCTGTCAGCTTTGTCCTTAAGGTGTGGTTTTGAAGCACTTTGGCCTGCAGATGCTTGATAAAGCGAATAGCGTGCCCTCTTCACGAAAGGAGCACCCTCAGGCCTTCTCTGTCAGTGGCAACGCATCAGATGGGTCTTATGCACCGAACGTTTAGGAATTCCCTGGTTATAACTCCACGCCTTCAGTGTCGCGGACCTGAGTTTGATACCTGGTCAGGGAATTGAGATCTCAAAGCTTCGGGGGGAAAAAAAAAGTCATATATTTGCATGTCTTGTCTTTGAGACGATCAACACCAGCCACCATGCCATCCCCACCACACACATGCATGCGCACACACATACACACTCACATTGTATTCACCTGAGGGGCACCATCCGCCCGGTCTTGACGGAGGCGCCTCACCTATACAGATGTGCGCTTTAGTGGGAGCCGCACGGCAAACTGGAACGAGAATCTGGGGCCTAGGCTGTCACCCCCCCTTTCCCCACAGGACTTTGTGGTTGGTCTCTCCATCCTGCTGCGAGGGACAGTCCATGAGAAGCTCAAGTGGGCCTTTAACCTCTACGACATTAACAAGGATGGCTACATCACCAAAAGGTACGCGGCTGTCTCAGGAGCTGAGGGTAGCCTGTCTGCCCGCTCCGCTGCTCCACACCCCCAACCTCTTTCCTCCTCGCTCTCACTGCTCTCCTTTCCCGTTTTCCCTCCCTGTCCAAAGACAGAGCGCCGAGCCCACCCTCGGAGGGGACAGTGGCCAGGAACTCCTCTGCCAGGCTCTCGGCCTGGATACCTGGGCGTGCGGAGCGTGGAGCTTGTGTGCCCCTCACCACACGTCTGCATCCCCGTCAGCAAGGTCCCCGATCGCTGTTTCTTACGGCGAGGTCTCCGAGTGGAGAAGCTGGAGGCAGGGGTCGGGGAGCTGGCCTTGGTTCCCAGCAATCAAGGGAGGGCAGTGTGGGGTGTCAGCGGGCCCACAGTCCAGTTTTGTTTGGCCCAAACACTCTTTTTTTGTGTGTAAGAAATAGTTCATATACAAAAAAGTATTTCATATACCAAAAAGAGTGTTTGGCTGGAACACTCTTTTTGTACATGGAATAGTTGCTTTTCATATAGCGTCAAATTCCAGAGTTTGCACATAAAAACCTGTCTATCTCCAGATGCCCTGAAGAGTCAGAAGCTTGTGCTGGGTGGACTGGATGGGGCTGAGCCTCTGTCTCTGGCCGGTACAGCCCCGCCCGCTCACCCACTGGCAGCCAGGCTCACGACAGCCCCTCCACCCCCCCTTCACCCCCCGCAGGAGATGCTGGCCATCATGAAGTCCATCTATGACATGATGGGCCGCCATACCTACCCTGTTCTGCGAGAGGACGCGCCCCTGGAGCACGTGGAGAGGTTCTTCCAGGTGAGCACGCGGGGAAGGGGCCGCCCGAAGAGGAAGGAAGGGGCTTCTGCTCTCAGGGCCCGCGGCTCCCCTCTGTGAGCCTTCCTGCTCCCACACGAGGTGCAAATTCCCTCCCCCATCTGGCTGGCTGAATGAATTAAAACCATCCCTTTGCCCCCCATCTGCTGACCCTCTACTCAGAGCAGTCGGGCTCCTGGATGCTGAGTCAGCCGACA
>SJXQ01012357.1:291471-330830 GCA_006408695.1 Aepyceros melampus
CCCTCCCCCTCCCCGGGGCAGGGGCCATCAGCGTTCCCTGGCTCAGGGATCTCCCCGCCCCCACCCCTGGCCCTCAGCCCAGCCCTCCCTGCTGGCGAGGCTTTGCTTCTGAGGGCCAGAGGCCAAGGCAGAGGGTCACCGCCACCACGTCTGCCCTCCCCACCTTGGCCTTGGGCTGCACGCGCCCCGGAGGGGTCCGCCTCCCATAGTGGGACGCGGGCTGGCCGCATGTCTGCATGGCAGAAGTGTCTCCCTTGGGCGCGGCCGAGGAGGGTGGTGCCTGTTGTCAGCGCCCACCAGTATTCAGTCCTGTATATTTTAATAAAATAAACTTGACAAAGGAGAGCGATTCTTGGTGGCTTTATCCTCACTCTCGTCCAGCCTCTCCAATCCCTGTTGCTATTAGCCAAGACTGTTGCCCAGAGATGATCTGGTAAATGTTTAACATCACAGAGATATTACTTTGCCGACTAAGGTCCGTCTAGTCAAGGCTATGGTTTTTCCAGTAGTCATTATGGATATGAGAGATGGACTGTAAAGAAGGCTGAGCGCCAAAGAATTGATGCTTTTGAACTGTGGTGTTGGAGAAGACTCTTGAGAGTCCCTTGGACTGCAAGGAGATCCAACCAGTCCATTCTGAAGGAGATCGGCCCTGGGATTTCTTTGGAAGGAATGATGCTGAAGCTGAAGCTCCAGTACTTTGGCCACCTCATGCGAAGAGTTGACTCATTGGAAAAGACTCTGATGCTGGGAGGGATTGGGGGCAGGAGGAGAAGGGGACGACCGAGGATGAGATGGCTAGATGGCGTCACTGACTCCATGGGTGTGGGTCTGGGTGAACTCCGGGAGTTGGTGATGGACAGGGAGGCCTGGCGTGCTGCGATTCATGGGGTCGCAAAGAGTTGGACACGACTGAGCGACTGAACTGAACTGAATTGTCCAAAATCCCAGTGTACGGTCACTGAAAGCGGAGTCAGGAAGAAGGGCCCACGGTTGGGAAGACTGTGAGACGCTCCAGCCCTCCAGTCTGTATACAGAGCTGTGAGGCAGCATAACTCTTTGAGGTGCCACTGTGTTTCATTCCCAGGTTTTTTTCTTCCAGTTCCAAGAAGTCATTTCTGCATATCCCCTTGGCTAGAGGGTGCAGGTCACAGGGCAGAACCAGAATTTGCCTGAAGACATCTTCCTTTCTTGGTTTTAGTTTCAAAAATCTAAACTCAGTGCGGATTATGCCAGGAGAAGGGCAATGAGAAGCTTTGGGGAGGAGAAGTGAACTCAAAGATGCAAGTGTGAGTCGCTCAGTTGTGTCCGACTCTCTGCAACCCCACCAACTATAGCCTGCCAGGCTCCTCTGTCCATGGGATTCTCCAGGCAAGAATACTGGAGTGGGTGCCATGCCCTTCTCCAGGGATCAAAGCCAGGTCTCTGCGTTGGAGGCAGACTCTTTACTGTCTGAGCCACCAGGGAAGCCCCAGCTCAGGGATGGAGGTTCTGAGCGTCTGGCAGTGCTTCAAGGGCCAGCCCCCAAGCCACGTACGCCACTGCCACTGTGAACACAGACCTCATCCTCCATGAGTTACCCGATTTGGCTGATGGGAATCCCATCAGTAACCAGGAGGACTGACAGCAGGAGCCCCGTTCTACCACCAGACACACCGAAGGCTGCAGGCTACTGGACTCCCCGGGTCCGGACACCATCCAGGCAGGGGAGCCCTGCCCTTGCTGCCTAGGCTGGGCTGTCTTGCAGTTCCATGGGCTGGTCCCTGCACTGAGTGCACCTGCCCTGGCCACAGCCTTTTGGGCACAGATGAGGAAGCTGTTAAGACAACCCTCAGCCACTAAAGAGTGGAGCCCAGGCTTGGACCCAGGCAGGGGGCTCCAGGCCAGGTGTAAGCACTGAGGTGCCCACTTCATGATCGCCCACAGAGCTCAGCGAGCTGAGCCATGTCTCTAAGGCCCACGTCTCTAAAGCACGGGGCTCACGTTCTGATTCTGGGGCTTTCTATTCTCTCTTAAACCTGTTAATTTACCTGGCTGAGCCTCAGTTGCCTTATCTGTAAAATAAGCAGAAAAACAATCCTCTGGAACTTCCCTGGTGGTCCAGCGGTTAAGACTTTGCCCTCCAGTGAAGGAGCCACGGGAGACTCAGGTTCAATCCCTGGGTCAGGAAGATCCCGGGAGAAGGAAATGGCAACCTGCTCCAGTCTTCATGCCTGGAGAACCCCATGGACAGAGGAGCCTGGGGTCGCAGACAAAGGAGCCTGGGGTTGCAGAGAGTTGTACACAACTGAGCACACACACAGTTATAAACATGAGCATCCTTCTTTCTTGTCCTCCCGAAGTTTTCATGCATTTTTTCCCCTTTCTATCAGAGAGTGACTCATATCAATAAACCACCAGAGGAAGTACAGACATTTCAGAAGAAGTTTCCAGGGGCTGCAAATGAATCTGTGATGGTCCCCAGTTTCCCTGGTAACCCCAAGGCCCATTTAGGAGTCAGCCAGCTAAGGAAGGGCAGGCGGGCAGAGCCATCAGTGTGCCCCACGCCCCTGCCACCCTCACTGCGTGGCCATGCTGACCTGCCCAGGGTCCTGAGCCAGCACTTAGTATCCCTTGTCCCTGCTTGACTCACAAACCTTTATAGAATGGGATGGAGAAAGGGCCACAGGCCTTGAGTAAGGCACCCATACCCTTCCTCCACCCAGCTCTGCAGCACAGCTTTCCAGGGCAATGACCAGTCTGATTTAGATCTGTGATTCCTCTTTCTCTTCCATCTGTGGTTTTGTGTGTGAGTGCGTTTATTTGCTCAGTCGTGTCCGACTCTTTGCGATCCCATGGATTGCAGCCCCCTAGGCGCCTTTGTCTATGGGATTCTCCAGGCAAGAATACTGGAGGGAGTTGCCATTTCCTTCTCCTGGTGATCTTCCCAACCCAGGGATTGAAACCAAGTCTCCTGCATTGGCAGGCAGATTCTTTACCACTGAGCCAAGTCCTTCTCTGTCCATTTGTTCAGTCGCTGTCGAGTTTGACTCTTCGCGACCCCATGGGTTGCAGCTGTCTCTTACCATCTCCCGGAGCTTGCTCAAACTCATGTCCATTGAGTTGGTGATGCCATCCAACCATCTCATCTGTCGCCCCCTTCCCCTGCTTCTGTCCATCATCTCTGGCTCCAAGTGCTATGCTTCCAATACACCACCAGGGGGCGATAGCACCACACGCCTGCCTCTTCACTGATTTCCTGCTCTCAGGTCCTCTGGGAAGCTTCCTGGAAGGGAAGCTACTTGTCATTTCTTTTAAGATCCTGAAGACAGTTTCATATCCCAGCCTTCCTCCACTGGGTGCTGGGAGCAAGACATACTGGGCCCTATTTTATTAACTAGGACACATAACTCTCATGAGACTGCATAACTGTTTCCACACAGAGCTGACTTCATTCCAACCCAAAGCACATACAGTGTACGTTTGGATTAGTCAGGCTAATTAGGCCCCCACCTCCCCTTTTCTCTCCTTCCCTCGCTCTCCTTTTTTGGCTGCCCGGCATGAAGGATCTTAGTTCTCCAACAGGGATCAAACCCATGCCCTGCAATGGAAATGCAGAGTCTTAACCACTGGGCCAGCCAAGACTTTTGAAAATCCTGAAAAGAAGTTTGAAGAGTGCACTCATCCCCTTCCCAGGGGAGGTCTAGAAGGCTGAACAGGAGACCACACTGCAGGAGAAACACCTCGGCTGTCTGAGACCCCAAGGAAGGAGGCCTGTGCTTTGTGTCTGTTTGGGTGGGATGCCTGCCTGCTAGGCAGGGATGTCCCTGTGACCTTCCTCCCTGCTCCTTCCAAGTTCCAGGTTCCCAGGTCCGCACGAAAGGAGGCATCATTCTCCCTCTAGTCAACGCCATCCACACACCGGGTGTGGGCTGTGTTGTGAGGAGACCACAGTGGACAAGCCACAGGCTCTGCCTTCAGGAAACTCGAGTCTGTGGGGTCACCGAAGGTAGAAACGCCCAAGGCAGTGATTCAGGCCATGAGGGAAACTAGGCTAGGGACCAAGCTTTCCACAGAGGACTGCAGGGCGTTGGGGCCTCTCATAGAGCTGCAAATAAAACAAGAGGAAACAGATTCCAGGCGAGAAGTTGAGGAGCCCGTCATAGAGTAATGGGGCATGCCCGATGGCTCAGCAGTTAAAAAAAAAAAAAAAAAAACCACCTGCAGTGCAGGAGCCACGGGAGACACAGGTTCAGTCCCTGGGTCGGGAAGATCCCCTGGAGGAGGAAATGGCAACCCACTCCAGTATTCTTGCCTAGAGAATCCCAAGGACAGAGGAGCCTGGCGGGGTTGCAAAGAGCTGGACATGACTGAGCAGCTGAGCACGCACTCATCAGAGTGGTATTCGGGCTGTCTGCTCACAGTGCTTGGAAGCCTTTATTCCCTTGTCTGTCCATCTTCCCTCATGAACACAGGCCAGACCAGAGCCATGCCACTGAGTCAGGAGGACTCTGAGACTTCATACAGGCCCTCCCTGATCCAGGTTTTGTCATCCTAATATGGTCCCTGTTCTTTTCACTGCTCCCATCAAATTTCTCCACCTCAGGCAAGCCCCCAAGGCCTGGACACAGCTGCCAGCTCTCTGGCTGACTCACAGGGGCCCTGGCCCTTTGGGTGAGGGAAGCGGCAGGTCTGCCAGCTCTGATGTCACATGGTCAGCTCAGAGCACATGGACTTTGTCTGAAGCTGCTGGGTGCACAGAGAAAGTACAGGCTCGAGCTGCCTGTGGGATGAGCTTTTCGGGGTTCAGAAACTGGAGAGGAGAGTGGGGTATAGGTGGGGCCAAATGCATCAGGAGTGGTGCTTGTGGCCAGAACAGAGGCACCCTGGGCAAGATGAGGGGGCCTGGGAGAAACCGCTTAGCTCGTGGCCAGAGCTTAGCCTGTGCTTCCCTAGTGGCTCAATGGGTAAAGAATCAGCCTGCAATGCAGGAGACAAGGGTATGATCCCTGGGTCCGGAAGATCCCTGGAGAAGGGAATGGCTACCCACTCCAGTATTCTTGCCTGGGAAATCCCATGGACAGAAGAGCCTCACGGGCTACAGTCCACATTGGGTCACAAGAGCTGGACATGACTTAGTGATAAACCAGAGCTGAGAGGTCCCAGAGGAGGGACAGTGTACGGACAGGAAGTGTGGCCCTAGAAGACATTCAGAGCCTCTCAAGCACACCTCTCTCGGGTGGTGATGACACCAGTCAGGGCTCCATCCAACCTAAAACCTTCCCCTTGAAGCTGCCCTGACTGGGGAGGGCCGACAGTCTTAGAACTGGGCTCCTGCCAGCTGCTAGGTGCCTTTTTTATTTTTTATTTTTGGCCTAGCTGGGTGGCATGTGGGATCTTAATTCCCTGACCAGAGATCGAACCCATGTGCCCAGCATTGGAAGCATGAAGTCTTAGCCCCTGGACCACCCAGGAAGTCTCACTGTACGCCTCTTTATTCTGTCTGTTCCTCCAGCAGGAAAGCCCAGCTTCCCTCTAACTCACCTGCCACTTCCCTGCCTGCCTTTGCTCTTACGCCTCATCCTGGGCACAGGGTTCACCTCTCTTGAACCCCTGTGGATGCGTGATCTTTGTCTGCCTGTCCTCCCTCCCCAACATGACCCCTCTGTTCCCCTGGCAAGAAAAGGCCTTTGGGAACTTCTCTCCTGCTGACGCGGGTGTCTGGGGGCAGTGAAGACCAGCTGATTGGACATCAGTCTTCAGCCTCCGCAGACCCTTCCTCTTCTCCTGGCCATGCCCCTCAGTCTTGCCTGGGGACCCCTCCTCCACTATCTGTGCAGTCCTGGGGTTCACCCGACCTCCAAGGCCAGCCCACGCCAGCTGGTGCATCACCTACCCCCACAACTCTGGGGCAGGAGTCGGAAGCACCTCTTCCCAGGGAAAGCTGACGAGGCCCCGGGAGACCTCTGCTGCTGGGAATGCTTAGGAAAGACACTGTTCCCTAACCAGAGCCAGGAGGTGAGCCCTAGGGCTGTGGCAGCCATTTTGCCACTGTTAGGAGCTGTGGGAATGAAGGGACTTTTTAAGGGAGGGGTGAAGAGGAGAAGATTGCAGGGTTAGGGGGACGGGTCAGCCCTTGAGCTCAAAAGCAAACTACACCTTAAGCAAGTGCCCCCCTCAGTCTCTAGACCCTTCACTCGTAAGAGCTCCACCCTCCCCACAAAGCCAGTTTAAAAAAAAGTGGGTTGACAGGCACTTTCAGCTGAGAAGTTCTCCACTGCTACAGCCCCTCATGTCAGGCTCAGCTGCAGGTGGTGAAGGTGCTTTCCAAACTCCAGTGGGCCCTGGGGCCAACATGCCCAGCCCTGTCTCCCCTGCCAGGCTGTGGGCCACCTTGCAAGCGTTTAGGCCTGGAGCCTCACCCAGCGCTGGCACTGTGGGAGGCACAGGGAGTGGAGATCCATCAGTAAAACCGCTGCACCCAGCGGCACAGGGAAGGAGGCCAGGCAGAGAGCCCAGGGTGGGCGGGGCGGCAGGTCTCAGGCCCCGAGCCTGCAGGGTCAGGGGCCAGCTCTCCCAGCACCAGGGTCAAAGTCTCTTTGAAATGCTTCTGCGGGCCAGCAGCCTCGGGCATCTCAGCCGGCCTGAGCCACACTCTCCTAACCCAAGACAACTTCTCAAAAGATAACATTCCTTCTTGATCCTGCTGTTGTTTAGTTGCTAACTCATGTCCCCACTCTTTGTGACCCCATGGACTGCAGCGTACCAGGCTTCCACATTCTTCACGATCTCCCAGGTCTTGCTCAAACTCATGTCACTTGAGTTGGTGATGCCATCCAACTATCTCATCCTCCATTGCCCCCTTCTTTTCCTGCCCTCAATCTTTCCCAGCATCAGGGGCCCTTCCAATGAGTCGGTTCTTCGCATCAGGTGGCCAAAACATCAGTTTTTCCAATGAATATTCAGGACTGATTTCCTTTAGGATGGACTGGTTGGATCTCCTTGCAGTCCAAGGGACTCTCAAGAGTCTTCTCCAACACCACAGTTTGAAAGCATCAATTTTTAATCTTGTAAGGGGCCACAGTGACATTTAGGTCTGGACAGTGTAAACTGTCAATAATATATCATTTAATGTCCAGCCCTCTGACTCAAAAAACTTGCATAACTGTGCCTTGCCTTGTAATGAGTGGAATGGTTCTCAGAACTTTCTGAGGAGCTGTTCCCAGGTTATAACCCTCCATTTGGCATGAATAAAACTTTCCATTTTCTTTCTTGGCTGGGCTGATGAATGTTTTCATTGACATGCATGACATAACCAGCAGGAAATTGCCCTCCAGAGAGCCCCTTGGAGTTTACCCAGAACGGGAACGAGCACAGCCCATCGATCCCCACCAGCTTCCCCATCAGCGTCTCAGTGCTCTTCAGGTGTTCCCGAGAGTTCTCCTGATATGTGGGTTTCATTGTTTGAGTGAGAATCCTGAACATTCTGAGCTGCTTTACTCAAGACTTGGAGTCTCAAGGGACACCAGTACATTTCTTCGGCAGGACCTACGGTGTTTGGGTAAGATGCCCAGGGAAACACAGGTGGCTGGATTTTTGTTAAAACTGACTTAAATCCCCAAAAAAATGAGTTGATAAAAGTTCGGAACAAAACTTTTGCTAGTGAAACGAGAAGCTGAATTATTCAATCTAAAGAATAAGAGAGACCCAGGACAATCGTTAAGTAAATGCTGCTCATCCAGGGAGGAGAGAGAGGCTGGCAGCCTAGCGTTCTGAGCAGCCACGATCGTTTCAGACTGTTATGGAGTCACTGAAGTAAGCCACAGGGGCTCTGCCCACACCCTAGCCCAGCCAAGGCTCTCTGCTTCTGCGAGGGGCTGTGGGGGAGGGTTCTTTTTCCCTTAGGGTTTAAGTAGATGAATAAGGAAATCCAAGCTGAGATCTGGGCTTCCCAAGTGGCTCAGTGGTAAAGAATCCACCTGCCATACAGGAGACACAGTTTTGACCCCTGGGTCGGGAAGA
Organism: Aepyceros melampus; assembly: GCA_006408695.1. NCBI lineage: Eukaryota > Metazoa > Chordata > Mammalia > Artiodactyla > Bovidae > Aepyceros > Aepyceros melampus. Next base: position 299,473 of record SJXQ01012357.1, read on the forward strand.
TCCCCTGGAATAGGAAATGGCAACCCACTCCAGTATTCTTGCCTGGAAAATCCCACGGAGCCTACAGTCCATGAGGTTGAAAAGAGTTCGCTACAACCAAGCACATACACACAAGCGGAGATTTGCGGTGGCCAGTGACTGGAGAAACGGGAGCGAGGCTCACGGATAACTTCTCGCCCATCTTGTAAGCGGGATTTGATTTTTAAAAGTAAAGACAAAGGGAGGAGGAATGAGGCTAACCATGGGGAGGTGATGCATTAGTCCACACCAGGAAGAGGCGGTTTTTCCGAGGGAGTGGGAAACACATTTTTATCCTTTTTCAGTCCTTAATGTCAGGTCTCGGCCACAAGCAGGTATGTCACTTGATATGTAGTAAGATCAACACATGGGCTTACTTGGTAGCTCAGCTGGCAAAGAATCTGCCTGCAATGCAGGAGCTACGTCACTGCAGTTGTGTCCGACTCTGTGCGACCCCACAGACAGCAGCCCACCAGGCTCCCATATCCCTGGGATTCTCCAGGCAAGAACCCTGGAGTGGGTTGCCATTTCCTTCTCCAGTGCATGAAAGGGAAAAGTGAAAGTGAAGTCGCTCCGTCGTATCCGACTCCCAGTGACCCCATGTTGCAGCCCACCAGGCTCCTCCGTCCAAGGGATTTTCTAGGCAAGAGTACTGGAGTGGGGTGCCATTCCTTCTCTGAGCAATCCAGGAGACCCTGGTTCAATTCCTGGGTTGGGAAGATCCCCTGGGGAAGGGATAGGCTACCCACTCCAGTATTCTTGGGCTTCCCTGGTGGCTCAGACGGTGAAGAATCTGCCTGCAATGCGGGAGACCTGGCTTCAATCCTTGGGTTGGAAAGATCCCCTGGAGGAGGGCATGGCAACCTACTCCAGTATTCTTGCCTGGAGAATCCATCCCATGGACAGAGGGGCCTGGTTGGCTTCGGTCCATGCAGTTCCAAAGATTCGGACAGACTGAGCGACTAAGCACAGCACAGCACAAAATCAGCATATAATGAGACTCGAGGTCTGCTGGAGGTCGGATTCGTCACCATTTTGGTTGCAGCTGGTTCCATCTGGGTTTTTGCTTGTTTCTCTCTGTCTGCCTTTCTTATCTCTGGGCCCTTTATAGATTTACTTAGGGACTTCTCTGGTGGTCTGGCGGTCTGGTGGCTAAGGCTCTGAGCCTCCAATGCAGGGGGCCTGGGTTTAATATCTGGTCAGGAAACGAGATCCTACATGCCATAACTAAGACCCGGCACGGCCAAATAAATAAATATTTTTCCAAATATTTACATGAGCTCTTGCTAAAGGCAGGGGTTGGCGGGTCTGAGCAAAGACCTGGAGCAGCTCTGGCAACAATAGGATATGGCACGCCATGGGAAAGAGTCGAGCTGAAGGGTAACTCCTCGGGGAGCTAGGCTCAGAAGCAGCCCCGCACTACCCTCAGAAAGTTGTTCGGACATAACTCTCAGCCTAATTAGGCCATAGAATTAATACCGGGAAATTGTGGCTCAAAGGGCAGACAGCTCCTGTGTAAACCACCGCCTCTGGGATGGCCACTGGGTTTATATATGCTTGCAGGTACTTAATTGGAAACTGTAGGAAACCGGGCCCTAAAATTGCCAATTGTTTTGGGCATCGCAAAACAATTTTGAGCTCACAGTTAGAGCCAGCAGGCTTCTGGGTCTGTGCCTGCAGGGTCTACTGGAACAGCAGTGCTAAGTGCTTTTCATTTTTCTAAAATTAGGTTTTGTGTGTGTGTGTGTGTGTGTGTGTGTCCGACTCTGCGACCCCATGGACAGCGGCCCACCAGAGCCCTCTGTCCATGGGATTTCCTAGGCAAGAATACTGGAGCAGGTTGCGAGGACAAATATTTTAGGGCTAGCTCCTTGGATCCTTTGAAGTGGAGAAATATCTAAATTGGTACAATTTTTTAGAGAGCTCTCATCTTAAACTATTGTACCTTTTCTTTGGGCACCTTTTAAAATTGGTATTCAGAAGCCCAAAAAGCCTTCAAAATAGCCTCATGGAAAGGTTTCTGTAGGAGGCTAATGAAAGAGCAATGATCTAAAAGGTACTTAAAACTTTATCTGGGGCTTCCCTGATGGCTCAGCGGTAAAGAATCTGCCCGCAATGCAGGAGATGCGGGTTTGATTCCTGGGTCAGGAAGATCCCCTGGAGAAGGAAAGGGCAATTCACTCCAGTGTTCTTGCCTGGGAAATCACACAGACAGAGAAGCCTTGTGGGCTACAGTCCACGGGGCCGCAAGAAGTCAGACACGACTTAGCAACTAAACTAACCACCAACAACAAAACTACCTTCTGCTCCCCTCTGTCTTCCTTTATTAGAGCACTCATTCTAGTAATCTTCAATCTGAATCGCCTTTCCACTCAGAAGACACTGTTAAATGATTACCTTTAGAAATGGAACCACCTGAGGTTGTAGGCAAGGCTCTTCAGATCAAAGGCCAAACTGAGGACAACAGTTAAAGAAATTCTTAAACTCAGGCAGGATCCTCAAAGGTGTCTGTAAATGGATTACCCAAATGAGAAGCCACTGATGTGAATAAACTGACCGTATGTGATGTTTGGAGCCTGATAGGAATTTTCGGGGGAGCAGGGGAGGCTTTTCCCTTAGGCTAAATGAGGGGAAGTAAAACATCCCAACACAGGTAAATTTGCTGTCATCGGGGCAGCCATAAACTCCAGCAGTTGGCGATGGACAGGGAGGCCGGCATGCTGCAGTCCATGAGGGCGCAGAGAGTCGGAACTGACTGAGCTGAACTGAGCCAGCCATACGCACTTTCACTGCAGAGGGCGTGGATTCGATCCCTTGCTCTGGAGCTAAGATCCCACATGCTGCACGGCATGGCCAAAAAGAAATAGAATCTCATAATTAAAAAAAGAAGTAAAAACAGCTGTCCTTGTTTTACAAAGTCTAGTCTTTATAGAACAAGACATGTGGCTCTAGAAATAATGCAAAGCCCATCACTCATTGCATCACAGTGAGGAAAGAAATTCTGTGAGAAGGTGTATGTGTCCAGAGGTTATAAAACATACTCATAAGCACCAATCAGGAAATCCTAATATGACATATAGTTCACCATTACTTCTTGGTTTCTTACTAGAGATTAAAGGTTAAGAATTATAATGTATGTAACTAAAATTACTGAAATAATCAGGGAAACATTTCAATATGCAAGGAAAATGGGAAGTGCATTTTCAGTGGAAGAAGGGTGTAAGGAATGGAAAGGCATTTTCTCTTGAGATGCTGATCCCAGGTTATAATCCTCAGTTTGTTTCAAATAAAAATTTCCATCTCTTTCTTAGATCGACTGATTATTTTTTCTTTGATAGATGAGTAGGAGTGAGTCAGGTAAAGGGCTGTGGGGTGGGAGACACTCCTGCCCAGAATTAGGGGCCAGGGTGATGTAGCCAGAGCCTGGAATCATGGGCCATGTCACATAAATTTTTTGCTTTCCCAGCGCATGTAAAAGTTGCTACACTGTACTGTAGTCTAGTAAGTGTACAGAAGCATTATGTCTAAAAAACAATGTGCGTACTCAGTTGCTCAGTTGTGTCTGACTGTTTTGTGACTTCACGGACGGTAGTCCGCCCAGCTCGTCTGTTCATGAGATTCTCCAGGCAAGAATCCTGGAATGGGTTGCCATTTCCTTCTCCAGAGGATCTTCCCAATCCAGGGATCAAACTCAGATATCCTGTGTCTCTTGCACTGGCAGGCAGATTCTTTTTACACTGAGTCACCTGGGAAACCCCATAAAAACAATGCACATATGTTGATGAATAAAGACTTCCTTTTTATTGACACGTGGGATTCCATGTGGATGTACCACATTGTGTCTAACATTTTGTTTGTTTCCATGCTTTTAGCTACTACAAATAACCCTTCCATGAATAAGCACGTACAGGCATAAGTGCCCGCAGAACAGTTGCTGTACTATAAGTGCCTCTTTAGTATTTTAAAGAAATAGCCAAACAATTTTCTAGACTGGCTCTGACATTTTACATTCCCGCCAACAATGTATAAGAGATCCAGTTATCTACACCCTCTCCCGCTTGTGAGATCGTCACTGTTTTTTATTTTAGCGGCTCTAATAATTTTGCAGTGACGTCGCGTTCTGGTCTCAGTGTGAATCCCGGATCCTCCAGCGATGCCGGGCGTGTTTCACGTGATCATGTGCCGCCGGACAGCTGCTTCAGTGAGACATCTCTTCATGTCATTTACCCATGTTCTAATTATGTCGGCCTTCTTCCCTGTTGGGAAGATTCTTTTTAGATCTTTATTTAATACACGTAGTTGACTTTTTAGCTGGGCTGGGTCTTCCTCGCTGCACAGGGAGTCTCTCTAGTTGCAGCGAGCAGGGGCTACCCTTCCTTGCGGCGTGCAGGTTTCTCCCTGCAGTGACTTCTCGCTGCCAACCACAGGCTCTAGGCCCGTGGCCTTCAGTGGTTGCAGCACATGGCTCACAAGCTCTAGAGCTCAGCCTCAGTAGCTGGGGCACACGCCGTGGCATGTGGGTGCTTTCTGAACCAGGGATCAACCTGTGTCCTTTATACTGTCAAGTAGATTCTTAACGACTGGACCACTAGTGAAGCCTCTCTCTGTTGACTTTTGAGCATTCTTTGTATATCCCAGGTCTGAGTTCTTTGTCAGATATGTAGTTTGCAAATCTTTTTTCCCAATTTGTTGCTTGTTCTTTCATATTTGTAGCATCCTTTTGCAGAGCAGAAGCTTTTAAGCCCATTTCATTGATCTTTTTCTTTTATTATGTGTTTGATGGAATGTCTATGAAACTTTCACCAAGGTTATTGAATTAGCCTTGCATTCTTGGATAAGGCCCCTTTAGTCATGGCAAATGGGCTTCCCTTGTGGCTCAGATGGTAAAGAATCCACCTGCTATGTGGGAGACCTAAGTTCGATCCCTGGGTTTGGAAGATCCCCTGGAGAAGGACATGGCAACCCACCCCAGTATTCTTGCCTGGAGAATTCCAAGGACAGAGAAGTCTGGTGGGCTACAGTCCACAGGGTCACAAAGAGTCAGACATAGCTAAAGAGCCTTAACACATACCCCCAGGAGGAATTAAGCTTACTGATTTGAGAATTTTCTTTTCTAAAATAAGAATTTAGTGTTATACATTTCCTTCCAAGTACAGTCTTAGCAGAGTCCCACAAATTTTGATATGTTATTTTTCCATTTTCATTAAGTCAGCCTCTATGACACCCAAGGATCTTTGTTACTGAGCATAGTGGGAACTCCAGCTCCTCATATAGCCTCCACTGTGGAGGGTGACCTTGTTACTACCCAGCAGAGAGGACAATTCAGGCTCTCCACCTGCCCTTCTCTGACCCACCCTGCTCACCACTGTGACATGGGGGAAGGGTTGAGGCACTTCATTACAGGCTGGCAAGGGTGAAAATCTAGGCTTCCTACTCCGCCTTTGCTGGTGGGCATGGGGGCCACAACAGTTATTGTTTAAATGTTCTCTTTTGCAAGACTGTCCCTTTCCGGGTCCTTTGACTAAAGAGAGCAGGATTTTCTTGGGGCTTTTTGTGTCTGCACCCGTGGGCATTTCCAGTTGCCAGCTTTTTCAGCACCAAGTCCGGATATATGAGAAAAAAGAGCCCAGAGAATTCACGGCTATGTCACCTCATGGCTCTGCAGACCCCATGCCGGCCTGCCTGCTCATCTTTTTACAGAGTGTTATGATTGCTTTGTGTAGGTTTTAGTTGTACTTAGCAGGAAGAATAAAAACTTTTTCTGTTTATCACTAATATGGCTAACTTGCTTGTGCTACGCTGTGACATCATTTTCCTCATGTGCCTTGTATTTGAGGGTTGTTGAGATTCTTGTATAGCGGGTTTACAGTTTTCATCACGTTTAGAAAAGTCTTGGTCATTACGTCTTCAAATATTTTCTTTCTGTTCCCTCTTCCCTTTCCTCTACTTTGGGTCCAATTACACATATATTAAGCTGTTTGGATTTCTCCCAGAGAAATGGTCTTTTCTAATGGTCTTAAAAAAAAAAAAAAAAAAACCTCACTAGACCTAAGATCTGCTGGCATATTTTAAAAAATAATTTCAATATTTTTTGGTTGCGTCAGGCAGCGTGCAGGATTTTCATTACCCCACCAAGAGTCGGACACGACTGAGCGACTTCACCAACCAAGAATCAAACCCTCTGGGGTAGAAGAGTGGAGTTTTAAATTGTGAACTACCAGGGAAGTCCCACTGACTTTGTGCCTCTATTTTTTTTCCTTCACACGTTTTTCAGGAAGCTATCTCAGCTCTTAGAGTGCTTACCATCCTCAATATGTACATTAATTTTCCTAGCAAGGATCTTGCCTTTGTTTGTTTCCAACAATGCTGGCAGCACGCGGGGATACGCTGCAGACTCGGTTCTGCTGCAGGCAGTCAGGGGCCTCCCTTTCTGAGCTGTGCCCTTTCCTTTCTTGTAGTTTCACATGCATGTGGCTGTGTTTTCCAAAAGGCCTACAACATCAGTTTCTCCTCTTCCCCTTTGTGTTGGTCGTTTTGGCGAATTACCAGAAGATGGAGGCACCAGCCCAAAAGCTAGTGCTGTTTTCCAATTCACCAATCTTCTTTTCTGCAACGTTGACTCTGCCCTGTAGGGTATTTGTCATCTCAGACATTGCAGTTTACATTAGTAGATGTTTGGTTTGAGTTTTTCTTTTCAATCTTCCCTCTCTCTACTTAACTTTTGAAGTTACGAGTTCTCATGTCTCCCTGTTTCCGTTCCATCTCTCTGGCTCATCCTTACATGGTGGGTCTCCTGACGGGGGTTATGCTAGGCTCTCTTTAGCACACCCCCCACCCATGACACTCACCCGCCATGTTCCATTTATATGGGCTGCTGTCCATGGGGTCGCATAGAGTTGGACATGACTGAAGTGACTTAGCATGCATGCATGCTGACCTGCATCTTCAAGCCAGACAAAAGCTCTTTAATAACCTGCTGCTGCTGCTGCTGCGAAGTCGCTTCAGTTGTGTCCAACTCTGTGCGACCCCACAGACAGACACATTAAGTACAACCCACCCAAAACTGAGCTCACATCCTCTCCCCAGACACACTGCATCCCTGGAACCCGTATCTTGCTGAATGGCACTGCCATCTACCAGGCCAGACACTAAGGAGTCAGCCTTACACCTCTTTCCCCCTTAATCCCACCTCCTGTCATCACTGAGGGCTGTCAGTTCTGCCTTCTCAACATCTCAGAACTCTCACCATCTCTGCCGCACACCAAGCCACACCGCTCTCGGCTGCATCACTCTTACTCAGACACCTTTCCTTGCAGGAGTGGCCTGAACGAAACTTCTCAAATGCAACCCGCTCCCTCTGAGGACGTTCCAGTGGCCTCCTGTGAGATTAGATAAGGCTCAAACTCCTTCCTAGAGCAAATAAAGCCCTTGATGGTCTGCTCCCTGATCAAGTGTTGGGACTCTAGCCCAGACCCCCTCCTATGTCTTCATATGCCAGAGGCCTGGAAAGTAAGATTGTTTGTTTAATTAAACCACCTCTCCACGAGAATACCTGTTTTCTAATAATGGAGGTTATGCCTCCCCTACCCTGTGTGCAGCCCACATGAAGACAGGGCTGTAAAAACGTATAAAAGGCTGCACTTGTGGTCAATATGACTTCTTGAGTAAAACACTTCCGGCCTCAGGTTGCCCAGATGTAAAATGAGTACACACGTCCCTCCTCTCTTCACTGATCTGGCACAATCGGAAGGCTTGTCTTTGTCAAGCAGCACGCCATAATTTGGTCTCCACCGCGTTTTGCTCAAAGATCAGAGCAGAGCCTGGCCAGATGCAGGGCCTCAGGCGGGCCCAGGGCGCAAAATTTCAGGAAGCACCCACTTCCAGGTTCTTGCAAGCGCAGGGCGTCCCGAGAGCGAGTGCCTCCGGGAACCTAGCGCCCGGCGTATAGCGTCTGCGCCAGAGGCCTGCCGGATCAAGTTAAGAGACCACCTACCATTCAGCGCTGGCCCCGCCCCCTCCGCAACGTGCTTCCGGCACCGAACTAGACGCCCTGCCATTGGCCGTTGTCCCCGTGACGCCACGAGAGCGCGCCCGCCTCCGCTGACGTCTTATTTAGGGGAGCCCGTCGGCTCGCCCTCTTGTTAGCACTCTAGGCTGGTAGCTGTCTCCCGAGCTCAGTACCTGCGCTCAGGCGCCGGGTGATCGTGGTCTCGGGCCCGCGAGTCCTATCCCGACAGCGCAGGGCGCCAGGTAGGTTAGATCTGGGCCAGATGGCGGGGCGCGCCGGGCCTCAGCCTCCCCCCAGGCCTGCCGGGATGGGCAGGACTGAACGCTGCTGCCCCGCCTCTCCGAGCACGCTGATGGGGTGGGCGGGCCCTTCGGAGCGCCCACTGAGCTAGGCACACGGGGAAACTGGGGGACCCACGCGGGGGCCCAGACGAGTGAGTAGTGGCACGCGATCCCGGGCGCAAACCTTTGTCTCGTAGGCTTAATGACGCCTGCGACGCCCCAGGTCCCAGCCTTTTTGCTTAAGGAAGGACCCTTTTCCGGAGTTGGATTGAGCTCAGGCACTGTGGCTCGCTGATTCCCGCAGAAGCAGCGGGGCCGCTTTCAGGTGCCTTGGCTGGTGACTTCATCTTAAGCCTCAACGCCCCTTCTGTGAAATGAGGCGCTCTGCCTGGAGGGATTGCTATAGGATGAAATGAGAACCTGCAAGGGTCTGTCACGTGGGAAGGTCAGCCTGTGGTTATCTGGGAGAGCAGGTGACCAGTCCTCTCCCCGAGGCAGTAGCCAGCAGATCAAATTTCCCGGAGCATGGCTGACGGCTTGCAGGGCGTCCCTGAGCCCCAAATCTCCTGTTGGAGGTTCCTATTTCTCATCAATACCCCTGGGCTAAAGTGTCCCATGCTTAACACCCCGTGGACACGAGGACATGTTGACCCAAATCAAGAACTCCAGTGTCTGGACCTGAATTCAAGTCCCAGCACTTTACTGTAGATTGTTTATCTGTGAAATGGGACCAACAAACCCTACCTTCCACAGTTGTCAGGAGAATTAAATCAGACATTGCAGGTAAAGCACTTAAGGTAAGACCTGGCATTCAGTGGGATCTGTTTAATCTTAGTGTGTGAAGTATCTGAGTGCTAACACTGTAGCTTGAAAATCCCTTGCCCACGGCATGATTGGTGCTTGTGTAAGGTAGGAGGATAGGAGATTTTAAACTCCTGGTTTTCTGGTTAAACTCATCAGCCAGCACAGTGAGCAATCAGAACAAGTGACCTGGATCTAATCAGTCTTTAACTTATCAAGGCAGATCAAATCATCAGAGAACCAGGAGTCTGGGATTACCTCCAAGTGCCTGAGCATAATGCATGCTAAGTCGCTTCAGTTGTATCTGACTCCTTGTGACCCCATGGGCTATAGCCCACCAGGCTTCTCTGTCCATAGGATTCTCCAGGCAAGAATACTGGAGCGGGTTGCCATGCCTTCTTCCAGGAGATCTTGCTGACCCAGGGATTGAACCCATGTCTCTTACATTCCCTGCATTGGCAGGCAGGTTCTTTACTCAGGTGCCACCTGGGAAGCCCAAGCATAAAGGGCTACTTTTAAAAGCACGGAACCATGAAAAGGAGGGACTTTTGGAACAGAGGCCAGACTTAGAAACAAAAAAAGAAGAATGGGTTTTGTCTTTGAGTGGAGCCTAGAACTCAAGATGGGACCTGAGCCTTGTCGATACTTTCTCAGTGATTTGAGGAGGGATGGCACCTCCTCTGAGATGGATAATCACCGAGCTTTCCAAAGTAGTGAAAAGTTAAGCCCTTGCTCCGACATTCCTTCTTCCAGCTGAGACTAGCTGAGAGCCTGCTGTTGGCAGGCACAGTGCTAGGCACCATGCACCCAGTAATGAAAGAGACAGTCATGGCCCAGGGACCCAGAGAGGAGAGAGCCCCTGTCAGCCTTGGCCCCTGAACCCTGCCTGCAGCCTCTCCCCAGGCAGCCTGTACTCTCGCCCATGCGTGCGTGCTTATTTGCTCAGTCATATCCAACTCATTGTGACCCCATGGACTGTAGCCTGCCAGGCTCCTCTGGCCATGGGATTTCCCAGGCAAGAATACTGAAGCAGGTTGCTATTTCCTACTCTAGGGGATTTTCCTGACTCAGGAATCAAACCTGTGTCTCGTGTCCCCTGCATTGGCAGGCGAGTTCTTTACCATAGCACCATCTGGGAAGCCCACATAGAGTAACAGGATCAAATTGGCATTAAAAAAAAATCGCTTCTGTCAGCTTGTCTTTGAGTGGAGCCTGTTTCACCTGGGGTCTCTTGTTTCATGGTGGGCCCCCTTTAATGGATTGCTCGTCCTATTCATTTTAGCCTAGCCCACACTTCCTCAAGGAACTTGACCGAGGCAGGACCTCAGCCTCCCCAGCAGTGGTCTCAGCTGCTGAACCCTACTTAGCCACATCAGTTAGCATCAGTCTCCCTGCAGGCAGGACGGCAGGGCTGAGCGTGTCTGACCTGCATTGTTTGCCTCAGCGATGCCAATACAGCCTGAGCTGTCAGGAAGCACTGGCTGAAGGAAGACTGGAATCCTTGGGACCTAGCTTAGTGGCTGGCATGAAGTAGTTGCTTCTCTAGAAGTGTTTCGTTGTTGTTCAGTTGCTAAGTCATGCCCGACTCCTTGAGCCCCATGAACTGCAGCGTGCCAGGCTTCCTGGTCCTTCACTATCTCAGTGTTTCATTACAGGCACAGAATTGAGCAAAACGTGACCTTATATACGTGGTGAAATAACTTAAAATCTGGACCACTTCCCATGCCGTGTGCCAGGAAAGGCTGAAGGGGCAAAAAGCCTTGGGCTGCAGCTCGAGGAGCTTTGGGAACCCCAGCGATGTCTCAGGCCCCCTGTCCTCGGGACCCACTTTCTCCCCATAGGAGCTGATGCTGGGGTCTGGTGGAAGGAGGTTGCTCACGACTGTGCTGCGGGCGCAGAGGTGGCCCTTTCAGCTCTCCAGAGACATGAGATTGGTGCAGTTCCAGGCACCCCACCTAACGGGACCCCGTCTGGGCCTGGAGTCAGGGAATGGCGGGGGTGTCATCGACCTCAACGCCTTTGAGCCCACACTGCCCAAGACGATGGTGGAGTTCCTGGAGCAAGGAGAGGCCACTCTGTCAGTGGCGAGAAGGTAAGTCAGCAGGCAGCACAACCCTGCCTTAGCTGCCCCGTCTCCCTCGCTCCTCACCACCCCATCCCCGCCCTGGGAAACAGAACCAGGGTAGTTCTTTTGCAAAGGATCAGGGCAATGCACGCTTCCTCTCTCTTAGCAAAGAACCTTAGGAGTCTTGTGTGTCAATAGCCTCGGTTTACAGGGGGACCCAGGGAGGATGACTGACCTCCCCAAGGCCACACACGTGGTGAGGGGGACAGAGCAGAATCCTGGGGGCTAAGGCCTGCTTGCCTGAGGGGCTGGAACCTGGGTCCTAAGAAGGGAGAGGGCTGCAAAGATGTTCTTAAAGACAGTTCTTGGGTTTGAGTTGGATTAGGTAGGTGCCCCTCTGAACCCAGGATCCCTATGGGATCTGCTCTAAAGATGTTGACACACAGTAAATTAAAAACTAAATTAAAAAACTAAAAACACTCTGAGATGTCATTTTCACCTGTTAAGCTGATATAAATACAGATGTTTGACAGCACACAGTGTTGGTAACAGTATTTTTCCCCTACTTTCATATTCTTGCAAGATTAGAAACTCCTTCCATGTCCTTTATTAGAGAATTGGGTGTATCTACTGTGCAGTAATATACAACCATACAAAAAGAGGAAGCTAGTAGACCTTATGTGGTAAGATCTCTAAAATACATGTTTTTTAAAAAGTGTATAGAACATGCTGTCATTGGCATAAAAAAGATGGGAGAGAGTATACACAGAGTGACTGAAGATCCATAGAGGACACAGCACTTGTCTATGGGGAGGGAGTGGGGTGACTAGGAGAAGAGGTGGAAGACAGAGCTTTCCCTTATCCCCATTTGCACCCTTTGAATTCACTTACATGGGAATTATTATGTATTTCTGTATTATGTAGACTTCCCCGGTGGCTCAGACGGTAACGCGTCTGTCTATGATGTGAGAGACCTGGGTTCAATCCCTGGGTCGGGAAGATTCCCTGGAGAAGGAAATGGCAACCCACTCCAGTACTCTTGCCTTGGAAATCCCATGGACAGAGGAGCTTGGTGCAGGCTACTATCCATGGGGTCGCAAAGAGTCGGGCACGACTGAGCGACTTCACCTTCACCTTCTGTATTATGTAATTCGTATTATATTGTTGTTAGCTGCTAAGTAGTATCAGACTCTTTGTGACCCCACAGACTGTAGCTTGCCAGGCCCCTCTGTCCATGGGATTTTCCAGGCAAAAATACCAGAGTGGGTTGCCATTTCCTCCTCCAGGGTATCTTCCCAACCCAGGGATTGAACCCTCATCTCCTGCATTGACAGGTGGGTTCTTTACCACTGCTGCTGCTGCTGCTAAGTCGCTTCAGTTGTGTCCGACTCTGTGCGACCCCATAGACGGCAGCCCACTAGGCTCCTCTGTCCCTGGGATTCTCCAGGCAATACTGGAGTGGGTTGCCATTTCCTTTACCACTGAGCCACCTGCAAAAGCCCATATTACCTAATGGAGGAGAGGAAATCGACACTGGATGAGCATAAACAGTGCTTTCATATCAAGGGGCAATAGCTGGGCTTGATTTTCAATGCTGACTCTGATGGTTGATCTAGAAAGTATGTTTTATTTTTTATTTTTATTTTTTTAATTAATTTTTAATTTTTAGTTTGTTTTGCTTTATAATACTGTATTCTAGAAAGTATGTTTTAAAAAGCAAAGCTTGGTAGCAGCTGCAGGATCTCCCCAGCACGCCCCTCTCTGCTGTTCTGGTTTTTGAGAGCACTGGTCACCCAGCTGCCAGTCCTCCCACAGTCAGAGGTGGTGTTCCTGGCCCCAGTCACTCGGCCAGACAAGGTAGTGTGCGTGGGCATGAACTATGCGGACCACTGCAGAGAACAGGACGTGCCTGTGCCCAAGGAGCCCATCATCTTCAGCAAGTTCGCCAGCGCCATCGTGGGGCCCTACGACGACATCGTCCTTCCGCCCGAGAGCCAGGTGGGTGCCTGCGCTCCATCCCCCACCCCGAGTCCCTAGGGCCCATCACAGGCGCTCAGCGTCCAGCCTGAGGGAACCACCTGTTGCTCAGCAGCACATTAAACAGAAACTCCAGGGTATCATACAGTGATAAGACAGCTCTTGGGGGGGAAAAAGACATTAATTGTTTTCCTGTTTGATTATAAAGGTAATATACTTGTTTTATAGAAAAGAAATAAAATATGTAAAAAAATTACATAAATTTCATAATTTTCAAAATTACATAAATACGTAAAGAAATGAAAAGCTACACATGTCCCCACTCTTCAGGGCTTGCAACATTTATGTTTTACTGTATATCTTCCCAGAATTTTTTTTTTCCTTTGAACTTTTGTCTTGGGGGAATAGCCAATTAAGCATGTTGTGATGGTTTCTGGTGAACAGCAGAAGACTCAGCCATACACATACATGTGTCCATTCTCCTGCAAACTCCCCTCCCATCCAGGCTGCCACATGACATTCAGCAGAGTGCCCTGTGCTGTAAGAAGGTCTGACCTTGTTGGTTTCCCATTTTAAAATACAGCAGTGTGTACCTGTGCATCCCAAACTCCCTAACCATCCCTTCCCCCTGCCCCAGCAGCCGTCAGTTCATTCCAGCCGTGAGTCTGTTTTGTGAGTAAGCTCATGTGTGTCACTTCCCTTTATTATTCCACACATAGTCCCCAGGGTTTCTCTGTTCCTGTCTCTGTTTGTGCTGTGCATATGACTATTACTTAAGTTCCCCATCAGGACATTTTTCATGCCATTAAATATTCTCTCGACGGTTTTAGGTCACGGCTTAGTTTTCTATTGTGTCAGTGGCCATAATTCATTCAGTAGTCCTCATGTTGCTAAATAGGTTGTTTCCAGTTTTTAGCTTTTATAATGTTGCGGTGAATATCCTTAGAGAAGAGATTTTGCACATCCATGAATGTGTGATTATTTCCTTTAAATTAACTCTTAGAATGTGAATGTCTTTGTCAGAGATAGGCAGGGTTTCAAAAATTAGCCAGCGTGACCTTAGGCTGCAAAAGCAGTTTACACATCCACCAGCAGTGTGCGTACCCTTACTCATACTTTTAAATTTTTAGTTTAGAAATGCTTTGAAAATTATAGGGAAGTTGGGGGGAAAATGCAGTGACTGCCCAGAATCTCTGCCTGGAGTCACCATGTGCATCTTGCGTGTTTGCTTTTCTCTCTCTGCTCCCCGCCCAGCTTTCCCGCTTCTCTGCTTCTTTCCTTCCCTCATGCCCCACAGGCACACACATACTGTTTAAAGGGGGGTTGGGTAGAAAGAACTTCACAAAGGAAAGTATAGACATTAAGAGAGTTCATTCATAGTTGCAAGTCATGTAGCAGAGCAGTCCTCCTCCTGGGTTTCCTTACCCTCCTGCTCTCCACCCAGGCGCCCCTGCCCAGTAAAGTCTGTTACTTTGTCAGCAAAAAAAAAAAAAAGAATTCACTCATATAAACTTCAGCATACATCTCCTGAGAATAAGGACAATGTCCTACATGACCACAATACCATTACAAATAAGAAAGTTAATATGAACCATATCTAATATATAGTCCGGCTGGGAATATTACTAGTTGCCTCCAAAGGTGACTTTTAATTTAGGTCCCGTTTTGACTTTTGTTGTTGGTCCAGGATCAGTCCGGGTCACACATTGTTTTTGGTTGTATCTCTCGGTGCCTTTCGTCTAGAACAGGGATTCACAGGCTTTTCCTCAGAGGGCCAGTTAGTAGTAAGCGTCCGGCTTTGGGCACCCAGGAGCGTCTGCAGGAGCAGCTCAGCTTTGCCGCCGCTTGTGAAAGCAGCCTGGCTGGTCCGTGGCAGGACAGGGCTGTGTCCCAGGAAACCTTCCCTCACAGGAACAGCGGCGCGAGCAAGCAAGGACTGGCCTGTGGGCCACGGCTTGCTGACCCCTGATCACAAGCAGTTTCTCCCCCTACCCTTTTTTATCTCTCATGACAGGCTTTTTGAAGAAATCAGGCACATCGTCTCCTAGCGTGTCTCCCACTCTGGATTTGTCTGGTCAGTTCGTCATGATTAGATTCAGGTTAAACATTTTTGTCGAGCTCTACACAGGTTAATCTGTCCAGGCTGCTGTAACAAAATACTGTGGAATGGGTGACTGATAGAACAAGACGTTGAGTCCTTGAGATTCTAGAGGCTGGGAGTCCAAGATCAGGGCACCAGCAGATCCTGTGCCCGGTGAGGGCGCCCTTTCTGGCCCACCGGTTGCCGTCTTCACTGTGTCCTTGGGTCGTGGAAGGGAGCTCTCTGGCGTCTCTTTCCTCATCACCTCTCGTGCTATCAGGGGGCCGTGGGGCGGGACGCCGACGTTGTCTGAGGCAGCAGGTGCGTGCTTGCATCACACCCAGCGTCAGCTGGTCCTGAAGTCTGGCCGCCTAGGTTCCTTGGTGCTCACATGGCCTCTCCGTGGTAAGGCGCCTTTCCCTGTGGAAACTTAGTAAACAGTCTGCAGAGAAGTCACTGAAACCGCGTGCCTGTCTTATTCGCCCAAGTGCTCCTCAGGGATCATCTGGTCATCCTCCCCTGAATCCATTACTGCAGCAAGGGTTAGAAAAAGGTGACTTTTTTCTTTCTGCCATGCCTTCTACTTTTATTAGCTGGTATTCTATGGAGAAACACTGCTTGATTTTTTGTTTTACCCCTTTTATCACTGTAAATTCCTGACTTTTATCCAATATGTCATAGTCCACAGTCCATCACTGACATTCTTGCTGATACTCAGAGGATCTCAGTTTGGTCAAGGGGCAGCTTTCGAATGGCCCCCACCGCATCACTTTCTGAACACTTCCTCCTCTGGCCAAGCAGTTCCAGGCTTCTCTCACTCTCCTCGCCGACATGGACTTGGCCACTTCCCCAAGGAATCCAGCTCTTTTTTGTGTTCATGGTTGTTACTATTAGAAAAGTCAGTTTGCATGGCTCACTTGTGTCCACTTTATATTTGCACTTTGCTGATTATGGAACTGGAACGGGCTGAGCATGTTTTCCTTTTTGTGGCCCTGTGTATTTATTTTTGTAAACTGCTTATTCAAGCCTTTGGCCCACGTTTATTTTGGCATGTTGATCTTGTTATTATTTAAGTGAGTTAGTGCATTAAAGCACTTAGAATAGTGCCTGGCAAACAAGTAGGGTTAGCTATTGTTATTCGGTATTTATCCTTTTTTGGAAGTATCGAGTGATTTTGGTAAAACTGCCCCCCCGCCCGACCCCAGAAAAACATTGCTCTTCCGCAGTCACTGGAGTCACTCTGCCTGCCTCCAGCGGTGCTGCCTCCACTGCCCGAAGGCTATGGTCCACACGTGACACCTCCCCTGCGGGCCCTCTCCTAGGGTTGTGGTCTTCCACACACGGGCCGGCAGCCACCCCACCATTCAGAGGCCTGGCCCCGTGGCAGGAGCCCCTCAGCGGAATAACAGAGCCCAGAGCCAGGCAGCTTACTGCCCCTTTCCCGCCCTACAGGAGGTGGACTGGGAGGTGGAGCTGGCCGTGGTCATTGGAAAGAGAGGCAAGTACATCAAGGTGAGGGAGAGAGGGCCAGCTATCCTGGCATTGGGAAGTGGTTGGCATCTACCTGCTCCTGATGCTGCCTTGCCCCTCACCCACCACCACCTCTGGCTATCTCCAGCCACTAACATGGGATCAAGGCTTTGAGACCCTTTGTGACAGGGCTTGGTGTCACCACGAGCTAACCTCCAATCTGGCCGAATCCCCTGCCACCCACAGGCTACAGATGCCATGGCCCATGTGGCTGGCTTCACTGTGGCACACGACGTGAGTGCCCGTGACTGGCAGATGAAACGCAATGGAAAGCAGTGGCGCTGGGGAAAACCTTTGACACCTTCTGCCCTCTGGGCCCTGCCTTGGTGACCAAGGACAGTGTGGCAGGTAGGTTTCTGACGGCCCGCTTGGCGACTCCTCTCCTTGCTCCTGCATAGGTACGTCAGCGAAGCCGCTCTCCAGAAGGCTCGGAGAGGGGCGTGGCCCGCTGAGGGCCCGTCCCCAGCTGCCCTTTCGTTGACTGTTGGATTAGAGCAGATCTCTGCACCGGCCTCCCTCCCCGTCCCCTCGCTGTAGAGGCCTACAGCAGCAGAGGCGGTGACTCTGCACCCAAGACAGGAATTACAGGGGAGGGCTCTCTCCTGATGGCTGGGTCAGGCTTCCTCTGGCTGCCACCATCTGGGAGAGTCCTTACGTTGGAAGGAAGCAGAGATGGCCTTGGAGCATCACAGAGAACAGCTGTTCCCGAGCCCCCGGCCCTCTTTAGTGAAGGAGATGGGAGCTAAGCCCTAGGGCCTCCCCCGGCCACCGTGTGGCCTGGTGGCAGCAGCTACAGCAAGGGCACAGTGGGAGCCTGGAGAAGACGGGTGGACAGCCCAGCCCCGGGCGGGAGTTGTCTGTGTAGTTCAGCCTCATGGCACCCCGTGCAGTCACCAGCGAAGCTCAACCGCGTTCCTGGGGGTGCGCTTGTGCATGTGTGAAACACCAGAAAGTCAGGACAAAAGTGCTGGTTGCCCAGGACACATTTACAGGTGAGCGTCAGGCGCAGGAGTCTGCACTCTGCTCAGGCTGTTCCCCTGTTGCTTTATAACGCCCGGTCAGCCTCTGCTGCAGATAGAATCTGTGTTTTAAGGCAAAACCCAGCCACTGTTCTCTGCCCCTTGAGTCTGGAACACCCCCTCGTTAACCGACCCAGTGACCACTGGTGGGCGCTCTGCTGGGTGGTGGGCACAAGGAGGCCTGGGCAGGCCAGAGTCCACACAGACTCCAGGGTGGGGAGCCCAGCAGACAGGCCTCTCCCCAGCAAGTGATGAGGCCACCCTGTGCTTTCGTTTCCTGGTTTCAGGAGGGGCTGGGAGTCAGAAGGGAGAATCCCAAATGTGTCGTTTTTGCGTTTCAGACCCGCACAACCTAAAGATCTGCTGCCGAGTGAACGGGGAGGTGGTGCAGAGCAGCAACACCAACCAGATGGTGTTTAAGACAGAAGAGCTGATAGCCTGGGTCTCCCGGTGAGTGGGGTGGAGCCTGGCCCCAGCCACCACCTGGGGGCTTCACTGGGCCCCCGTGCCAGGCTGTGGCACCCCAGCCCCTGGCCTCACCGGGCCCTTCTGCCCGTAGGTTCGTTACTCTTTACCCAGGGGACGTCATACTGACCGGGACGCCCCCAGGTGTGGGTGTGTTCAGGAAGCCTCCTGTCTTCCTCAAGGTAGGTTGGCTGAGTGAGGACAGGCAGAGGCCCGGTGGGGTTGGCTCAGGCCTGACAGCCTCACGGCCCACTCTGTTGCAGAAGGGCGATGAAGTGCAGTGTGAGATTGAAGAACTGGGTGTCATCATCAACAAGGTTGTGTGATGCCTGCTGCAGGCAGAGGAGCATTTGTTCCCATGGAGCCCAACATGGCGAGAGGCCCGGTGCCAGCCCCCTCGAGGCTTCTCTTCAGGTAGAGGGGGAGGAGACGGTGCTCACCTCCTCAATAAACTTTTTTTTATCTTCCTTTAGGATGTGTTTCAAGGAGTGAGAGGTCATTCCCACCCAGTGGGGAAGGAGAGCAGATACATACACATGATCACACCAGAGAAACAGTGCTGAGCCTGGGCACAGAGGACATCCAGTCCTCTAGTTTATTGCAGCAAAGGATGCAGGAAAGCAAGGCATAGTCAAACCGCAAAGATGTGACAGTCCGGCTAATAAGCCTTCTGCCCCAGGGCAGGGCTGCGGTCCAGGGCTGAACAGGCTCGACACAGGCTCCCCCCACAGTTCTAGCTGCAGATGAACTGCCGGATGAACCGTCCCAGCCTCTCCTGGCTGTCCCGGCTGGCGAAGGCGGGGGCCAGGTGGAGCAGGGGCCCTGCGGGGCCAGGCGTCTCTGCAGCACCTGAGCCACAGGGCAGCGCTCTGAGGGCCCACCCGGGCGCTGGGCCCCACCCGCCAACACTGCCTCAAGCACCCTGGCGCCCCACCTGGGGGCAGGATGCGCCAGTGGTCAGGGAGACAGGGGCAGGAAGACTATCCTACCTTCCCCAGCCACTGTCCACACGCCTGTTCTTGGGAAACCCCGGGTAAATCCCCGAGTGGGTAACCCCCGAGCCAGCTCCCCTCAGCAGCTCTGTCAGGGTATGGGGGTGGGAGGCAGGGGGACAGGAGGATGGAGAGACCGGCCCCTCTCACCCCCAAGTCTCTGAAGGTCCAGATGGCACTGATGGCAAGATTTGGGTCCGCACACTCTGGATGAAAGAGAAGTGAAGGCTGTAGGTGGGGACAGTCCCCCGGCACAGCTTCTCTTCTCTTTAAAGAAGGAACCACCCAAGGAGAAGGCTCAAGCTGGACCCGATGGCCTCTGTGCGCTGCAGCCAGTGCTCCTGACCTGGGGCTTTCCCTGCCCACTAGGGGGCGGCAGCCAGCAGCCGACCTCCCCCTGCCTTCCGGGGCCTGGGCTGGCTGCTGGGACTCACCGAAGAGCCCTTCCTCCTGGGCTGTGGCCTGTAAGAACTGGAACAGCTGCTCCGCGTAGCCGGACTCTGTGAGGGAGAGGGTCTGAGACCTGGGCCCCACGCAGGCAGAGCTCACCCTGCGCCGTGTTCGGCCTCTCCTTAGGATGGCACAGTGTGCGGGCCTCACCAGTATCCGGGAGCCGTCCCCAGTGGAGGAAGGCGGCAGCCTGCGCAAAAGCCTTCAGCACTGGGCTGAGCAGGCGGCACAGGAAGAGAAAGAAGTCGGGGCAGCGCGACTGCTGGCTGAGCTGGAAGGGGACAGGCGTGGGTGAGGGCGGCTCCCACCGCCTCCCCTGCCCCCTCCCCAGCGGCGCCCCCAGCGCACCCTGAAGTAGCGGCCCTCCGCCTCCTCGAAGTCGTCGCTGTCACTATCAGTGAAGTCCCCGCTCAGTCTCCAAGTAGTTTTGCACTCAAACGCTGCCTCCCTGTGTCACAGGCTGGCTGGGAGCCCAGGGCCTGAGGGCCAGGAGAGCCACGGGGCCCTGTCAGGCTGGCCAAGGTCCAGTCTCAAGGCCCCTCAACAGGGTACGTGGCCATCCAGACGCAGACCTGGGGGGCCGAGGAGGATGATCCAGGCCACGCCAGACGGTGACAGCTGCTGAGAGGACATGAGCACCTACCCTCAAGGGCCACAGCCCCAGTGGACAACAGATGTGGAGGGCAGGGGGTCTGCAGAAGCCTCCAGAGATGCGCCTGTCAAGGCCTGCCAGGGCAGGCGTGCTGACAGACCCCGAGGTGGAGTGTGGTGGCGGCAGGACCCAGGCGTCTATTCAGCTGGGGCCGGGGCTGCCCTCCCCCACCCCCCACACGGGGCAGAGGAGGAGCCGGGCCCCGGGCAAGGGCTTCTGTCTTCAGCCCCCTTCCTACCTCCTCAGCCACGAGGAGCCCACACTGGATAAGACGGTCCAGCACCTCCTGACAGTAGCAGTAGGAAGACTGGCAGGGCTGAGGGGCGACAGGCATCCGTGTGACCTCAGGCAGGCCCCCCTCCATCCGGGCAGGGCGGCGCAGGGCTGAGCGGGCTGCGGAGGAGGTCTGACCTGCAGCAGCAGCAAGTCCTGTGGCAGCAAGTGCAGCAGCAGCAGGATCTGGCCGTGCAGCTCCTTCTGGCTCAGCAGCTCGATGCCCTGCAGCTCCCAGGGGCCCTCGCGCGGCACCTTGCCTGCCAGCAGCCCTCGCACAGCGCAAGCTGGGGGAGGAAGCAGCGACATGAGGCGGCGCACCATGCCCCTCACCCCTATGTGTTCCACCCACCGCAAGCCCTGGGGACTTACCACCCACAGCCTCGCTCAGGAAAGTGGGCAGCAGTTCGGCGCTCAGGCGTGCCAGAGACGTGAGGCCTGGGCCAGGGCGCGGAACCACCAGCAAGTCCCCTTGCTGGATGCGCAGCAGGGCCACATGAGGCCGCAACAGGCTCAGGTGTGCTGCACCAGGCCCCGCAGCTGCCCCGAGAAGCCCACGTCAAAGCCGCGCAGCAGCGTCTCCTCCGTCAGCCAGGAGAACTCGCCCAGGAGCTGCGACAGGAACACGCCCTGGTGGGCAGATGGGGACTGAGCCAGGGGCCGTGGCTCCTCCCCTGGGCCCTTAGCGCCCCGGGGCCCTACCTTCTGGTGCTTGAACAGCAGCAGCGTCGCCATGATGGCCGTGCTCATCACCGCAGAGCTCGCCACGCTGGCTGGAGCCGGAGGTCAGGGATGCTGGTCAAGGCCGAGGCCCAGCAGCCCCATCCCTCTGTCACTGGGCAAGTCTTCCCAGCCAAGAACACACCTCCCTGCCAGCAGCCACATACACACTCCCACACAACTCCACCCTCGGAAGGGCACAGCAGGCCTGGTCCTTGCGTGCCACCCTCCCTGGTGGAGAACTGACATTTATCAAATATATGCTGCAACCCAGGCTGGGAGCTCAGAAACCCTCCCTGCCTCCTGTAGGTCTGTGCTGTGCTTAGTCGCTCAGTTGTGTCTGGCTCTTTGCAACCCCATGGTGCTACCCACCAACTCACAGTCTCTGCCATGGCAGAGACACTTGAGAAGATGGTAACTATGCTGTTAAGAGCCCCCTCTGTTCCAGGTACCTATTAAACCCCTGACATACATTATTCAGTTCAGCCAATGTCACCTCAAAGTGTGCAGTGGACCAGGCAGCTGCTTGCTTGTGTGCTCTGACTTAGTGGCTCATGTTCCCCCTGGCTGCTCCCTCCTCAGGGGCAAAGACAGGGACAGGCTCCACTCTTCATGTGCCCCAAGTGGGCCCGCAGGAGAGGGCAGGTGCAGAGACCCACCTGGAACGGAAGGCCCTGACCCACTGGCCAACTCGGAGAACACAGTGCTCAGGAGCCTCCCTTAGAGGCCAGACCGAGGGCCCCTCACCATTCAGGACGTGCCAGCTCAGCCTCCTGACCAACAGCTGGTCCTCCTCCCTGAGGGCCAGAAGGGGTCCGGTACGGGTGTCCACTCCTGCTCCTTCTCAGTGTCGGGGACAGCGGTACTAGGATAGAGACACAGGTCACAGGATGAGGGGACCAAACATAAAGACAACCACGGGGGTACCCAGAGCTTTCCAAATACAAAGGTGAGGGTGTTTCCCATCCCTGCAAGAGCGGGCCCGTGTACCCTTAGTCCTTTCCAGGCCCGTGTGCCATAACCCACACCCAACTTACAGGCGGGGTAGGGGGCACCTGGATGGTTTGAGATGACAAAGAGTAGCTGGTGAGGGAAGGCTGGGGCTGGTGATGTGTCTGTGGTCAGGAGAGGAGGGGGTGCCAGAGAGCTGCCTCCCTTGCCCAAGACCCTCATACTCTGCCCTTACCACTGGCCCAGCACGACGGGCTGCAGCAGCTGCTCCAGAGTCTGCCTGCTGCCCCAACAGCTTCTGGCATTGATGGTATATTCCTGCCCAGGACAAGGCTCTCAGGTGGTCTGCCCTGGCCCACCTGGAAGCCTACACACAGCCCATCCAGGCTGTCCTTGCAGTGGCCTGAGGGCCAGGCTGCCAGAAGCCCTAGGACAGACCACAGGTACGCCCAGCCTTGCCCAACAGGGCCCACACCTGCAGGGAGAAGGGCTGGGCCAGATGCACACGGACACAGACTCGGCGGCCACAGCCCCAGCGTCGCAGGCTCCGCAGAACAGCCAGAGCACCTGTCCACAGCCCCAGCGGGGCCAAGGCCTGCAGGGAGGAGGAAGGCGCTGAGGGAGCCAGCTTGCCTGGGGCATGCTTTCTGCTCCACTTCATCTTAGGCTCAACCTGGTACATGACCATGACCTCTCCAGGCTCATTTTCTTGTCTGTGAAACAGGAAATGCTTCCCTAGCAAGGTCTTTTGAGAATGAAATGAGAGGATGACTGTTACAGCCTTGGCGGGTGCCACAGGATGATGACCCCAGGGGTGAAATTCCTTTGCACTTCTCCCTTAACCCCAGCCCCGAGGGGCCTCAGTCACAGGATACAACACTGCCTCCTCTTGGAGATGGTATCCACTGGGGGACCCAGGGCAGGAAGGTCTTACGTGGCATGTATCATGGGGTGCCTCTGGAACCAGGTCATAGGTGACAGCCACTGGCACAAGCAGAGCATCTGGGACGATGCCTGCCCGGACCACCTGCACCACCAGGCCCAGCCAGGACAGGCCCAGGGCAGATAGCCGAGGCCCCCGAACCCCAGGGGGCTCCTCCAGGAAGATAAGCAGGGGCTGCCTGCTGGCCAGTAGCTGCTCCACAGTCTGGAAGTGGGTGGAGGGAGGCAGGTGTCAAAACCAGAACAGCCAAGGCCCCTGTTCCCTGGCCTGGCCCCATAAACCACCACTGGGGGCACAGCACTCACCGCGTGGACCACAGCTCTTGCAAGAACCCCCTCAGGGCTGTCCGGAGAGAGGTTGGCCTCTGGGGGCAGAAAAAGCCCCCCAAGTTTCTTCAGCAGCGCTCTGTGAGGCACAGGGCAGAGGAGGTTAGGTGCTCAGGAGATGGGACCAAGCAGGAGGCTAGTGAGAGCCGTGGGCCCCTCAGGGCCAGCCTGCCTCAACACCCTCAGACCAGGCATGGCCCTAGAGCCCACAGCTGACCCTCCATCTGAGCCCCACAGGCTGGGCTGCACAATATGCTGAGAGCCGAGGGGCCAGGAAGAGACCCTCTGGGGAGCTGATGCTAGCAACACCACCTTCCCTCCCCCACACCTCTGTCCAAGTCTGAGGACCTCACCACTGTACATCTAAGGGCACAAGCCTTTTACCTGAGGATGGGGGAACAGGTGCGGGGGTCCCAGGCCACACGGAGCACGCCCATGCCCTGGGAGAGCAGTACAAAGGGCAGCAGGATGCCATCCAGGACTGACTTGTGGGTAGAGAGGAAGACGAGCGGCGAGCCCTGCTCCAGGGAGAGCCAGAGGGAAGTGCCAAGCCACACCCCACGCCCTGAAGATGCAGGCAGCTGAAACCTAGCGCCTCCAGACCCAGGGCAGTCCCAGAGGGAGGGAGGGTTCGGCTGAGCAGCTTTCTCTGAGCACATTTCCCAAAAGCGGAGGAGCTCTGTCAACAATTTTTAAGGTAATGCATTGACGTAATGGTTAAGACATGATGAAAAGCCGTTAGAGGAAGCCTCTAGGGAGCAGGACCGTGAGACACGAAGACAAGGTCATCAAAGAGCAGTGCATTTTTCCCACCCAGCTGACGGGGCTGGTCCCGACTCAGGGCTTGGCCTAGCCTCTGCTCCCGCCCCGCCATCCCACCCCATCCCCATCCCAGCGAGGGCGGGCCTTACTGCCTGGGCAGCCTTGTGCACCATCTTCATCTGGCCGCTGTGCAGCTGCACGCTCAGGAAGAGGCAGTTCAGGAACCGCAGCAGTGCCCAGCTAAACAGCCTGCAAAGCAGTGCCCAGTGTGAGGTGTGGGCTCCCCCCGAGGGCCCCCCAGAACTCCTCTGAAGCAGGCACTACTACTGTCCTCATTTTACAGAAGAGGAAAGTGAGGTTCAGAGTGGCTGTAGAAGCTGCTGGGTAGGAGAGAAAGCTAAGAAGTGGGGGTGCTGGGACTGGAAGGTGGGCCTGACAGCAGAGCCCACACCTGAAAGGTGCTGAAACTCCCCTAGGAAGACGTCATGGGCCAGCTGCCTCAGAGCACATCTGTGCCCCCATGCATCCCAAAGGAGATCAGAGAACCAAGACTCTCTCTAGGCATAACCAGACTTGTCTTTGCAAACTGCTAGGGCAAGTGAACTAAAAGGGAGGGGTTAGTGATACAAGAAGGAAAGGGGACAATGAAGGAGCAAAATCTCTGGGGAGGGGATGTCCAGAGCCTGATGAGAGGACTTGAAGCAGGAACAGAAGCACAGATGCAGGTAGCATGGCGATATGGAGGACACGTGCACGTCCTCATCAGATGGCTCCTGTTTCTCCATGAAGTGTGATCAGGCCACAATGCGTGAGTCAGAGAAGCAGCAGTCCGGATCAGAGCCCTGGAGAGCGCGCTGTGCTCCTCTGAGAATCACACTTAAAAAGGAAGCAGGTCTACCCACTTGCGTCTCTCCAGTGACATTCGGCTGCTTCGATGCAGAGAAGGCAGGTGGCTGGTTCAAACACAACTGGGCTGTGCCCAATGATTCCCTCCCAAGGACACTTCTGTCACCAGGGGCCCTGGAATCTAAGCTAGGCCTGGAGGGCAGGAAAGACAGGAGGTGGGCTGATGGCTGGTGTAAGGTGCTCAGGTCA
The DNA here is from genome assembly GCA_006408695.1 of Aepyceros melampus. Lineage (NCBI taxonomy): Eukaryota > Metazoa > Chordata > Mammalia > Artiodactyla > Bovidae > Aepyceros > Aepyceros melampus. Next base: position 324,881 of record SJXQ01012357.1, read on the forward strand.
AGGGACTGGGTCGTGACAAAGCCAAAGAATGGTCACATGGAAGGCTGGTCATAGGTCACCAACAACCTCTACTTCCTGTTCCTGTTCACCTGACCTTTCAGCACTTTCAGGACAGCTGAGCCTCACATGTGCTGCCCTGTACCCTTTCCCCCAGTGATTCACTCCTCCCTGGCTCTAAGTATCGCCTACGTGCTAAAGATCTGCAAATACACATTTCCTGGTCTCAGCCTGGTTTTTGCGCTCCGGACTCATATATTAATATATAAGCAGCTGCCTCAGTGTCTCCACCAGTATGTCAGGTGTCAGAAGACTTCTATGTCCAAAACACCTTTTGTGGGCCAAACTCACTCCCCCATAAGCCTGCCTCCTCCCCTCCAACCACACTGCCAGGCGCTCACCCAGACGCCCAGCTCACCTGCAGTCCCCTTTCCCTCCACTGGTCCCATTCCAACCCTCCTGTACATCAGTGAGTCCTGTTCATTTCACTTTGGTTTCTCAATCCATTTTCCCAAGTTCTGCCATCCCCGCCCCTCCTCCATCATCTCACCTGGACTAACAAACCAGCCTCCCCAGAGGACCTGTTCTCTATTCTTGACCTCAATTAACCTTGTTGTCATTCTCTGTCTAAAACCTTTCCATTGGTTTTCACTGCACTTAGAATTCAAATCCAAACATCTTGTATAGCGCTCTGCATATCTGTTCCCTTCTACTTCTTGATTTTGTTTCCAACAACTCACTCCCTCACTTTCCAGCTTCCAACCACATTAGCTTCTTGAGCAAACCTGGCCTTTTCCTGCAGCCACAGCTCATGCTGTTCCCTCTGGGAGAACGCTCCCTGACATCCTCACTTCCCCAAGGCTGGCTCAATTCCCCCTTCTGTCCCTGGCTTACAGGTCTCTTCCCCGCCTTCAGGCTTTCTCAGTCCTAGCCCTTGTTCTGTCCTTCTTGCAAGCATGTGCCACCTCCACTTCCCCAGAGGCTTGCTCTGCATCTAAGAGGAGTTGCACCCTGTGCAGGACACATGTGGGAGGAAGCAGGTGGTGACAGTGGCAGGTGTGTGTGAGTGAGTGGGCAGGCCTACAAGATGGGGGACCACCGTCTCCTCTCTCCACAGGAGCCTGACCTGGGGAAAGGTGAGGGACAGAGGAGGCACTGAAATCCAGGTCACAACCAGGGGTTCCTGAGATGATCCCCCTAAGCTCCACCCTCTCAGGACAGATACACACAGGCCAGCAGTGGTGAGAACCTGGACTGGAATCTGGGAGCTGGCTCAGATCAAAGCCCCTCCCCCTTCCCCAACTGGTCACCTGAAGGAGCCAGCTGTTTTCAAAATTCTTAGTGTCTAGATCAGGGCTCCCCCAGGCTGTCTGGCAAATACACCACCCAGCTCCCCCAGGAGGGGAGTCTAGTCTTTCCCCAAGCCCAGCCAGTGCTCTCTCCCCAAGGGCAGAGGCCCCAGCCCAGGGCGCCCTTCGGCAGAGTTACCTGAGCAGGAAGGGGCGGGGCGGGGCCTGGATGTGGCCCAAGATGCGCTGTACCTCCTTCCTCACGTGGCTGGGCACCTGGCCTTCCCCAGCCCCTCCCGGGGCCCTCCCTGAGATGACATTCCGCACCCTGAGGAGAGGGGTAGGTAGTGGTTGCAGTGTAAGGCTGAAGCAGGCCTAAGGTCACTTCCCTCAGCCCTGCAGTTCCCAGGGCACAGCCTCCAGCCTTCACCCTCCATCTGTAAAAAAGGGTCCCTGACCAAGCTAACACTCTTGAAACCAGTCCTTTCAACCAGCCCCGCCTAGAGCCTTTGTCAGCCCTTTAAGGATCCCAGAAGTACCAACCAGATCCCAATCCCTGCCTCCTCCCCAGCGCTTTCCATGATCTTCTGTGAGGCATCCTGGCAGGGTGGTATGTGCTGCTCCAGTGACCACAAGAAATAGCAGAGCCTCCGAACCAGCCAGCCCCGAAACCTGGGCACAGCCCCCAGAGCAGGGAGTAGACGTCTCAGAGGGGGCCCCCCAACGAGGGCCCACAGAGGGTGTTCCATCAGGAAGAGATCACATCCTAGTCCCGTGGACCGGGAACACCTGAGCTTGGCTTATCATGGAGCAGGAAGAGGAAGCACCTGCCCACCTATGGCCCATTCCTATCCCCTCTCCCCAGGGAACAGGGTACAGGCTCGGGGCTTGAAAGCTCACAAAAGGAGCTGCAGGAAAACTCCAAGCCTGTCTGTCCCCACCCGTGGGTTTGGAGCAGAGGGCATAGTCCATTCTTGTCCCATCAAAAGAAGAAAATGATACCACAAAGCAGGGCCCCAGCAGCCCTGTACCCAAGGGCCTTGCCCACCACCCTGCCCCACCCCCAGCTCTACATACCTGGTGTTTTCCTCCTTCACCAGGATCACATTGCAGAAGCCAAGGTCCATTATGCTTCTGTGGAAGAGGGACTCCTGCCGGAAAGGGGCAGAGAGCATGTCCTTGGGGGGTCTTTGCAAAGCTGCAAAGGAAAGCTCCTGCTCTGTCTTCTGCAGTCTTTCCCTGATGGGCTATACAGTCTACTGAGAGATGGATTATAGCACTGCAGTTCCCAAAAGATGTCTGACCTCAGATCCTGAAGTTCACTTAGGACAGAGGGCTCCATGGTCAAAAGGAAAGGGCTGCATCCTCTACAGAATCACCCTCTTGGAGAGTAGCATATCATCTCCGAGAAGTTCTCTCACGAACAGCAGGGAACATGTAGCCTGGACCTCCACAAGAACCCTGAGTCCCACCAGCACCAGCACACAGCAGGGACCTACAGAGGCCCCAAGCATGCGCCGAGTGCTCGCTGACTCTGAGTGGACAGTGTCTCCAGGCCCTCCGCTCTGAGTGCAGGCATGCTCAGACCCAGCCCTCTGGCCTCTCAGATCCCTCTGTACCTCCCCACCCAACTCTCCCAGGCCTGGGAGCCAGGAGCCAGGCCCAAACCAACAACCAACAAACACTAGTGCATCCATTCCCCTGAAAGACAATGGGCATGGGAAGGGCTGGGCTTGGAAGACAGAAAGGAAACTGCTTCCCGGGGCTGCAGCAGCTGTGGCTCCCAGAACCAAGCTTCCCAAGGTAGGCCCTGGCTTGACCGTCACTCACCCAGCTCTTAGGGGTACAGGTCTGGCAGCAGCGACCCACAAAGGGGCGGTATTTTCCCAAGAATGGGATGACAGCCTCCAGCTTCATCCCAAAGCCTGAGGACCACAGGCTGGTCTGGAAAAGGGCCACAGGGAGAGATAAGAGGACTCAAAGTCCTTGACAGAGGGAGGTGGGCCCAGGAGTGAGGGGCACAGGACGGGAGGCAGGAGGGTTAGAGGGTGTTCTGGGAATGGGGACGCCACCTCCTGACCATCCTGGCTGCTTCTCTGCTGGGTTTGGAGTTTGGCTTCTGCCATGGCGTTCATGGGGGTCTACAGCATCTGGGAACCAGCCACCTCTGTGCCCCTCCTCTCTCCAGAAGAACCTGACCTGGCAAGAGAAAACAGGATGGAGAAGGTACTGGAATCTGGGCCACAACCAGAGGTTACTGGAGTGACTCCCACACCCCCACCCAAAAACAGACAGACAACATGCAAGCCAGCAGTCATTTGATCCAGGGCTGGAACCTGGGGCCTGGCTCACGCCAAAGCTTTTCCCCTCAATACCCAACCGATCCCACCAAGGGGCCAACTATCCTCAAAAGATCTCAGTGTCCAGATCAGGGCTCCCTCAGGCTAGCACTCAGAAGATGGGTTGTCTAAACACTGATATCCACTCTGCCTTCTCACAGCACAGATGGGGCTGTATTACAGACTCTGACACTTTCTGTGCACCAGGAAGGAACAAGGCTGGACTGGCAGGAAGGAGGCATGAGGCTGCCAAATAGGAACAGGACCACTGCCCAAGGTCACCAGGGCCTGCTCAGCACCAGAAGACAGCCCTTTTCCTCTCAATCATTACAAGAATGAGGTTCGAGGGTACCGGATGGGTGACCATTCTCTGGGTCAGAACTCAAAAGAAATGCCACACAGACCTGTCCCCAAGGAATGGTCTTCTGGTTGGGGATAAGACACTTTTCCACAACTGGTATCCTCTCACACAGCACTCTCTACAGAAGATCCCACTTGGCATCGCCTTAGCCTCCTCCTTTCTACCACAGTATAACATCCGTCTTCCATAAGACAGCACCGAACCCCTCCTAGTCGAGAAACTGGGCCCTAAAAATGGATAGGCTGATCCAATTATTGCTATCATCTCTACTCTCACTACACAGTTTCTACTCCTACCTGGGAATGCCTTCTTCCTTCCCATCACCTCCCCAAATTCTAAGTCCACGGCTCTAAGTCCGTGATGCTTCCGCATCACCTTCTAGGTTTTTCCTCCCTTCCTTGGTTCCCCCAGCCCAAGCCTGCCAGGCAAGAAGCCTCCTCCAGGGTTAGCCCACATCATCTGAAAGTATCCTGAGGGCAAGAGCTACAATGCACTCATCTTTGTATGCCCAGCCTTCTGCCATGCCCAGAGAAGGGACCCAGGAGATGCTAGTTAACTGACTGTAACTTTGTCTCCCAGAATTCCTCTGCATCTCTCCTCTTCTCCTCAGTTAGCAGTTTAGAACCACAAGACCAAGCGGTACCAGGATCACAAGTCCCCACTGAACAGCTCTGGTAGATTCATCTAGAACATACCTCCTCCTTTGAAAATGTTCTCCCAGCCCAATTCACTGACACTTGGCACAAGTAGTCCCCAAGACCTGGCTCCAGTCTGGAGTCCTGCCTGCTTGCCAAGGAGAGTGTCTGCTCCCCAGCTTCAGAACACCCCCACTCCCCAATATAACCCCCCTAGATCTGGGCTAATGCTACAGGGACAGAGGAAGGGAAGTATATGTTAAGACAAGGCAAGGGATAACTCCCAGTCACCAACCAGTCAGCTACTCAGCTCACACAATCCAGGGCTCAGTTCTGGGATAGATCTTTCTAGCACCCCAACCCCCCAAATGGGGACTTCTCTGTCAGTCTGCAGCTCCTGCCTGGACACCCCTCCCCGCAGGACCCCAACAGCAGAGGCGGCAAACTGGCCAAATGCAGTTCACAGATGTACTTTCTTTGGCCCTGCAATCTTCTACAATTTGACGGATTAACCTCAACATTTAAAACTAGAGAGCTTGTCAATCATAAATCAATTAAAAATAAACACTTTTTAAAAGCCAGAGAGCTTGTTACTTTAAAACAACAGCAAGAAAACAGAGAGAGAAAAAAAAAAAAACCCGCGTCTCCAGCGGCTGTTGTTAAAAAAAACAAACACAAACCAGTGACCTGGCGTCTCTGGCTCGCACCCCACAGGGCCTCGGCTGGCCAGAGCCCAGCGCCACTGTCCCCACGCCCCTGGCCCGGCCGCACGCGCCCTCCCGTCCACCACCACCTCAGTGGCGCCTGATGCCCGGCCCCTGTGCGCCTCTGAGTGCGCGCCCCTCTCAAAAGATAGCATCCAAACCCCTTCCCCTGTCTGGTATGCCTGTCCCCTGCAAAGGACCACAGGCTGAACATGACCTCTTCGCCCTGCAGCCCGCACCTGGCGTTGGGGGAGAGGGACTCAACTCAGCCCTCACAGACGCACAGGAGCGTCCCCCGAGCTGCCATGAGATGGAAGGGAGGGGTCCTGCCACGCTGGCTCTGCGTCCAGGGTGACGAGAAGCCGAGGACCACACGTGGCTAGGCTCTCTGAGGGGCTGCCCTTCAAACCAAGGACCCCACAGCGGGCCCACGGGGCAGGCCCCCGTCCAACGCTCACCAGTCCCCAGAAAGGCCCTCTGGGTTGGCGCCCAAAGCGGGAAGGCCCCTGAGCGGCCCTGAGCCTGGCCCCATCCAGCCCAGCCCCGGAGCAACTCCCTCGAATCCTACCTCACACCCGGCGCCAACTCCCGCCAAAGCAGCAGCCGGAAATGCACACCGACAGCC
>SJXQ01012357.1:344725-364873 GCA_006408695.1 Aepyceros melampus
CCTGACCTCATTCACCACCTCTCTCCCTGCATAACACCAGATGGGACAAGTATAGATACTAGGTTGGTACAAAAGTAATTGCGGTTTTGCATTGTTGAACTTTGCCATTTGATATTGGAATACATTCTTAAACAAATGTGGTTATACTATACGTCATTCTAATGCACGTTTCCCACTTTGTGGGGTGTTGTTGTTTGTTGTTGTTGTTTTGCTAATGACGTTACTTGCTGTTTATTTTATATTGATTTTAGACTAAGGAAATGGTGTTAGACAAAAAGCAGATTTGAGTGATTTTCTTATTCGAGTTCAAAATGGGTCGTAAAGCAGCGGAGACAACTTGCAACATCAACAATGTATTTGGCCCACAAACTGCTAATGAACATAGAGTGCAGTGGTGGTTCAAGAAGTTTTGCGAAGGAGAGACTTAAAGATGAAGAGTGCAGTGGCTGGCCACTGGAAGTTGATAACGACTAATCGTGAGCCATCATCAAAGCTGATCCTCTTACAACAACACGAGAAGTTGCTGAAGAACTCAACATCGACCATTCTATGGTCGTTCGGCATTTGAAATGAATTGGAATAGTGAGAAAGCTCAGTAAGTGCACACCTCATGGGATGACCGCATATCAAAAAAATCATCATTTTAGTGTTGCCTTCTCTTATTCTACTCAACAACAGCAAACAATTTCTCAGTTGGATTGTGATGTGCGATGAAAAGTGGATTTTATACACAACCAGCTCAGTGGTTGGACCGGGAAGAAGCTCCAGAGCCCTTCCCAAAGCCAAACGTGCAGCAGAAAAGGTCCTGGTCACTGTTTGGTGGTCTGTTGCCAGTCTGATCCACTACAGCTTCTGCATTGCAGAAAAACCATCGCATCTGAGAACCCTGCTCAGCAAATCAGTGAGAGGCGCTGAAAACCTGCCGCGCCGGCAGCCGACACCGGTCAACAGAATGGGCCCAGCTCTCCTGCATGACCACACCCGCCCGCTGACCAGTAGCACAGCCTTCTTCCCAACCCAATCTTTCTCCTCCTCCAGAAGCAAAGACACACTTCTGAAGCTGGAGGAAAGTGGGGGGTGCGGGGAGTGGGCACAGTGCTTGGTAAATCTTGCCTGAGGATTCAAAACACAAAGGCAGCTGCTGTTCACTTCGATGGCCCCTCCCCTGCTTCATCTTCAGAAACATCATCTCCATGTGGTCACTTTAGGAGGAGGCACCAAGCAAACAGGAACTTGAGGACCCAGAGGTCTGGGTTCAAGCCCAGGCTCTCCCACTAACGGGCTCTGTGATCTGGGCAAGTCGGCTCATCCTCAGTTTCCTCACCTGTAAACTGGGTTCATTACAATGTCTGCCCACCTGATGGTCCCTCTGGATTTTTTTTCTCTTTTGGCTGCATTGGGTCTTCCTTGCTATGTGCAGGCTTTCTCTAGCTACAGGAGTGGGGACTGCTCTTCATCATGGTTCACAGGCTCTAGGCCCGAGGGCGTAAGTACTGATGGTTGTGGAACGTGGGCTCAGTAGTTGGGGCACACGGGCTTAGTTGCTCTGTGGCCTGTGACCTCTTCCCCAACCAGGGATCAAACCCATATCCTCTGCATTGGCAGGCGGCTTCCCAGTCCCCGGGCCGCCAGGGAAGTCTGGGCCCTCTGGATTCTTGTGAGGACTGGTTGTTCTGCTGTTTTGGCTCCTCATAAGGGGTGACACCCAGGCAGACATAGAAGATATCGTGTTTGCTGTGGGCTTCCTGGGTTCTGCCCCCAAACCCCACCCCATCTCGTGCCTCCCCACCCAGACATGACGCAGTCATTCTGCAACTCAAGAGAAGAGCTCATCTCTGAGATTTTAGACAGAATAATTTCTTCTACCTCTCACACCTGCCTGTCCGGGAAAATCACACAACCCACACAGCAACCCCCCGTGGGCACCCACACACTCCCGCAGCCATTGTTCCCCTCATCTGCCAGCATAAAATCTCCCCATCTCTGCGAAGCAGGGTGAGGCATGGGAAAAGGAGGGGGAAGCTGAAGAAAGGAAGAGGGGCTGACAGCCCTAGCCCCTGAGGGGCCCCCCGTGCCAGGCTGCCATCAGGAGGCAGGGACCAGCTTCCTTTCAGATTCCCACCCCATCTTGGTTCCAGCAACATAGCTAGCTCTGTGCCGGGTCAGCCATCTGCAAGGCTCACCCGGCTGGGACCCTGTCCCAAGCCACCGCAGGAGCCGCACAAGGCAGGAATGAGTGAGCATCAGCGCCCTGATGTTACGCCTGCAGGCCGAGAGGGCCTGGATCACACAGCCAGTTAGTGGCAGAGACGGCATGAGAGCTCCCAGGTCCTGTGCTCTTTCTGCACTGGAGGCCTGGAAGCCAGAAGGGCCAAGGAAGGAGGTACAGACAGAGCCTGCACCCTGCTCTGGAGAGGAGAGTCCAGGGACACAGCACCCCAACTCCTTGCTCCCAACCCTGACCACACCCAGGTCCTTGCTGCCCGTCACTGCCTGGGCTGGGGCTCCACTAGTTCTCAGAAACAGCAGGACTCTCCTCCCCACACTACTGTTTCCAGTGTACCATGCCATCCGTGCAGTAAAACCTCAGAAGTGACAGTCACTCAGTCGTGTCCGACTCTCTGCAACCCCACAGACTGTAGCCCACCAGGCTCCTCTGTCCACGGGATTCTTCAGGCAAGAATACTGGAGTGGAGAGCCATTCCCTTCTCCAAGGGATCTTCCCCACACAGAGATTAAACCCAGGTCTCCTGCATTACAAGCAGATTCTTTACATCTGAGCCACGTTATTCCTGAGGTCCCCATTAAGTCTCCCCAAGACAGGGAAGGCATGCCTGGGAAGGGGTGCACCCTGGCCACCCTGCCCTCATGTAGGAAGTGAGTTCTGGGGCCAGGACTCAGAGGGACTGATGTGGACCCCTCCCCCTCTACCATCCAGGCCCCTGGGGCTGGGTGCTAACGATGGGTTAAGTGGGCTCAGGGAGCTGCAGAAGTGGAGGTGGAGGCTGAGGACCGGGTAGAAGGCAAACAGAGCATGCTGGGGGAGACTGGATCTCAGACCCATTTTTAATTAAAACAATGGTACAAACTTCTGCTCAAAATCAGTTTCCACATCTGTTTCTCTCAGGCACAGCCTTCTACTGAGGGTCTGGGAGAGTGAAGTCAGGAATAGCTGTGGCGCCAGAGTCCCCCTCCCTTCTTCCAGTGGACTCCCTGGTGGAGACTGCTCCCAACTCTGAGACTGAGTGGGGCAGGATGGGGGTTGCTGCAAGACAGGAGCGAGCTGACTCAGCAGAAAGAAGAGGGTCTGGGAGAGGCAGGGCCTTCCTGTGCCCCCCAAACAGGGCTCCTGGCCCCAGAAATGGGGGACAGGCTTCATCTCTACCCTCCCCACTGACCACCCCCATGAGCTCCCGCACCACTCCACCTGGCCCCCCACCCATCAGGAGATGGAGAGTGAGTCCCTCAGCATGCCAGGGTCACATCTGGCACCAAAGAGAAGGGACTTTCATGGGAGTCACTCAGAGGCAAACCTTGGGGACGGCATGGCTGGCCTGGGGGGTGAGAATTAGCCAGTCCCACCGTATCCATAGCCATAAATACTCCATGATCTTTGACCCATAGTAATCCCACTGTTTGGAATCCTCCCAAAGACATAATTACAAAGGGAGAAATAGCTATACGTGCACAGCTGTTTATAGCAACATTATTTATAATAGTACAAAAGTAAACTCAGCCAAAATGCTCTGCAAGTTGTGGAAGGGAGGGGATGACATGTCAATAAGGCAGAACATTTTTACCCAGCCAAGAAAAATGGCAAACTTGGAAAATTCATCGTGAAATTTTAATGTTAAGGGGGAAAAAAACACAAAGTTTTGCGGATTTAATCTGTCGACAAATGATGACTACCCTGTCTAGGCAACTGGTCTAGGCACTAGAGAGACCGCTGTCAATGGATAGAGCTGCTCGCCTCCAGGAGTGGACATTCCAGCACTGAGCCATGTGGTCAAGGAATCAAGGCATTATGAGCACCACCCCCTGAGACGGGAGATGGACAGACAGACAAGCATCTTGGGACTTCCCTGGTGGCCCACTGGTAAGACTTTGCGCTCCCGATGCAGGGAGCCTGGGGTGGGTCCCTGGTTGGGAGACTAGATCCCACTTGCTGCAACTAAGGGTTCTCATGCTGCAACTAAAGATCCCTTGCGCCACAGCTAAGACCCGGAGCTTCCCTGGCAGTGCAGTGAATAAGAATCCGCCTGCCAGTGCAGGGCACACTGGTTCCATCACTGGTCCGGGGAGATTCCACGTGCCACAGAACAACTAAGCCCACGTGCCACAGCTACGGAGCCCATGCTCTGTGGCCTGTGATCTGTAACTACTGAGCCCGCGTGCTGCCACGACTGAAGTCCATGCCCCTAGAGCCTGTGCTGGGCAAGGAGAGAGCCCGCCGCAGGGAGAAACCCGAGCACCACAGCGGAGGGTAGCCCCGCCCACCACAGCTAGCGGCCGCCTTCATGCATCAACAAAGACCCTGCACGACCAACAAGTTTCTAATTAATTACATTAAAAAAAAATTTTTTTTAAGTGTCTTCACCTCAGCCTTCTGATAACCACTGCGAGGTCTGGTCTGGCTGGCTGGTGGGTCACCAAGGACTGGCCCAGCAGAGGCCATGGACCTAAGGGAAAGCCATTCATCAGGCGGAAGCTGAGCCCAGGAGCAAAGAAGCCAGGGCCCCCGTGAAGGCACAGGCCACCTCAGTGGGCACAGCCAGACCGAGGGTCTTCTCCCGGTGAGGGGAATCTGTCAGTCTCCTTGGGGAAGCCTACGAACCCTTAAGAGTCTCTAGAGTGTGGGCTGGGTTTTCTACTGACCTGGCAAGTGGGGCCTGAGGACTGGGGTCGGTTTTGCTCCCAGGGTGAAATGTGGCCTGTGGAGGTCTGGGGGAGGTAACGGGGTTGGAGGAAGCCGTGGAAGTGTCATCTGAAGGGGGGCTGGCCCCCGTCCTGCCTATCTAAGATGTCCAGTCTGCGCAGAAGGGCTCAGAACCTTCCCACACTTGTCCTGTGTGTAGATAAGAGATTTCATGGAGTGCTGAGCTGAGAGGCCTGGGACACCCAGGTCTTCAGGAGCAGGAAGCCCTTTCACTCTCCCAGAGCCTGGAGGGAGCTCCCTGGGAGGTGGCGGGGAGCCGAGGCACAGAACTGCAAGAGGGTCCTCTGAGGCCCCGGGTGGACCGAGGCTGGGGAATGAGCAGGCCCCCTCCACCACACTATTCCACCCCAAGCAGGAGCTGAGACTCCCACTTCCGGGCCGTGGGAGGCACCAGGCAAACAGCGAGCTAAGCATGCTATTAGCAGCAATGGAGATGTGCCGATTATCTGCACAGCTGTCAGCATCTCCGGCCCCCTCACACCCACCCTCGGGGAAGGGCCGCTGTTCCTCTGCCTTCCAAAGACCGGATGGCCCTGGTGATGGTCTGGTGAGAGGGGCCCTGAAGGCAAAGCTAGCCCCTGAGCCTGTCCCCCGGTAGCTGGGCCTTTGTTTCTCAATAAGTGTGGGGTGAGGGCCAGGGATGAGTAAGCCGCCACCCACAAGGTCGGCAGGAGCACCCGATGACATTTTAAGTGAAAGCATCCTGCAGATGATAAAGGGCTAATGGGCTCACTGGTGTCACCATTTTTCCATCAAAAAACTTATCTTCAGCAGCTCTCACTATGTTTGCTCCACCCGGAAGGCAATGGAGGCTATGGAAGTTCAAGTGATTGGACCAAAGTCGCAGCTGCAAACAGAAGTGGGTCTTGGTTTCTGATGTAGAACGAGGAGGAAGTTCAAAGAAACCCTTCTTTCACCTTTGCTGTAAAAGGGGACCTGATGGAGTTGGAAACTGCAACCCACTGCAGTATTCTGCCTGGGAAATCCCCTGGAAAGGGGAGCCTGGCAAGTTACAATCCATGGGATCACGAGAGTTGGACACGACCAAGTAACTGAACACACACATATCCATATATATGTGTATAACTGCTTCACTTTGCTGTACATCTGAAACTAATACAGCATTGTAAATTAACCATACTCCAACAAAAATTATTTTTTAAAAAAAGAGGACCCAAGATTCAGAAAGGGGGCCGCAGAGCAGGATGGAGGGCCCAAAGCAGGGAGGCCAGCTCTGCCTGCTCCTGCCACGCTCACTCCCCAGCAGGGCCTTGTCCTGAGTGCGGAGCAGGTGGAGTAAAGGCAAATTCAAGAATTAAAGCAACCCAGCCTGGGTCCCTTCATCTCAAGGGGACTCTCTTGGAGCCCCAGTGCATAGCCTAGAGTAATACTCCTCTAATGGTACAAATGTGGGCTCTACCAGCTGAAGGGAGGGCAGGCCTGCAGCAAAGCACTGAAAGGCCTGCCCAGACACCTTGGGGATCATGCTATCTGGAGCCTCTCGCTCCAGCTGAGGCCCTTAGGCACCCAGCCTGTTTCCTAGACTCTGCCCCTGCCCTCACCTCCCCAACTCTGTCAGTCTCCACACTTGATGAGAGACAGCACTGGGGCCCGGGGGGAGGCCCGGGAGATGGACGGGTAAGTGAGAGGCTGAGTGAGTGCCCTGCCCACCTGCCCACCCCGCCTCCAGTCAGCCTTTGCCTTCTGAAAGCGCTCATGCAGGGAGGGCGGGCTGGAGAGGCGGGATGATGCTGGATCACACGGAGTGGGAGGGATGCTGAGGGTGGAGAGGTGACTCACGGGACAGTGGGGGACAGGAAGCGTCTCAGGGAAGCACGTGGAAGAGAAGGGTGCTCGTGGCTCAGGGATGGTGAGGGAGGAGCTCATTCCCCAGAAGCTGCCAGGTGTGTGCCCAGCACTGTGCACCGGTCCTCTGACTCCTGCTGGCTCTGGGGGCAGCGTTCACCCGGGGCCTCCCAGAGGCTCTGGTAGAGTTTCAGAGACCCGCACTTACAGCTGCCAGCAGACTCTTGAGGAAACTTGCTGAGAGGACTGGGATGGCTGCAGACACCCCCTTAAGACCATTCCCCACAAACAGCAAATGCCCTGGGCTCTCTGGCTCCCTGGCACCCTCTGCACCCCTGCCCTGTGCCGGGCTCCAAGCCTGGTGGCCTGTTTTCCTTTCTCTTCACTTTGCCTGCTGCCTGCAAGGCCCCTCTGGTCTCTTCTAATCAGTGTACTCTTAGCCATCCCTGAAGGCCCAGATCAAACGCCCCCTCCTCTGCCAAGCTTCCGAACTCCTCTCAGCAGAAGCCCATAGTCCTGCTGCTTCAAATGCCTTCATGTGGAACTTCCACACAATTCTCTGTCCACTTGTCACGTGGCCACCCCACTGCGCTCCGAACTCCCCAGTGGGAAAGACCCTTTCCACCTTCTCTGGGTCTCCCCTAGCATTGCACCTGGTAGGCTGCAGGTGCTTCGTAAATGCTGAGTATCAAGTGAATGAAAACTGCTTCCTTGGCCTCCTCCAGCCCTCAGCTCTCCCAAGGTTCTTGCCCGAGGAGGCAAGAAAGTGGGGCATCTCTCACTCTCCAGGGAAAAGGATGCCCAACGTCACCAGGCTGGGTGCGGCAGAGTGAGAGCACTGAGCTAGGCTTCCTGGCTCCTGTCCAGGGCCCTTTCCAGAACCAGGTCAAGAGAAATGGGCACGTTTCAGAGCTGATGTGACAGCTGTCCAGTCTGGCGTGACAGTGCGGGAGGCAGGGGCTGAGGGAGTCGAGGGAGCTGAACACTGCTGCCACCTGCCACCGAGGAGTGGAGGGGCGAGGAGGGCGGTGGGTGCTGGTCCCGGGAAGGGGCTCTAGGCCTCCTCCTGTAAATGCATAGTCCTCCCCGCGCCCTGCCCATGCTGGGTTAAACCTCACTCCAGGCAAGGGTGTGGACCCTCGACTGGTGGGCTCAGGGACCACTAGGGCACCCTTGGGGACCCCAACAAGGGGGGCTTGGAGAGCTTGGGAGATTGGAATGGTGCTTTGCCTATGTAGCCGGGCAGAGATGAGTGTCAGGAGCACCATTCAAGACTTCCCTGGTGGTCCAGTGGTTAAGACTCCACACTCCCAGTGCAGAGGCCCCAGGTTCAATCCCTGGTCAGGGAACTAGATCCCACATGCCACAACTAAGACCTGACACCAAATAAATTTGTTTTAAAAGAGAGAGAGAGCATCCTCCATTTCTGGGGAGCTCCAGTGGGCTCTCAGGTCCAGCCCTGCCCCTCTGAAGGTGACTGCAGGATTGGGTAGGTGCTGTGACCTCTGAGTCCCACCTGAGCCCCATGGGAGCTGGCATGCTGAGCGCTGAGCTGCCCTGATCAGAGCACAGAGCTTCTCTGGGCCTGGTCCCTGCTGGAGCCCAGCCAGTAAGGCCACTGTAGGCCTTCTTCCAGCTGCAAAGATCTAGGTTCCTGAGACCTGAGCCTCCCAAGCAGAGTGGAAGTGGAGGAGGTGGAGGAAGCACAGGGAAAGGGGAGAGCAGAAGCCACAGCCAAGAATTTATTTTTTATTTATTTACTAGGTTTTTAAGAATTTCTTAAATTGCTCAAGAATATCTCTTTGCAAAAAAAAAAAAAAAATTAAAAATTCTAAACAATGTTAATGTGTCTCTCAACTACCTCCCTTTCCTCAAAACATGTTTCTGACTCCAGAGGTAATGACTAAAGCTAGTTGTTTTTTTTTTCCTTTTTTAACAAAAGTCATACACCATAGAAAACATATGCGCGTTCATGGTAACAATTGAAACAAATACCAAATGTCTGACATGAAATATCTCTCTTGCCCGAATAAGCATTATTATTAACAATTTAGGGGGTATGCCTTTGTCTCTTTTAAAAGTCACATACAGGGCAGAAGTTGGCTGTTTCCTCATAAAATATACATTCATTTTTTTTCTGCGCAAATGAGGTCACACTCAGCACCAGTCCTGCTGCTGAGTGTCTCACAAACGCTCTCGGAGGTCTGTCCTCACACATCCTGTGTTGGCACCGCACTCCGTTTAACCCTCTCCCTGGCCTGGGCCACTGGGGAGTCTCCAGCTTTCCTGGCAGCTTGGGGAGGAGCTCAGGCACCATGATTCCAGGTGGCTGTGCCAGGCACCATCAGCGCTTGGGGCTCCGCGATGAGCATTCAGAGGGACCCAGGCAGCCAGCCAGGAGAGAGGGCTGCCTCTGTGGGGACCCAGGGCAGCCCTGAGTGGGAGGGAGGCGGGGACGGGTCCTGCTACCTCCTGGCTGCTGGCGACCTCAAGCCAGCCACCAGCCTCGAGTTCCCCTGCTGGGGCTGGGTGAGTGGAGTGAGTGGAGTCGACCTGTCCCTTTCAGCCTCCCTAAAGGTGGGCAGCGGGTCATAGCGGCTGTATCTTTCCTAGCAGATGACGCCTCCCGCCAGAAGCTCGGCTAGGGCTCCGCTGCACCTGGCCCCCTTCTCTTTCCTCCTCTGTTTGCCCTGATGGCTGAACCCCTCAGCAGCGTCACACATGGACTGGGAGTGTGTGTGCCCAGCGCGGCCTCTGAGGGCCAGGGCAGCGGGCTTGAGGGCCACCCTCAGGCCACCCCCAGCCACAGCGGATACCTCGAGCCAGCTTCTAGTTTCTCCCATTTCTCTCTCTACCGCTGCTGCCACGGGTTCAACAGATAAACACCCTCTCCACCGAGAAAATAAAAAATAAAAAGGAACAATAAAAAATTTAATACTCCTGGGATGTAGGTCTTCTCAGACAGGAGGCAGCTGTAGCTACAGCCGAGTCTGGCAGAGGCTGGGAAGGGCTGTTTTATTCTTATTAGCATTTTTCAATTTTTCCCCGGGAGGTGCGTCTAGTTAAGACACATTCCTAGAATGTGAGCTCCATGTGCTTGGCTGGTAATTAAAGCCGCTGTTGGTTAGTGTTTCCTGTGCCTATTTGCCTAGTTTGTCTGTAATGATGGCTGAAGGCTTCTGAGTGCAGGATGGTTCAGTGGAGGTCGGAAAGGGACACGTCTGCGAGGTCAGGGGGATGCTGTACTCGTAGCTAGGGGCCCGCAGGGTCAGCCAGCCAGGGAGGTCAAATCCGCCCCGGAGCCAGCCGTCTGCTACAAGAACCTGGATGAACACACTGACCAGACTGTCTGTTGAATGGGATGGAAGGAAGATATTCTCAGGCATACCTGCCTCTTCTGTGCCTTTTCTCAGGAAATTTTTGGAACCGATCTTTCATCAAAACAAGAAACTGTTATTAAGAAAGAGTCGCACACTGGCAGCGCCCAGACGTGTCATTTTCAGTTACCTGGAAGTGGTGACTCTTCCTGTCTTTGCTCCACAAGTAATGCCAAGGCCAGGGTGGGGAGCGCCAGGGAGAAGCTGGATTAGTGAACAGCATACAAACCCCGACAGCCCAGCCCGAGTGGTTCACAGGGAGAGGAAGAACATAGGAGTGAATTCAGGATTCATTTTCCCGAGACCCCTTGGCTGTGCTCCATGATGGTACTTGGCAAGCATCCTGTTATATGGGTTGGTCGCTGCACAATCAAATATGGCAGCCTGCAGAGACCAGCCTCACACCCATGGAGTCCACCCCCCGTGTGCCCCGTGCTTCACGCCCCACCACGGTGCTGCTGTGAAACAGACGTGTAGCCCAATATTGCCCCTCTGCCTTGACCCCAAGAGCTCAGTGACACTGCTTGGAGCCCCTTCCTGCCCCCGCTCCTTGAGCTGGAGTGGGGAGTCCAGGGCCCTTCTCTAAGGACAGTTTGCGACCGCCTCCCACCGGTCAACCCCGCATCCCCGGCTCAGGGGACGTCTAGTCTCAGCCCCGTGACTGAGGACCAGGGAGCCTCAGGGAAGGCCTCCTACTGTGCTGTGTGCAGCCTCTCCCTGCCTTTCCTCTCTCTGACCCTCCGTGCCTCCCTGCCTCCTTGGGGGTCCAGAGTGGCCTCCCTACCCCCAGCCCCAACACATACATCTCTCTCCCCTACATGTGACCTGTGTATACCCCTGAGGGTGTTTGAACTCCTAACTCTGTTTAACTCTATACAGAAGGGTCAACTTCCATTCATGGGGCCAAAATGGGACAAACCCTGTCCTTTCAATGCCCCAGATCAATGAGGAAAGACATGACAGGGAAAGAAAGAACCGGTGGACGGCACACTGGCTTTCCCAGAGCTGAAGACCAGAGCTCCAGCTCACCCCGGTGTGGACTTGCATGGACTTTTGGCGACATGAGGACTCAGTACATCTCCTGGCCTGAGCCAGAAGGAACAGGGCTCAGGACAAAGATGTCCAGCAGCTGCTTGGGTCCCTCAGCCAGGCCTAGGTCCCTGCTTCCTCCCTGTGCATGGAGAGCTGCAGATGAATCCAGCCACACCGCGCTGCGCTAGCCCTGGGGTATTGCTGTGGCTCTCCGCCCCTTCACTGGCACTGCAGTCTGCAGGGGCATTTCAAGAGGAATTCTGAGGCTGCCCTTGGGATTAGCAGGAGCAGATGTGTAATAGGTACAGGAATAGTTATGTGTGGCCAAGGATTTTCGAAATCTAGTCCAAACAGCCTCTAAGATCCTGGCCCAAGTCCCTTGCTTTTCTCATGAGACAGCAAAGACCAGACACCTGACCACAAGCCACCTGAGACGACCCTAAGAGGCCAAGACAAGGAGCGGCGGCCCCAGGGTTCTGCTCCTGACCCTTTTCCCCCGCTGGAACTCCTCTCCCAGAGGAGAATCTGCAGCCCAGGGGAAGGGGCCAGGCAGGCGTGCCTCCCAGGGCCCCGTCCCCTCCTCCTGGTCCCTTGGGGAGTGGCACTGTAATTCTGTGACGGTTGGCACTGGCAGCTGTCAGCGCTGTCTCAGTTCCTAAGCGCACCTCTTAAGGAGAACCCGTCAAGCCTTCCTTTATTATTGCGTACTTACTGCCATTAGAGGGACTTTGTGCTCTTTATTGTGGAAAGAAAACAGTTTTAAATCCCCAAAGCAAGAGGGGAGCACACACCAACTTGGGGGTTCTTTGTGGGGAAGGTGTGGGGCAGGCAGAGGTTCCTGGGGTGGCGCTCCGGGTCCCCAGGCTACTGTGGACCTAGTCAGGAGACCAACACAGCTTGGAGCCGACAGAACAGGCTGGTCTGCCGCCGGAGGGGAGTGGTGGGACTGCTCACCTCCTGGCCCAGAGTCGTGGGACGCGGCCACGGGCCCCATCAGGCATCAGAGTCTCCCCGCTACTCCTGCCACCTCCATCATCACACAAACAGCCTCTAAGCCACTCCAGGGCCTGGCAAGGCAGGCAGGGCGGGGGTCACTATTCCCTTTACAGCAAGAAAACAGGATGGCAAGGGTCTTGCGGAGGCAATGGGGATATTGACAGTAAGAATAAGACCTGTCGTTCACTGAGCGTTCTCCTTCGCAGACACCATCTTGCTTAGCCGTCGCCACGGCTACGAAGGAGGCACTGGTGTTCCTTTTATGGTGAGGCGTAGAGGCACAAGGGCAAGTGTCCCGGTTCACCAGCTCCTACACGATGAACTGGGATTTGAACCCGGAGTTTTCTGCCTTTGGAGCTTCTCAGCCTGTTCGTTCCTCAGTGTCCCAAGAGTGTGACTGGCCAGGGCCAGGCCTCCCAGGGCACTCAGGGATGCTGTGCTCTGCCAGCCTCTGAGGGATCAGAATGCATGTCCTGAACCCCGACTGTGTGCAGGCGCTGTGCACTGGGGTGGGCAGGAGGAAGAGTCACAGTCCTCTGCCAGGGAGGCCCGGAGAGCAAGGAAAACCCCTGGGGAAGCTCCAAATGGCTGTTCCTGCAGTCATTGGGCACCGCACCCCTGCCAGGGCGAGAAGAGGTGGGGAGAGGGTGACTGAGGCACAGGCAGAGGAGCAGAGGGTGCGGGCACTGGGGGGCTTCACAGGTGGCTCAGCGGTGAAGAACCTGCCTGCCAGTGCTGGAGACTCGGGTTCAACCCCTGGGTTAGGACAATCCCTGAAGAGGGAAGGGCAACCCACTCCAGTATTCCTGCCTGGGAAATCCCATGGACAGAGGAGCCTGGGGGATTAAGTCCGTGGGGTCGCAAAGAGTAGGAAATGATTGAGCACGCATTGAGTGCATTAGAGGGTCTTCGATGCCTGATGCGGAGACGGAACTGAGAGGGAAGAGCCCCCCTGGCAGGGGTCCCCTACTTCCCTCTGGGGCTTTGGGTAGAACTCCCCACCCCCCACCCCTGTCCAGGGAGGGCTTTGCTGTCTGGAGCTGGCCAGAGAGGCAGACAGGATTCAGGTGTGAAAAGAAGTCTCCTCCAGCTTCTTTCATGAGGCAGCCTGGACGTGGTGGGGACAGAGGAACTCAGAGTCCACCCCACGGCGTGGACTTTCTTCTCCACCCCACGGATTCCCTCTACAATCTTCTACGGTGGTCTTGAGGGCCAAAGCTGATAACAAGACCACCTCTATAAAATGAACACACTAGAAGGATGTATTGAGTTGGCCAAAAAGTTTGTTCGAGTTTTTTGTAAAATCTTAAGGGGAAAACCCAAGTGAACTTCTTGGCCAATCCAGTAAGAGAAAAGGGCTGGGATGTCAGGGAGGAAGAGCTTCTGAGCTATCCTAAAGTCTGGTTCTCATTTTGTGGAGGAAGAGTCAGACCCAGGGAAGCCAGATCATTTGTTCAGGGTAGTTAAGTGGAGACAGAACCCTGCCTTCCCTCTTACCCCATGCTGCTCCAAAACGGTGACTCTTCCCACTTTCTTTGCCTGCTTCTGCCCCAAATTATTTCTCCCTTTCCTCCCATGCTGGATGGGACCACATTATTAAGACAGTTTCTCAGAGGTGGTTAATATGCATGCCCTTTCAGGCAGGTTTTAAATCAATATCAGTCGCTCATACCATAGTATGAATTAGTTTCATCAGCTGCTTTCCCCAGAACTAACAAAGCAAGGGTATTGGTGGGACGAAGATCTATTCTTTCATTTGCTGCACCAGGTCCTGGTTGCAGCATACAGGATCCTCTATCTTCTTTGGGGCATGTTGAGATCTCTAGTTGCAGTGTGTGGGGTCTAGTTCCCTAACCAGGGATCAAACCCGGCACCCTTCACTGGGAATGCTGAGTCCTAGCCTCTGGAGCACCAGGGAAGTCCCAGGATGGAGATTTTTAAGAAAAGGGCAGCGAAACAGATAGCTGTGGATCCTCCAGCTTTGTTCAGGAGGGCAAGCTTATATGGGCCCAAGGCAGCTTTTCTACTAATCATACAAAGAGAAGGCCTGATTTCAAATCCAGTTTTTCGAGTTTATTCACTCTGAGCTCCAAGTCCTATCTCCGTAAAACGGCAGCAGGGAACTGACTGAATCAGAAGCCTTTTCCAGGCTGACACCCCACCACGAGAGAGGGTCCCAGGAAGGGGGTAGGCTATCTTCCAGCCTCCCCACCCTCACCCCTGCCTGAGTCCCAGAAAGGCCAGACCGCAAGGCCCTCCGTGTCATTGGCCAAGTCCTGTCGGATCTCTTCCTGAAGACAGGAGGACGGGCTCCAGCAGGAGTCAGCCACAGAAGGACATTCCGGCCTTGTCTGTGCAACAGGAAGCTGATTCAACCTCAGCTCAACTCCATCTTTGGCTTGTAACGGCCTCTTCCAGGGAAAAGGACTTGACTCCCTTGTGACGAACGTAAACTCACTCTATTTGTGAGTTCAGCTCACAGAGCTCTGTCGTGTCCATTATTTCTCTCTTTTTATGTTAGCAGAAGCACGGTATAATTAGCATACAATGAAGCGCATCACTCTTAACTGTACAGCTCCGTCAATCTCTGCAAATGCGTATACATCCCTGAGCCATCATTCGCCTCAAGACAAGCAAGGAGCCTACAACAGTATAATTTACTTCATCTTTCGTGCTACGGTCCCGTATATTTTACATTTTTATTATTTTTGCTTCAAACAGCCAAAAGTCTTCCTTACTGTTGTTGCTATGAAAACATTCCGTTCCGTTCAGTTGCTCAGTCGTGTCCGACTCTTTGCGACCCCATGAATCGCAGCACACCAGGCCTCCCTGTCCATCACCAACTCCCGGAGTTCACTCAGACTCACGTCCATTGAGTCCGTGATGCCATCAGCCATCTCATCCTTGGTCGTCCCCTTCTCCTCCTGCCCCCAATCCCTCCCAGCATCAGGGTCTTTTCCAATGAGTCAACTCTTCGCATGAGGTGGCCAAAGTACTAGAGCTTCAGTTTTAGCATCAGTCCTTCCAAAGAAATCCCAGGGCTGATCTCCTTCAGAATGGACTGGTTGGATCTCCTTGCAGTCCAAGGGACTCTCAAGAGTCTTCTCCAACACCACAGTTCAAAAGCACCAATTCTTCAGCGCTCAGCCTTCTTCACAGTCCAACTCTCACATCCATACATGACCACAGGAAAAACCATAGCCTTGACTAGACGGACCTTAGTCAGCAAAGTAATGTCTCTGCTTTTGAATATACTATCTAGGTTGCTCATAACTTTTCTTCCAAGGAGTAAGTGTCGTTTAATTTCATGGCTGCAGTCACCATTTGCAGTGATTTTGGAGCCCAAAAAAATAAAGTCTGACACTGTTTCTACTGTTTCCCCATCTATTTGCCATGAAGTGATGGGATCGGATGCCATGATCTTCGTTTTCTGAATGTTGAGCTTTAAGCCAACTTTTTCCCTCTCCTCTTTCACTTTGGCTTTTTAGCTCCTCTTCACTTTCTGCCCACAAGGGTGGTGTCATCTGCATATCTGAGGTTATTGATATTTCTCCTGGCAATTAGTCTCTTCTATTTGTCTACATGTTTACAATGTCTGATGCTCTGCATTTCTTTCTGGTAGTCTAGACTGGAGAAGGAAATGGCAACCCACTCCAGTGTTCTTGCCTGGAGAATCCCAGGGACAGGGGAGCCTGGTGGGCTGCTGTCTACGGGGTTGCACAGAGTCGGACATGACTGAAGTGACTTAGCAGTCTAGACTTCCCTCTGGAAATCTTTTCTTGGCCTGAAGGACTTCCTTTATCATTCCTTTCTTTTCTTTTTTTTTTCTCTTTTCTTTTTGGCCATGCCTCACGGCTTACAGGATCTTGGTTCTCTGACCAGGGACTAAACCCAGACCCACAGCAGTGAAAATTAGAATCCTAAATATTGGACTGCCAGGATATTCCCCTTTAGCATTTCTCCCCAGGTGACTCAGTGGTAAAGTATCCACCTGTCAATGCAGGAGACACAGGAGACACAAGTTGGATCCCTGGGTTAGGAAGATTCCCTGAAGGAGGGGGAAATGGCAAGCTGCTCCACTATTCTTTGCTGAATAATCACGTGGACAGAGAAGCCTGGTGGGCTACAGTCCATGATGTCACAAAGAGTCAGACAGGATTTACCAACTGAGCACCCAGGCACGCACAGGTTTCCTAACAAAGAATTCTCCAAGCTTTTGTCTGGAAATGTTTTAACCTGGCCTTTATTTTTGAAGGAGATTATTATCGCATATAGACTGCTAAGTTTGCAGAATTGGTTTTTTTTCCCCTTTAAGTCCTTTAAAATTGTTCTTCAGTTGTCTTCTGGCTTCAATTTCTAGTAAGAAGTCAGCTATAGTTTTTATTTTTCCTCTGAATGTAATAAGACTATACTTTCTGGCTGATTTTGAGACTTTCTCTTTACTTCTGATTTCTAGTTTGATAATAATGGTATCCTAGAAACAGCCTTTCTTGTCTGCATCCTGCTTGTTTTACAGAGATTCTTAAATGTATGGGTTGATGTCTTTCATCAGTTCTGGAAAATGCTCTATCTCCAGCTGTTTACTCTCTCCCCATTCTCTCTCCTTTTCATCTTAGACTCCAGTCATACGGATGTCATACTACTTAATATTGTTTCATAGGTTTTTGTTGCTCTGTTCCAAGGGCTGGCAAAGTTTTTTTTCTGAAGAGTGCAAATATGTTAGGCTTTTCAGGCCCCTGTCACAGCCACTCAGCAATGCCATAGTAGTCCTAAGCCAGTCATTCAGTTCAGTCGCTCAGCCGTGTCTGACTCTTTGCAACCCCGTGGACTGCAGCACACCAGGCCTCCCTGTCCATCACCAACTCCCAGAGTTTACTCAAACTCATGTCCATTGAGTCAGTGATGCCATCCAACCATCTCATCCTCTGTTGTCCCTTCTCCTCCCGCCTTCAGTCTTTCCCAGCATCAGGGTCTTTTCCAAGGAGTCAGTTCTTCGTATCAGGTGGCCAAAGTATTGGAGCTTCAGCTTCAGCATCAGTCTTTCTGATGAATATTCAGAACTTATTTCCTTTAGGATTGACTGGTTTGAGCTCCTTGATGTCCAAGGGACTCTCAAGAGTCTTCTCCAACACCACAGTTCAAAAGCATCAATTCTTTGGTGCTCAGTTTTCTTTATAGTCCAACTCTCACATCCATACATGACAATTCCATACAAGCCAGTCATACATCCATACAATCCATACAAGCCAGCGATAGAGAATACTCAAGTAGAAATGCCTGTGTTTCAATAAAACTTCATTTACAGTTATAAACAGCAGGCCAGATTTGGCCCATGTGTCCATAGACTGCTGAATCTTCCTCTGTTCTGCTCTTGGTGATGGTTTCTTTCCACGCTTCAGTTTGGATGCCTTATTGGGCCCTGCACTGAAGTTTCACTGATCCTTGCTTCTGCTGTATTCAATATGTTACGAAGCCTGTAAGGGAATATATCATTTCAGAGGTTGCATTTTAATCCCAGAGTTTCAGTTTGCTAATTTGTTGATTAATTTGTTTATTTTTATTGTTCGTTTCTGGCTGCACTGGCTTTCGTAGTGGCACAGGCTTTCTCTAGCTGCGGCGAGCGGAGACTGCCCCTCGCTGTGGTGCGTGAGCGCCTTATGTGTGGTGGCTTCCCTTGTTGCAAGGTGCAGGCTGTAGGCACACAGGCTTCAGTATTTGCACTGCACAGACTTAGTTGCTCTGTGGCACATGGGATCTTCCTGGGCCAGGGATCAAACCTGTGTCCCCTGCATTGGCAGGCAAATTCTTAACCACTGGACCACCAAAGAAGTCTCTGTTTATTTTTTAATAGACTTTATTTTTTATAGCAGATTTACATTCACAGTAAAATTCACAGTAGAAGGTTCAGAGAATTCCCATATACCGCCTGTTCCGCGCTGTCAACATCCCTCACCAGATGGTACATTTTTATCATCAGTAAACCCACGTTAACACGTCACGGTCACCCAGAGTCTACAGTTTGCTTTAGAGATTATTCTTGCTGTTGTTCTATGGGTTTGAGCAAATGGATAATGAGAGGTGTCCACCACTGTTGTGTCATGTAGTAATACAGTATCACTGAGCAGTTCCAGTACCTTAAAAATTCAATGTTCTCTATTTGTCCGTCACCACCTCCCTCAACCCCTGACAACCACTGATCTTTTCACTGTCTTCAAAGTGTTGCCTTTCCCAGAATAGAATACAGTTGGAAGGCTGCTACGGTCACCACTATACCACCAACACTGCACCGGAATATTCAGTGTTCAGAATGGCTTCTTTCACTGAATGAAATGTGCTTAAGACTCTTCTATGTCTTTTAATGGCTTGAAATCTCATTTATTTTTAGCACTGAATAATATTCCATGAGCTTCCCAAGTGGTGCTTGTGGTAAAGAGCCTGGAGATGTAAGAGACAGGGGCTCAGTCCCTGGGTTGGGAAGATCCCCTGGAGGAGGGCATGGCAACCCACTCCAGTATTCTTGCCTGGGAAATCCCATGGACCGAGGAGCCTAGCAGTCTCCCAGTCTACGGGGTCACAGAGTCAGCTACAACTGAGCAACTAAACAACAAAGCTTTGGCAGATTACCCAGGTTACCAAATTCATGGGCATAGAGTTCTTCATAACATTCCTCAAAGCTATGGTTTTTCCAGTGGTCATGTATGGATGTGAGAGTTGGACTATAAAGAAAACTGAGCACCAAAGAATTGATGCTTTTGAACTGTGGTGTTGGAGAAGACTCTTGAGAGTCCCTTGGACATCAAGGAGCTCAAACCAGTCAATCCTAAAGGAAATCAGTCCTAAATATTCATCAGAAGGACTGATGCTGAAGCTGAAGCTCCAATACTTTGGCCACCTGATACGAAGAACTGACTCCTTGGAACAGTCCCTGATGCTGGGAAAGATTGAAGGCGGGAGGAGAAGAGGACGACAGAGGATGAGAGGTTGGATGGCATCACCAACTTGATGGACATGAGTTTGAGTAAGCTCTGGGAGCTGGTGATGGACAGGGAAGGCTGGGGTGCTACAGTCCATGGGGTCGCAAAGAGTCAGAAATGACTGAGCAACTGAACTGATTTTCCTTTTAATAAAGGATCTATAGTAATGTCCCATTTTTCATTTCTGGTGTTAGTAGTTTGTGTATTCTCTTTCTTTCTTAGCCTTACCTTACAGGCTTACTGAGTTTATTTACCTTTTCAAAGAACTAGCGCTTTATTTTGTTGATTTTCTCTATTGTTTTCAATTTTACTGACTTCTACCCTAATTTTTTTCCTTCTACTTACTAATTTACTCTAATTTCCTAAGGTAGAAGTTTATATGATTGATTTTAGGTCTTTCTTCTTTTCTCATATACACATTCAACACTGTAAGTTTCTTCCAAGCACTGCTTTCACTGAATCACATACATTTTTGTAAGTTTATTTTCATTTTCATTTAGTTCAAAATATTTTAAAATTTATGTTGAGAAATTCATTGACCCATGTATTATTTAGAAATGTGCTCCTTGATCTCCCATTATTTGGGGATGTTTTTCCAGCTAGCTTTCTGTTACTGATTTCAAGTTTAATTCAGTTTTGGTTTGAGAGCAGATATTGCATGATTTCTATTGTTTTAAAATATTCAGGTATTTTTATGGCCCAAATGTGACCGACATTTGTGAATATTTCATGTAAGCTTGACAAGAAGGTGTATTCTGCTGTTGTTGATGTCTATGTTTTTCTGCCAGATGGATCTGTCCATTTCTGATAAAGGAGTGTTGAAGCCTAGATGGCTTCATCTATTTGTGCAGTTCTATCAGTTTTTGCCTCACATATTTTGATGTTCTGTTTTCAGATGCATATGCATTAAGAATTTTTATGATTTCTTAAAGAATTGACTGCTTTTTAAAAGGTATTTAAGATTAATTCCCTTTTTTTGACATGCACACACTGCTATATTTATTTATTACATATATAATATATTTTA
>SJXQ01012357.1:366023-392092 GCA_006408695.1 Aepyceros melampus
ATATAGTATATTTATATAATTTTATATTATAATATACATATAATACAATAATTATTATATATAATATATGTTATATATACCCTGGCTGCAGTGGGTCTTGGTTGCTATACTGGGGCTTTCTCTAGTGGAGAGCGGGGGCTGTTCTCTCGTTGCAGTGCACAGGCTTCCCATTGCTGCGGCTTCTCTCGTTGCGGGGCACCAGCACTCTAGGTACACAGGTTTGAGCAGCTGAAGATGCAGGCTAAGTAGTTGCGGCTTGCTGCCTCTAGAGCGTGGGCTCAGTAGTTGTGGCACATGAGCTTAGCTGCGACATCTGGAATCTTTCCAGACCAGGAATCAAACCGTGTCCCCTGCATTGGCAGGTGGATTCCTATCCACCGCGTCAACCTCTTGGCTGCTTTATCATTATGTAATGCCCATCTTTATCATTATTAACTTTCCTTGCTCTGAAATCCGCTCTGTCTTAAAATGATATAGCTAAAACCACTTTCTCTAGGTTAGCATTAGCATGGTATATCTTTCTTCACCCATTTACCTTTAATCTGTCTGTATCTTTACATTTAAAGTGGATTTGTTGTAGACAACATATAGTGAAGTCTTATTTTTTGATCCACTCTGACAATCTTTGTATTTTACTTGATGTAATTAGACCATGGACATTTAAAGTAATCGTTGATATAGTTGAGTCAATATTTACCCATTTTGTTACTGCTTTCCATTTGTTACCTGTTCTGGGTTCCAGTTTTTATTTTCCACTCTTCTTTTTTCGGGCTTTGTGGTTTTAATTCGGGTATTTTTTAAAACAATTCCACTTTTCTCATTTCTTAGCATGTCAGTTAAATTTCTTTTTTTACACCCTTTTTAGTGGTTGATCTAGAGTTTGCAACACTTATTTACAACTAATCCAAGTTCACTTTCAAATCCCAGTATGGGCCGTGTGAGTACCTAGTAATAGCAGCTCTTTCCTCCCATCCATGTATCATGCCTGTCCTTCATTTCACTTATACATATGTATACATATGCCCACATACATAAGTATACATATATGTGCATAATTGAATACATTGTTGCCGTTATTACTTTGAACTGTTTTTTGTAGATCAGTTATGAATAAAAGAAGTTTTACTTTACTTTCGTTTAGTCCTTCTCTGATGCTCCTTCTTTATATAGATCCAAGCTTCTGACCCATGTCATTTTCCTTCTCCCTAAAGAACTTCATTTAACATTTCTTGTATGACTAGTATCCTGGCAACAAATTCCCTCAAATTTTGTTTGTCTGAGAAAGTCTTTATCTCTCCTTAACTTCTGAAGGATAATTTCACAAAATGTAGAATTCTATGCTAACGAATTTTTTTCTCTTAACACTGTAAATATTTCACTTCATTTTCTTCTAGGTTATGATTTCTGGAGAGAATTCAGACATAACTTTTATGTTTGCTCCTCTATTGCTCTTTCCCCTCCTCTGGCTTCTTTCAGATTTTTTTATCTTTGATTTTCTACAGATTGTGTATGATATGCCTAGGTGTAGTGAGGTTTTGCTTTTTGTTCTGGTTTTGCTTTTTTTTTTTTTTACAGTGTTATACTTGGTGTTCTCTGAGTAAGTGCTAAGTGCTAAGGGAACCTGGCACTTACCATGCCAAATGCTATGGTCTGAGAGTTTGTATTCCCCCAAAATTCGTATGTTGAAACCTAGTGCCAATGTGGTGTGTTAGGAGGTAGGGTCTGAGAGGTGATTATCACGAGGGGAGAGATCTCATGAATAAAATTCAGTTCAGTTCAGTCGCTCAGTCGTGTCCGACTCTTTGCGACCCCATGAATCGCAGCACACCAGGCCTCCCTGTCCATCACCAACTCCCGGAGTTCACTCAGACTCGTGTCCATCGAGTCCATGACGCCATCCAGCCATCTCATCCTCTGTCGTCCCCTTCTCCTCCTGCCCCCAATCCCTCCCAGCATCAGGGTCTTTTCCAGTGAGTCAACTCTTCGCATGAGGTGCCCAAAGTACTGGAGCTTCAGCTTTAGCATCATTCCTTCCAAAGAAATCCCAGGGCCGATCTCCTTCAGAATGGACTGGTTGGATCTCCTTGCAGTCCAAGGGACTCTCAGGAGTCTTCTCCAACACCACAGTTCAAACACATCAATTCTTAAAGACCTAATAAAAGAAGCTCAAGAATCCTCCCTTACTTCTTCCACTGCGTGAGGTTACAACGAGAAAACTGCCACTTACGAACCAGGAAGCAGGCTCTCACCAGGCACAGTACCTGTGCCTAATACCCTGCCAACACAGTACCTGCCAATACCCTGATTTCAGACTTCTAGCCTCCAAAACCATGAAGAGTAAATCTGTTTATCAGCCACTCAGTCTGCGGTATTTTGATATAGCAGCCTGAGCTAAGACACTGAACTTCCTGGATCTGGGGTTTGGTGTCTGACATAATGTGGAGATGTCTTCAGTCATTCATTACTGCTATAAACACTCCCTCTGTTTCCTCTTCTTCCAGTACTCCCATTATGCATACATTATGTCTGTGGCACTTGTCCCGCAGCTCTTAGATATCCCATACCTTTTTTATTTTTGTCGTTTTGCTCTTTGCTTTCCCATTTTGGAAATTTCTATTGACATATCCTCAAGCTCAGAGATTCTTTTCTCAGCCATGTCCAGTCTCCTAATGAGTCCATCAAAGGCATTCTTCATTTCTGTTACAGCATTATCTCTAGCATTTCTTTTCAATTCTGAGAATTTACATCTACCTGCTTATATTGCCCAGATGTTGTATGCTGTCTTCTTTATCCATTAGTGCCCTTAACGTGCTAATCATCTAATTATTCAAACATCCCTTCCCTATCTGAGGGCTGCTTCTGATATTTGTTCTGTTTCTTCAAAACTCTTGCTTTTTCTCCTGGGCATATATCCAGGAGAAAAAACAACTCTGATTCAGAAAGATACTTGCAGCTGAATATTCACAGCAGCATTATTTACAATAGCCACGACAGGGAAGCAACCTAAATGTCCATCAGCAGATGAAGGATAAAGAAGATGTGGTTCACATGTACAATGGAATATTATTCAATCATAAAAAGAACAAAATAATGCCATTTGCAGCAACATGGATGCAACTCGAGGTTATCATACTAAATGAAGTTAGCCAGAAAGAGAAAGACAAAATGCCGTATGACATCATTTATATGTGGAATCTAAAACATGACACAAATGAAGTTATCTCTGAAACAGAATCACAGACAAAGAGAACAGGTTACTGACAAGGGGAAGGCGTGTGAGGAGGGATGGAGTGGAAGGTTGGGGTTAGCTGAAGTCAGCTTTTATATATAGAATGGATAAGCAACCAAAGTTCTACCGTACAGCACAAGAAACTGTATTCAGTATGATAAACTGTAATGGAAAAGAATATTTTTTAAAAGGAATACACATATTCAAATATACATGTATATATAACTGGATTACTTTGATGTACAGCTTAAACACAACACTGTAAATCAACTATTCTTCAATAAACAACAGCAAAAACAATATTTCAAAGGTGAGTTCAGCACCTTCCCCCGTCCAGCGGACTCTGGATCTAAGCCCTCTCTCTCGCTTTGTTCTCCAGCTCTGCCCCCAGCTGATGCTTCCTCAGTCAAACCCCTATGGAGTTGGCAGGCCAGCTAGTCGGGAGTAGCTCCATGCTGCAGGCTCCCCCGATTCAGACTACATACAAGCTCACCCAGGTGGTGAGAGTTGGGGCCTTTCCTCCTTTCCCAGCAAAGTCCCCCCACCTGTGCCAGGCCTGCTCCTCCACTCCCCAGCTTAAGCAGCCACCCCCATAAGGCAGCACAAAAGCAGCTGCCAGTCTCTTCTCTTCTGGAAGGGCTCATCCTCTCGGTAACTTGGCTCCTTTTGATTCTGCGTGTGTGCGCAGTTTTCCTTCTGCTTTAAAGAAAGCATTTAAAATTTCTGTCTGCTGTGCTCTTCAGTGTGGATAATGTATTTCAACCTGCCTTTGAGCTCACTGGTCCTTGTTGCTATGGAAGGAACAGTGGTCTTTGCAATCATCTGCATCCCACCAGAGCGCTATCTATTATCTCTTTTCAGACTCCCATTAGCTCTGCGGATTGGTCAGGTCAGGGGTTGGCTTCATTGTCCCCATTTCACAGTTGAGGTCACAAAAGATGAGAAGGGTCTGAGAATGCACAGAAGACACAATGAAGCCTGGCCTAGAGTCCAGTCTCCCATCCCAGCTCCCTTCCCACAGCACTCTGCCTCAGGGCCCCGCCCCTGAGATCAGCCTGCTGTCCTCTCAGCTTAAGGCGGGCCCTCAGCCAGCACACAGAGCTGGGCCCTGGGGTTCCGGTCCCCCGACCCGGAGTTGCCTGATCTCTGTGCCCAGTCCTGTCTCTTGGATTGGAAGGAGGCTCAAGCATCCTTAGTGAGGCTTTTGTTGTTCAGCTGTTCAGTCGTGCAGACTGTGACTCTACAGACTGAAGCATGCCAGCCTTCCCTGTCCTTCACTGTCTTCTGGAGTTTGCTCAAACTCATGTCCATTGAGTTGGTGATGCCATCCAACCATCTCGCCCTCTGTCATCCCCTTCTCGTTCTGCCCTCAATCTTTCCCAGCATCAAGGTCTTTTCCAATGAGTTGGCTCTTTGCATCAGGTGGCCAAAGTATTGGAGCTTCAGCATCAGTCCCTCCTATGAATATTCAGGGTTTATTTCCATTAGGATTGACTGGTTTAATCTCCTTGCTGTCCAAAGGTCTCTGAAGAGTCTTCTTCAACACCACAGTTCAAAACCATCAATTCTTTGGTACTCAGCCTTCTTCATGGTCCAATTGTCCCATCCACACATGACTACTGGAAAAACCATAGGCTTGCATGCCCCGAAACTGAAGGTGCCTACAGGACATTCCCAGAATCCAGTGGGGCACGCAAGCCTGCTCCTCCTTAGACACATGCGCAAGTGTTCTCCATTTTCATCCAGGCTCCAAATATCCCTGCTTTTCCCTCCCCAACCTCTGCAGTTAAACCCTCTAAACCCAGGTTTTCAAGCCAATAGCTCAGCTAACAGCTAATTCCACAAAGGTGCCACAGATGAATCAGGGGACCATCTCTGGTACCCAGGTCCTCATCTGCTGGACTTTTCCTTCCAAGATACGTAGTAAATGAATGTAATAAATAAATACTCCAGTCTTGTCTTATACAATTTTGTCTTATTAAGTGCCCATTGTATGCCAGGTTTTGGGCACTAATGTCACAGTTCTTCACCTTAATATGCAATCTGGCATTTCAACCCTATCCTCCCAAATTCCACTGCCCTTCACATGTCTGGAAATGAAGGATATCTCAAGATCATCCCTGATTTGCAATGTCATGGTGACCGACAACCTTAAACAATCTTATTAACTAACTCTTAAGACTGAGTCATCGTCTCCTCCCCTTCCCTGAAGCATTCTCACTAAGCCCGTTGTGCTCACAGTGGGGCTGATTGCAGGACCCCAATATCAGACACTGATCTTGCCATACAATTTGTGTTACTTGCTCAGTCGTGTCCAACTCTTTGCACCCCAAGGACTGCAGCCCACCAGGCTCCTCTGTCCATGGAATTTTCCAGGCAAGAATACTGGAGTGGGCAACCATGCCCTTCTCCAGCTACTGCTGCTGAGTTGCTTCAGTCATGTCCGACTCTGTGGGATCCTGTAGATGGCAGCCCACCAGGCTCCCCTGTCCCTGGGATTCTCCAGGCAAGAACATTGGAGTGGGTTGCCATTTCCTTCTCCAATGCATGAAAATGAAGAGTGAAAGGTGAAGTCACTCAGTCATGTCTGACTCCTAGCGACCCCATGGACTGCAGCCCACCAAGCTCCTCCGTCCATGGGATTTTCCAGGGAAGAGCACTGGAGTGGGGTGCCATTGCCTTCTCCAAACCCAGGAATCGAGCCCACATCTCTTAGGTCTCCTGCTTTGGCAGGCAGGTTCTTTACCACTAGCGCCATCTAAAGAAAGTGAAAGTGAAGTCGCTGAGTCGTGTCCGACTCTTTGTGACCCTGTGGGCTATAGCCCAACAGGCTCCTCCGTCCATGGGATTCTCCAGGCAAGAATACTGGAGTGGGTTGCCATTTCCTTCTCCAGAGGGATCTTCTCGACCCAGAGATCGAACCCAGGTCTCCCGCAGACGCTTTAACCTCTGAGCCACCAGGGAAGCTAGTACCTAGGTTAGCGCCATCTAAGGATCACGCAATCTTTCAAATCCTGGTCTGCCACTAATCACCGCTGTGACCTTGGGCAATTACTTGACTTCTCAGAGCTCGATTTCCGTATCTGAAAAGGAGGATGGTAACAGCCCCTGAGATGAGATGGTCCATGCAGAATGCACACAGTGCACAGATGTGTTCAGCGGTGTCCGCTGTCTGCCTTCTTCCTTTCTCTCCCCTCCCCCAGACCTGGGGAACTACAGAAACCTGCAGACGTAGTCAAGCAGACCTCTGAAAAATCAGCATGACTTGAAAGGTGTCCACAGATATGTGATGGAGAAATCTGTGCCCGTTTTCAAAGAGGAGAGTCAGGAACCTGCACACAGATATGCTTGAATTTTATCTCTGGCAAGGTTCTTGAATTATTCAACAGCTTTATTTACAAGAGCTGAACGCAGCATCTGCAGGCTGTTCTAGAGGGAGGCAATGGTCCCTTTCTCCACTTTGATATGTGACTGGCATTAGCAGGAGAAGGTTAAAAGCACAGCATTTCTTGATTTGGCAAACTACCTTATGATTCCCTGGAGGTTATATACACAGGTTATAGCGCAATAGTGTATTTTCATACGTGTCTGAACAGCAAATTATTCACAGAGTGGGCCTCTGATACTCAGCCACAGGGGTCCATCCTGCCCAAGAATCTAGGCAGTGAGTTAGATGGGCCATAGCTGCATATTAATCAAGCTTGAGGATCACACTGACTGGAACGGATGGTGAGCTCATTGAACGATGGGATCGAGATTCAAAATTAACCCAAGAGGGACTTCCCTGGTGGTCTAGTGGTTAAGAATCTACCTTCCCATGCAGGAGATGTGGGTTCCATGCCTGGTCAGGGAATTAAGATCCCACGTGCCATGTGATAACTAAGCCTGCTTGCCCAGATGCCACAGCTAGAGAACCTGGGACTGAGTGGCTGAGTTGGCTCTCACATTGTCAGTCTTTTAAAATCAGCGTAGTATTTTTGAGATTCACCCACACTGTTGCTTGTCCCTGTAGTTTCTTTCCTTTTGTCATTGAAAAGCTTTCAATTGTATGATTATACCATAACATGTTTATCTGTTCTGTTAAAGCTGTTTCTAGTTGTTGGCTATCATGAATAAAGCTGCTAAGATCTGTTGTGTACAAGCCTTAGCGTGGAAATGTGTCTTCATTTCTCTTGAGTAAATATTTCATATTAGAATTGCTGGCTCATAGGTAGATATATATTTAATTTTAAAAGAAACGAACAGATCTTTTCCCAATGTGGCAGTGTCTGAGCATGCAGCTGCTGCTCCACACTCGGGTTAATTTTTAAAAAATATTTGTTTATTTATGGCTGCATTTGATCTGGGGAAGAGGGACAACATGATGGTTTCCTTCAGATTCTTTAAAGGACACAGGACAAGACCTGCTCTGTGCAGCTCCAAAGGGAAGCCTGAAGACACTAACAACACCTGGGAGTCACTGGCTTTGGGTCACAACAGGAAGTGCTTTTTAGAGAGCACCCATGACCCTGAGACCTGCATGCCCAGCACAGTGCCCGACACTGAAGAGCTGACTGCATCCGTCCTCCCTATTCACCTGGAAACACCAGGCCCGGGCATGCGTGTGTGCATGCCAAGTCGCTTCTGTCGTGTCTGACTCTTTGCGACCCTAGGGACTGTAGCCTGCCAGGCTCTTCTGTCCGTGGAATTCCCCAGGCAAGAATACTGGAGTGGGTTGCCATGCCCTCCTCCAGGGGATGGAATTCTCCAGGCAAGAATACTGAGAATACTGGAGTGGGTTTCCATGCCCTCCTTAAGGGGATCTTCCCGACCCAGGGATCGAACCCTCACCTCTTGGGTCTCCTGAATTGGCACAGTTGCCCATAAAGCAGTGAGTCCCCTCTCCCTGGAGGATGCAACAGACCCTGGACGGCCAGGTGACATCCTGTGGATGGAACCCCTGCACAGGGAGGTCAGACCTGAGTGAGTCTCACCGGAAAATGCCCTTGGGAGGGATGCTATGCTCTCAGCCAGGCTGCTGTGAAACCCAGGTTCCAAACATGCATGCTTTTTGGGAGGGCCTGCAAGGCGGAAACCCCCAGGGCTGGGCTGCTGCCCAGGGCTCTGAGACCCTGAATGCTGGCCAGGACTGTTACTCAAGGTCCTGGTGACCTTGAGCAAGGGACTTCGCTGCAGGGGAGTGGCACCAAACTAGCACACTCGAGAGGAATGATAGCAGCCACACCTGTGCTATCTCAGGGGCTCCTAAATGCATCTGCCACACCCAAGTGGTGAGAGGCTGGCAGGCTGCCCAGTGTGGCTCCCACGACCCACTCAGAGCCTCACCCTGAGCAGGCAACTCTAGGTCACTCACTCTCCCACCCTGGGCCGACTGTGTGCAGAAAGACCAGCCATATCATTGATTTGCTTCCCAAAGGTGTCAGACCGGTCTCGCCATCCTAATAAACTTCTCATGAGAACAGCCCCTTCCGGTATGCAAAATGCAAACTGATGGAGCCTCTGCAGCCTCTAAACCTCTGTCCAGATCAGGACGGAGGTCTGTCTTGGACTCACACTCACCCCAGCCTGGGCGCTGGGCCCAGCTGCCCATTCTGGAATGGGAGGCAAGAATTTCCCTGGTGGTCCAGTGACTAAGACTCAGTGCTCCCAATGCAAGGGGTGCAGGTTCAATCCCTGATTGGGGAACTAAGATGCATTGCCAAAAAAGTTTTTTTTTAAAACGGAGAGGGATGTGAAAGACAAGGGCCTTCCTGTCGCCTAGATGCCTGCTCTCCCCCTGGGACTCCTCTGCTTGCCTGGTGAGGTCATGGGATCCTTGACCGGAATACCAGCTCTCCACACCACCTCCTACCTATGCTGCTGCTAAGTTGCTTCAGTCGTGTCCGACTCTGTGCAACCCCATAGACGGAAGCCCACTAGGCTCCTCTGTCTCTGGGATTCTCCAGGCAAGAACACTGGAGTGGGGTGCCATTGCCTCCTCCAGTGCATGAAAGTAAAAAACGAAAGTGAAGTCGCTCAGTCATGCCGACTCTTAGCGACCCCATGAACTGCAGCCTACCAGGCTTCTCCGTCCATGGGACTTTCCAGGCAAGAGGACTGGAGTGGGGTATACATATATATACTTAGAACTTTCCGGTAACCGACTCTGTGCAACCCCATAGACGGAAGCCCACTAGGCTCCTCTGTCTCTGGGATTCTCCAGGCAAGAACACTGGAGTGGGTGCCATTGCCTCCTCCAGTGCATGAAAGTAAAAAACGAAAGTGAAGTCGCTCAGTCATGCCGACTCTTAGCGACCCCATGAACTGCAGCCTACCAGGCTTCTCCGTCCATGGGACTTTCCAGGCAAGAGGACTGGAGTGGGGTATACATATATATACTTAGAACTTTCCGGTATGATCCAGTTGTAGGCTTGTGTATTCAGTTCACAGAAGTATCACAGCATAGCCTCCTCCATCACTTGCTTTCTCAGCATCGTGTTCACAGGATCTCCTGGTAACTGGCTCCTTGCTCCTGACGGTTCTGTGGCCCACACCTGTGCTGCTCTGTGCTTAGTTGCTCAGCTGTGCCCAGCTCTTTGCAAGCACATGGTCGCCCATCAGGCTCCTCTGTCCAGGGAATTCTCCAGGCAAGACTACTAGAGTGGGTTGCCATGCCCTGCTCCAGGGGATCTTCCCAACCAGAATCGAACTGAGGTTTCCTGCATTGCAGGTAGATTCTTTATCAGCTGAACTCCCAGGGAAGCCCTTGGCCCACACCTACCTGTACTATAATGTTGGACCACTAAATTTTTTTTTGAAGTACAGCTGATTTACAATGTTGTGCTAGTTTCTGGTGTATAGCAAAGTGATTACGTTATATACATTTTTTTTTTCAGATTCTTTTCCATTAAAGTTTATTACAAGATGTTGAATACAGTTTCCTATGCTATACAGGGATTTATTGAATATAAGTCCCTGTAGGAACTTGCTATTTATCATTTTGGATCTCTAAGTTATATATATATTTGGCTGCACCAGGTCTTAGCTGCGGCTCACAAGATCTTTGATCTTCATTGTAGCACGCAGGATTTTTAGTTGCAGCACATGGGAAATAGGTCCCTGACCAGGGATTGAACCTGCGCTCCTTGTAATGCAAGTGCAGAGTCTCAACCCCTGGACTACCAGGTAAGTCCCTGGACCACTAATTTAATCCCAGTCATCATGGCCATAAATAACTTCACGAGAAACATCCGCATGCAGCTTCTACAAATCCAGATGGGAGCTTCCTGGGAAAAACACCTAGCATGGTATGGTGGCTCCAGCCATACGCACACATGTAGCCTAGGAGCTGTCAGATGTTTCCCAGAGTGACCATACAGACTACAGCCCCCGAGCTGGCCTGATGAGAGAGGAAAGGATGTACTTGTTTGAAAAAGTCTTTGCAAGCCATGGAGGAAGAAAGTGATGTTTCAAAGAAGGCAGGCTGAAGTGGCAGGAGATCAGGGGGGCCGTGATGATCTCTCCGCACCACAGAGGAGGTGGGAAATGATGGAGAAGGAAGGGAGGAGACCAGGGTGGGGATGGGGATATGAGCTGAAGTGTTATGGCAGACTTGGCAAGTGAAGACCACCACCCACACTCCAGGGAGATGGAGCCATGAGGGGCAGGTTCCTGGCACTTCCCTGCAGACTGTGAGTGGGAGGCTCACTGGAAAGCAGAGCCGGGTGAAGAGAGAGGAAGCCCCGCCAGTGGCCTGAGCCCTCCCTCAGCCCACCCCCAAGAGCCAGGCACACTCCAGAAAGTTGAAACAACCCGAATGTTCATCAGCTGTTGGGTAGATAAACAAATGGTGGTATATTTATTCAATGAGGTATCATTTGGCCATAAACAGGAATGAACCACTGACGCAGGCCACGACATGGATGAATCTTGAAAAGATGATGCTACTGAAAGGAGCCAGTCACAAAGGCCTCATGTTGTGTGATTCCATTTACATGAGATATCCAGAGTAGGCAAATGCATGGAGATAGGAAGCGGGCTTCATTGCCAGGGCCTGGGGGGAGGAAGTGGTGTGAGACGTTGGAGATGACAGATACAAGGGTTTCTTTCAGGTGATGAAAATGTTCTAATATTGATTGCGGTGATGAATGTACAGCTCTGTGAACATACTAAAAGCCCTTAAAGTGTGCACTTTGCGTAGATTATATGGTATATTATGAATGATATCTCAATAAAGAAATACGATATGTGAGTTATATCTCAATAAAGTTTTTTTTTTTTTAATCTCTTGGAGGATCATTTGCAGAAGTTTGGTCCTCTTTTTCTAGACCACAAAAGCTTCAAGGAGAGGAAAGAGCAGCCCTACAAACCTGCCGGGTCACCTTGATCGGGCCACCTCCCGCCTCTGCAGCTCATCTTGTGGTCTCAAGGATGGAGGGACCAGGTCATTTCTGAAGGCTGTTCTACCCCGATGTGCATTCACTCAAAACCCTGAAGCCTTTCAAGCCAGCAGCCCCAGTTCTGGAAATCTCGCCTGGAGAGCCAAGTTCACACAGGAGAAAGCACTTATGTTCCAAAGTGTTCCATGCAGCGTTTTCTGTTGTGCTGAAAAAACCCAGAAACCGCCTAGGTTTCCAAAAGCAAGAGAACAGTTACATAAATGTCAGTTGTGCCATTTGAAAACGTGGCCTGGAAACACTGACAGACGTAGGGAAATGGTGCGGCTGTGAGGTTTGGAGGAGAGGCCCAACCCGGAGCCGAGCGAGAGCAGTGGGCTCTGCACCCAATCGTCACTGGGTAGGAGAAGGGAAGACTGAAGCTGCGGTGTGGGCGGGGATGGAGAGCTAAGACCGAGCTCAGCTCCCTCTTCTGCTTAGAAGTCCACCAGTGTCAATGTCCATACCGGTGTTGGAAATCGACTCTTTGGTGTGTCTTCTGCCTGTGCAGGGTACCTGCAGGCGCCTCCTAGGGCGGGTGGACTTGGGGCCAAGAATGTGAGGAGGCCCGGTGGCCACTCCCCAGGCTGCCTCACAATAGGAGGGCAATGGGCAGAATTTCTGCAGGGACAGTGGCCACGGGCCACTGTGGGCTCTGGTGGAGAAGTCCTGCCTGCATGCCCTCACCCCGCTGGGTTAGCCTCTCAGGAGAAACTGGGGCTCCATCTGGGGCAAATCACTGCCCCCATAGCAAATTGGAACCATCTTGGGGACCGTGACCTTGGTAGCCCATTCTGTCCTTGCCCCTCCACTCAGGAGCCAGCTGGGATCTGAGGCATCAGTGACTGAGCGAGGAGGAGGTGCTGGAAACAATGTTGCCTCAGGGCCCAGCCCATGCCCCATGGCCTCGGGGGAGGCGCCCCCCGCCCAGCCTTACCTGGCAGCCGGGGCAGTGGCGGGGGGCACTGGCCCAGCACCCAGGCGGCAGAGTCCCCTCCTGTCCTTTCAGAGGCCCAGTCACAGCTGAACAAGGAGGCATACACTTTCCTCCTTCCGCCCCGACCCCAGGGCTCCCGTGGGCAACTCCCACCCCTACGCCTCAGGTCACAGGGGCAGAGAGGTGGCCACACCCCGTCACCTGAGGGAGGAGATGAAGGTCGTGAGGAAGGGCCCAACGGCCAGTAGCAGCCCCAGCTGGCTCGTGGCCTGGGTCCGGGGTTACAGGCCTCACCTGAGTTCTGCTTGGAGCAGGGGCTTTGGCAGCTGCTGTCTTTAGGCCTGAGAGACAGAGAGAACCAAGGCAGGCCAAGAACTGAAGTGGATAAGCTAGGGAGTGGGTGAGAAGTGGGTGCTCTGGGTCAAGGAACTAACCCCTGAGAGTCTTGGGGAGACTTTTCCATTTTCCAGAGCAGTTTCCCAAGAGGGCCTCTGTCCCATCACAGCTTGGTCCCAGCCTGAGGGACAGGACAGACAAGCCAGGTTTTATAACCAAAGAGCCAGTTGTAGGGCCTGCTCTGCCAGGCTCCACACAGGCTGTTGGAGGCGCCAGTCCAGCGACAGACCGACAGACAGACAACTGAGAAGGCTGCAGCGAGGAAACTGCTGGCAGAGTGTGTCCACGGCTTCAGAGGCCAGGCAGGGCAGACCTAGAGCTGGGGCTCTTTCTGAGCAGCAAGGCCCAGAGTGGATAAGGAGGGGGAGAAACAGCCAGGTAGAGAAAACAACACCTGTGAAGACCGAGGGCTGATGTCAAATAGTTTCAGTTAGTGAGCGCTACTAAGCTCAGGGTGCCCAAAGTCACCCCATCCCATAATTCCATGAGGGAAGTATTATCATCCCATTTCCTGGATGAGAAAACTGAGTCTTATGGTACATGATTTGCCCACAGTTCCTCCAAGATTTTTGGAAGTTGGGGTAGGCCCACTGCTATAGCGAGGACACCCAAATCTCTGGGACTTAGCAGAAATAGCTCACATCACAGTTCCATGTGAGTCAGGCAGCTCACGTCCCAGCCATGACTCAGGGACCCAAACTCCATTCATGCCCTGGTGCCACTATCTTTAGCCTGTGGCCTTTGAGTCACTACAGAGGGGAAACTGAGTGGAGGATTGCAGGAGGGAGGTTTCTACGGGCCAAAAAAGTACGGTATGGGTCTCCGCTGACCCCTTTCCACTTGCCCGAGTCATTCCTAGGTCAAGGGAGCTGGGAAATGCAGTCTAATGGGTGCTCAGGAAGAAGAGGAACCCAAGGATCTCAGAGACATGGACGGCTCAGCCCTGAGCAATCCATCTGGAGCCCAGGTCCCTAACTATAGTCTCTGCCTCCCGTTCACCTGGAGGAACTGGGCAACTTGGGGGCATGGCAGGTAACTGGGAGATGCAAGGGTGGGGAGAAATAGCCCTGGAGGGGCCCCAGACATCTGGACCTTGTCTTTGGGCAGTGAGGAGCCACTGACAGCAGCCAAGAAGTGCCACGGGCAAGTCTGGGCTCCAAAGAGATAAGGCTGCCAAGGAGAAAGAGGTGGGGGAAGCGAAGGGTAAGGAAATCAGGCCAGGAGGTCAAGTGAGTGGCCAGGGTCCCTGGTGACCCAGAAGCCAAGTCTCTGGATCCCTAGCTTCAGGGTTCATCCTCCTTTGTCCCAGCCCATCACGAAAGCCTCATCCAGGTCGTCCCTGCAGGGGTCCTAGGCAGGACAGCCAGCCCCATCCCCAGGGCAGCTGAAGGGCACCCTGGCTCCAGGAGGGTGGATATGAGGTTGTAATTCTATTGCAAGCATCTGGGAGCTGTAGGGGCGGAGGGACCAATAACCATGTTTTCTTCATTGCAGGCGCCAAGGACATCACTCAGGGCCAGCGAGGAGCCATTAACCCGGACTGAGTGGGCCCTGCAGGGACACTGTCTCCCAGCAGCCTCATTAGCCAGGGCCTCGCAGTGGGAGATGGCATGGGTGTGGTGGGACCACTGCAGAGACTGGGGGGCCTCCTCTAGGAAAACGTGGGTGGGGCAGGTGGGTCATTGAGCCCTGGATCCTGGCTCGTGAGTGACTGGGGATAAAGACAGGTGTTTCCTGATGTGTATGGACCACCTGGAGACCAGGTACCAGCTCCTGTAACACCCCCCACCCCCAACTGCCTGGTAACATCTGCTCCCTCCTCCCACCCCTCTAGACTCCAGACACAGGTTATGCAAGGGGAGGTGGGAGGACCTCCTGTGGGGTTTTCCCAGCCCCTGACCCTGATCACAACTGCTGGCTCTTCCCCTCACCCATCCGCACTCCCTCCACGGAACACCTGTTGTTCAGTCGCACAGTCACGTCTGACTCTCTGTGGCCCCAGGGACTGCAGCACGCCAGGCTTCCCTGTCCTTCACCATCTCCCAGAGCTTGCTCACACTCATGCCCATCGAGTCGGTGATGCCATCCAACCATCTCATCCTCTGTCACCCCTTCTCCTCTTGCCCTCAATCTTTCTACCTCCCTCCCAGCTAACTGAAGTCACCACCACCACCCCGCTGCCCCCGCCAAACCCCAGTGCTTGACTTGTGTTATCTGACCTCATCTTCAAGAAGGACCTTGTGAGCACTGTGCCTCCCTAATCCCGGGAGGAGGGGCTGCTGCCCAGAGAGGGCAGGGAGCTTGCCTGAGGTCACAAAGCAACAGGGGCAAGAGGAAGCACTGCCAGCCCTCCCCACCTGTCCTGCCTCTACTCTCTGTCCCCTTCTCCCACTGTGCTCCCGCTCCAGCCCCTCGCCCATCCTTTCCCTGGGGAGGAGAGCTCTGGCTCCTCTCTGGGTGCAGCCTGGTCATGAACAGAGCCTGTTGCTCAGGTCTGGGGTGGGGTGGGGTGGGGAACCAGCCTGATGGGTGGACTCAGGGCTCCATCACACCAAACCAGAAGAAAGGGATGGCAGGAATAATTTCCAAAAAGCTAGCCTCTAAGGAGACTCCCATGGTGGACTGGTCCCTCTAGCACCAGGGTGTTATAACCAAACACACAACACACAGACACACACACCCTGGGAAGCCAGACAGCTGCCTTCTCCTGGCAGAAGCAGCCAGAGAGGATGTCCTAAGGGCAGCAGGGAAGGCTGGCAGCGAGAGGTTCACCCGCAAGTGGGCTCTGGGGCCCTCTCCTCCACCCTTCCAGCCTGGGCAAGAATGGAAGGAGAAGGCTGGCGGGGAGAGGCTGGAGAAGAGCACAGAGAAGGGTGTGGAAGGGCCAAAGAGGGGCCCTGGGCTGTCTCAGCACAGGATCTCGCCTCACTCCAGCCACAAAGGCTGACAAGGTCACATCTTCAAGCCCGTGTCTACACGAACATGATTCACCTTCCAGTCCCTTCACCTGCACAGCTTCTGCAGGTGCCCGAAGTGTGACTTCACCACCTCCCCCATACGAGAGCCTCGTGAGCCTCGTCCTACTTCATCTCTGCCTCCAGCTGCTGCACGCACGGGACAGAGGTCCAGGGCGGCTCCTGGGCAGAAGGGACTCCCATGGCGCAGGGAGCCTTTGGAGCCAAAACCTGGGTGTACCTTCCATCTTTCCAATTTGGGAGCTGTGTGTCCCTGGGCAGGTTGCTTCACCTCTCTGAGCTTCCTGGTGTGTATCTAACATAGTCTAACTTACAGGGTTGTGAGTATCCCATATTCACCTCACAGGCCACACCTAGACTCGTAGTCTTGAAAACTGGCTCTGCCACCTCCTAATCTGATTGCCCAGGATCCTGGTTGCCTCTGGGCACTTCTGTCCATCCACTTGGCCTCTAAGTCAGCTAGTGGAAGACTGAACTCATTGTTGAGTTCCACACCGGGTCCCCTGAAAATAATGGTCATACCAGATGCTGACGATAAGCACTGGGAAATCATCTTTGTCTCTCAGTTTAAATGTTACCCATTGGTAAGTCCCTCACCCAAATCTGCCCTCACCCCAGACCCCTGTACTCAGACCTGGGTCAGGACCAGAGCCGTCGGTGGCAAGGGCTCACTCTGTTCCAGCTGTGGGGGGCAGATGGGGGCTGTAGAGGCAGGGCCTTGCCCTCAGTGAGCTGTCAGTCAAATACAGGAAGCCCACCTGTGCAACTTTTCCTCCACAGCACAGAGAAACAGGAAGGCGCCAAGGAGATGGCATTGAGATGGGAACTTAAAAGACAAGGAGCATCTGAATCAGTGCTGGAAGGGCGTTCCAGGCCAGGGGACAGTGACTTGTCCATTTAGTGATATTTTAAGGGGCTGTTTAAGTGCGGGCACCTTCTGCCCAATAACTAGGAGAGAGACCTTGCTCTTATGGAGTTTACAGATTCAAGCATGATAAGTACTATGAAGAAAATAAAACAGAGGATGTGGTGGAGAGTGACAAGCAGAGGCTTCTATAATAAGACATTTGCAGAAGGTCTTAATGATAGAAAGGAGTCATGTGAAACTGAAAGGAGGGACTTCCCTGGTGGTGCCATGGTTAGGAATTTGCCTGCCAATGCAGGGGACACGGGTTCCATCCCTGGTCAGGGAACTAAGATCCCACATGCCTCAGGGCAACTAGACCCGTCCACAGCAACTACTGAAGCCTGGGCACCCTGGCACCCATGCTCCGCGACAAGAGAAGCCACAGCAATGAGAAGCCTGCAAACAGCAACTAGAGAATAACCCCCACTTTGAAACTAGAGAAAGCCCACGCAGCAATGAAGACCCAGCACAGCCAAAAACAAGTGTGAATAATAAATAAATAAATGTTTTTTTAAAAAAGTGAACAGAAGTGTATTCCAGGCAAAGGGGACAGCAAGTGTGAAGAAGACAAACCTGACTTCTTCAGGGAACAAAATACGCTTATAATCCAGATAGGCTAGACATACAGACTAATAAGATAGCACCAGGAGTCCAGCAATAAACCCATGTATCTACATCCTTTCAACAAGGATGCCAAGAGCATTCAATGAGGAAAGGATAGCTTTTGTTGTTTTGTGTGTTTTGGCCACCCCATGCAGCTTGCAGGCTTCAGTACCCTGATCGGAGATTGAGGCCACAGCAGTGAAAGCCCAGAATCTTAACCATGAGGCCACCGGGGGACACCTCAAGAATAACGTTTTTGATAAATGGCATTGGGACAACTGGGTATCCACATGCCAGAGAATGCAGGTGGTCCCTTACCTCACAGCATAGGCAAAGATTAACCCCGAAAGGATCAAATATCCGAACGTAAGCACTAAAACTATAAAACCCTTGGAACAAAACATAGGAGTAAATCCTCATGACCTTGGATTTGGCAATGGATTCTAAGACATGGCATCAAAAGCACAAACAAAAAGAGGAGAAAGTAGGTGCTTCCCTGGTGGCTCAGTGGTAAAGAATTCACCTGCCAATGAGGGGGACGCGGGTTTGACCCCTGATCCAGGA
Organism: Aepyceros melampus; assembly: GCA_006408695.1. Classification (NCBI taxonomy): domain Eukaryota; kingdom Metazoa; phylum Chordata; class Mammalia; order Artiodactyla; family Bovidae; genus Aepyceros; species Aepyceros melampus. The sequence goes on from SJXQ01012357.1 coordinate 384,049, forward strand.
AGATCCCACATGCCATGGAGCAGTCAAGCCTGCACACCACAACTACTGAGTCTGTGGTCTAGAACCCAGGAGCCCCATCTACTGAAGCCCTGCGCCCATGCTCTGCAGCAAGAGAAGCCACACAACGCAAGCCACACAGTAGTGAGAAGCCTGCACACCGCAGCTAGAGAGGAGCCCCTGCCCTGCACAGCTAGAGAAAAGCCCGCACAGTGAAGACCCAGCACAGCCAGAAATAAAGAAATAATTAAATTTTTTTAAAAGACATACATTTTTAATGTATATAAAAAAGAAGAAAATAGATAAATTGGGCTTCATCAAAATTTTAAAAGTTTTGAACATCAAAGGACATGATCAAGAAAGTGAAAATAACAAAGCCTACAGCTTGGGGGAAAGTATTTCCAAATCAGACACTTACAGATCTGAAAAGATCTGGTTTGTAGAATATATAAAGTACTTTTACCATTCAATAATAAAAAGATAATCCCACTTAAAAATGGGCAAGGGACTTGAATAGATGTTTCTTCAAAGGAAATACATAAATGGGCAAAAAGCACATTAAAAGATGCTCAATGTCACTAGTCATTAGAAAGATGCAAAACAAAGCCGCAGTGAGATATCACTTCCATCCACTAAAGAGGCCAGACTGTTGTTTCTTTTTTTTTTTTTTTTTGGCTGTGCTCCATGTCATGTGGGATCTTAGTTCCCCGACCAAAGATTGAACCCATGTCCCATGCAGTGGAAACACAGAATCCCAACCACTGGACTGCCAGGGAAGTCTTCAGAATTTAAAAAAAATAATAATTAAATTAAATTAAATTAAACAATATAATGTGTTGTTGAGGCTGCAGAGAAATTGGAACATTCACCCATTGCTGGCAAGACTGCTTTAGAAAACAGCTGCTTTAGAAAACAGTTTGGCGGCTTCTCAAAAATCTATACGTAGGACTTGCCTGGTGGCCCCAGTGCCTAAGACCCCGAGTTCCCAAAGCAGCAGGCCTGGGTTCGATCCTTGGTCAGGGAACTAGAGCTCGTATGCCACAACTAAGACCCAGCCTAGCCAAATTAATTAATTAATCAAAATAAACTTTTAAAAAACAGAAGGAGTGTTTTGATGATGAGCCTCAGGCCCAGAGAGGGGGAGGGATGCGTCCTGCTTATGTGGCAGAAAAGCAGGACAGAAGTGAGGTCCTGGTCTCCCAGCCCCGGGCTCACACCAGCTGTAGACTGCCGGGGGCCAGCGTGAGGAACTCCGCCGGTGGCAAAGGTCATGAGGAAGGAGGCTTGGCATACGCAAAGGCGTGATCAAGCCTCAGGAAACCCCCTGTTCCTGGGCATCTATCCCCAAAACCAGAGTCTGTTTTATGCTCTCACCTACACCTCTGACTTTATGGGGGGCTCTCCCCCATAACCATTTCTCTCGGAGAAGGAGTTAACTTGCAGCTCCAGTTAATAAAAATTCCTGGATGTGACAAGAATGTTTCAGCTCATGAGCTCCTCTGAAGGTTATCTAGCCTGCCTGTATAGGTTCGTCCAGCCACATGTGATTGTTTACAGCCTCCCAACCATGAGATACGAGATGTTTCAGACTTACTAAAGGCAGATTCTTTTTGGAAGTTAGAATTTATTAGTATAGTGGGTTGGTTAAGAATTATATTGGTGAAGGGCTTTTCATTTGTTGTGCCAATAATTGCTACTAATTCCCTGCCCTGGGTGTGACAAGGGTGTCTCAGGTCAAACCTCTCTGCTGGCAGACTAGTTTGTGTGACAGGATTATCCATACTCCTGCCACTACACACATGATTGTTTATTACCTCTCAACCATAAACAGCACAGAGAGTTTGGAGTGTTTTGAAAATCTTAATTAGTATAGGGCTTTTCTCATTGTTGAGTCAATGATTGCCGCCAGGCCTCCATGTCCTTAGGCACCTGGGAATATATTAATCAATGTATTTGGAATATAGAAAAGGAAATATAGTAGTTTTTGATGTTAACAATACTAGACTTTTTGAGTTAATGAATTTTCTCTCTTGTTATAGATCACTGTACTTTGTTATAGATCACTGTGTATTTGCTATGTAAAAATGTAACTTTATCACTATCTTAAGACTAAATAGATCTTAAGGGGAACATTGGTGAAAGGGATTTCATTTGTTGGGCTGATGTTTTGCTGCTAAATCTCCATATTCCCTGCCCTTATAATGAATATAACTAGCATATAAGAGAAATAAGTATTAACCTTTAAGATGAATCATGTTAACCTTGGGTTAAATAAATTCCTTTCTTGATTGTAACTCACTACACCCCCACCCTATAGCAATGCAACTTTATTTGGAGGGTGGTGCCTGGTTTAAAAAAAAACACCCTTGGAAAAAATAAGTTTTTTGGTTATCAGAAAGAAAGGGTCATAAAATGTCAGCAGGCGTCATGGCCAGAAGATGATGTAAAACCCCTAAGACCTTTTTGTATACATTTATGCAAAGCACCTGATTTTGATAAAGGTCAGGACTGCTGACCCCCACGTGACTCTGTATTCATCCCTATGTATAACAAAAGGTATATAAGCAAACCTAAAAAATAAAGAAACGGGATCAGTTTCTGTAAAGACTGATTCCCCCATGTCGTTTCTTTCCTGTTCTCCGTTTTTCCGACTGAATTCCCATCTGGGGCGTGGGTACTCACCAAGCCTGCTAATTATGCCTGGGCTTCTAAGATCAGACCTGGGAGGCCTCAGTGCCTCCTCTCCTTCTGGAGAACGGAAAGACGCCTGTGGCCTACGTAGGTGGTGATTGGTATTCCACGTAAACCAAGTTATTCAGCCTCTTTATCTCCACTAATTTTCCTACTACACTATCCGTTTCTAATCTCTCTCTATATCTGTAATTAAATAAGTTTTTTCCTAGGACGCCGACTCCGTCCCCACCTTCGAATTACCCTGATCCACCGGGGCTGGACCCCGGCAGTAGACTGCTCCCACAAGGCATCCTGTGTCCTTTGAAAATCACACGGGAGGGCTGGGAGGGTCATTCCAAGACCTGAAGAATCTGGCATCCACATGGGGGTTGGTAAAGCTTCTCCATCCTCCTCGAGAGGAAGGCAGGCAGGCCAGTGCTCAGCATGGACCTGGCTCCTTGTGGGACCTGTAAACAGCACGTTAGGACCGGTGGGAGCGAGCCCTGAGGCGTCTAAGGAAATTGGGAACAGACAGGGCCCACGCTTCATTCATGCTGTGAGTTCTAGCCGGAGCTGAAAAGAGCCTTTGGATTCTGAAGAATGAGCAACTTTCCTCAGAGGCGCAGAAAAGGCGGGCAGGAGGGCTTCCTCAGTGGTCCAGTGGTTGAGAATCCCCCCGCCAATGCAGGGGACGTGAGTTCCATCCCTGGCCCGGGAAGATCACACATGCTGAGGAGCAACTGAGCCTGTGAGCCCCAGCTCCTGAGCCCGCACTCTCGACCCCGTGTTCCACAACAAGAGCAGTTACCGCAATGAGAAGCTCACCCAGCGCCAAAAAGAGCAGCCCCACTTGCCACAACTAGAGAAAGCCTGCTCGCAGCAACAAAAACGCAGTGCAGCCAAAGAGAAAAGAAATAAATCTTTGGCGGGGGGGTGGGGGGTGGGGAAAGGAAGACAAGGCAGGGCCAGAGGCGGGGGAGAGGGGCATTGAGGAAGGAAAGGCACTTCGGGGCTCCCACCTTGCCAGGCCCTCCTTGGGGTTGACAGCCAGGTGGCAGCTCTCTACCCAACCATCCCACCAAGCCCCGGGCCTGCTGAAAACTCTGCGGGCTCTTAGGCCTAGGAGCCAGGAGGACGGAGCAGGAGGGTGGGGACGGGAAGGGGGGACCTGGAGTTCTGGTCCCCGCCCTCCCTCGAAGCCTCTTCCCGTGGCCTGGAAGAAGCCCTGTCCACCCATGAGTCTCAGTTGTTAAAAATAACCCGCCTCTCCATCATCCCGACAGCCGGCTGCTCGGGGACAGTGTGTTCCAAGCCCAAGTTGCTCTCTAGGGACCAGAGTAGCAGGGCAAGAAGGGCGTGGATGTTCCTGGCCAGCCTGGGCCAGGAGAGCGTGTTCTGAGGCTGAGGCCCCACAGGCTGTGACAGCTCAATCTCCCTCGGTCCTATGTCGGCCCTCCTGCCCCCGAAGATCCTGGGGGTTGGGGCCCCGGCAGGCTTGGGGTGCTCATGCTGTGCTCTAGCTGACCTGGAGGCCCATAGGGAGCTACGGGATCAGGGCCTCTCCTGGTGACCTGGAACCTTCTCCCCACTTACATGGAACCCCACAAAGAAGAAGACACTGTGGTCGCCGGTCACCATACGGCTTCCTCCTCTGATTCCCAAAAAACACTCCTGGGTGGGCCTGGGGTGGGGCTGTCCTTGGGGTCAGGGGGGAGACAGAGGGAGCTGGTGCATGCGCAGCTGTGCCCTTGTCCCTCAGATGCAGTCCTCTCTCTGCTGTGGGCCCCTCCCCACGGGAGAGGAAGAGGGCAACAAGAGCTCTCAGAGGTAAGAGCCCAGGGTCTGGAGGCAGAAAGGCCCGTGTTCAAATCCTGCTCCCCACCCCTGACAGCTGTGACCTTAAGAAAGGTGCTTGACCTCTCTGTCCCAAGTTTCTCATTAGTAAAACAGATGCTTGTTTTCCCAACTTGTAGGGTTGCTGCAAGAGCTAAAGGAGTTCCAAATGCTGCTCAATGCATAGTGTCCAACGTCTAGTGAGCGCTCAGTGACAAGGACCCCTCTCAGAGCGCCGTGGTTAAGAACATCAGCTCTGGAATGGAACTTCAGCTACTGTCTCCTCTACTGACCAGTTGTGTGGCTTCAAACAAGTTGCTTAACCTCTGACCTTGCATTTCCTGGCCTGTAAAAGGGAAGAAAACCACTTACCTCCTGGAACTCTTGCAAGGCTTCCTGGGTGGATGCCCTCAGGATGGTGCTGAGCATGTAGTGAACATTCAGTAAGTGTGCGAGGCCCCTGGGAGAGAAACCAGGAGGAACAGGCCCAAGGCAGGGGTGGGGGCGAAGGAAGAAAGACAGCGCCTTGGGCCCACGCTCCTGCAGGAGCCGTTGGAGGTCTTCCTGACCATGCACCAAACGGACTGGAGGCGCTGGGGGTCTGCAGACCCTGGGCTCACCTCACTGCAGACCAGGGAGCCCCCACAGGCTTCCTGAGGCCCCTGCACAGCAGACCCATTCCAGCCACCTTCATGCTATCCTGCTGCACCCAAGGGTGGGAGAGGAGGAGGGAGACAGAGACAGAGGGGAGTTAAGAGACCCTGGATCCAGGGAAAAGCAAAGAGAAGGGGAGAGAGGAGGAGAGATGAGAAAGAACGAGGGAAGGGAGGAGGAGGAATGAGACCCAACATGAGACAGAGAAGACCGAGGCACAGAGGAATCCTGCAGATGTGGAAACCAGGAGTGACCGCTTCCAAAGGCCCAAATAGAAGGTGGGGGCTGAGAGGCAGAGGGCCAGCTGGGGGACCCTGAGGAGGCAGCCTGACTCCCCTGCAGACAGGGCTTTACCTAGAGATGTTGTCATGACAACAGATGTAGCATTTAGGGCAATTAGTGGTGAATAACAGACGAAGAGGGAACAGCCCAGGCTGGTGCTGCAGCCCAGGAAAGACGGGTCTTGGAGGCAGCCCCAGGCCCCCATCAGCCCCTGTCCCATCCAGACCCTCACCCAGCCTCAGCTGAGCCAGGATCTTTAAAGTCCACGAGTCTTCCCAGGGCAAAATTCTGAACCACACCCCCATCCCCAGGCCCTGCCTCCTCTCCATCCCTCCTAGCCTGACAGCAAACTCAGGCACAGTTTCTGCGGCAGCATCGACACAACTTAACTCTCCACGACCCTCTGAGCAAGGCACAGCACGGGCTTCATTTTAGAGATGGCAGTACAAGAGTCAGAGAGGTTGAGTAACTTTTCTGGAGTCACACAGCAAATAAGCTGGTATCTGAAGGCCACTCTGGGATGATTCCCAGGACCTGGGCAGGCCTAGAGATGGGCCATCGTGAGCATGTCACCCTCCAGCCCCTGCTGGAAAAGGTCCGAAAGAGCATTCGTGGGTGAGAAGAAAGTGAGGAACAAGATATTGAATGCACTGGTTCTCTACAGACACCATCCCATTTTGTCTCAAAATAATTCTATTTTAGAGAAAACAGGCTGAGAGAAGTGGCTTCCCCAAGGACCCCACTTGGTCAGGAGCAGATGCCAGCCCCAGCCCCTGATGATGCCGCACTCCAGGGCTGGTTGACCGGAAAGTGAAAGTGAAAGTCGCTCAGTCATGTCTGACTCTTTGCAACCCCATGGACTATATAGCCCATGGAATTCTCTAGGCCAGAATACTGGAGTGGGTAGCCTTTCCCTTCTCCAGGGGATCTTCCCAACCCAGGGATCAAACCCAGGTCTCCCTCATTGCAGCTGGATTCCTTACCAGCTGAGCCACAAGGGAAGCCCAAGAATACTGGAGTGGGTAGCCTACCCCTTCTCCAGGAGATCTTCCTGACCCAGGAATCGAACCAGGGTGTCCTGCATTGCAGGCGAATTCTTTATCAACTGAGCTATCAGGGAGCAGGTGGCAAAGCAGCTCTTTGGACTCCACAGGATTTCAGGAATTTAGGGGGCTTCTGCAGGGTGATGGCAGGGCCTGGGCTCTGTTTTCTGCGAGTCCTGAGTCTAGGGGCTTGGGGAATTCAGAGGCCAAGGCTCCCATCTGATTCCCGGCCATCGCAGGCAGCCCCCGTTACGAGGCCTGAGTGTCCACAGCTGCTCTCTGTTTCCACCCACCGGGCTGCTGGCCTCACACCCACAGAGCCTGCAGACCGACCTCCACTTCAAGGCCATCAGGCCAAGGGGTGCTGGGCCTAGTGGCGTGCCTGAGTGAGCGGGCAGCCAGGAAGTGCGTGCTTGGCCTCTGCGGGAGGGCACGTTTGTTAGTAATCCCAGTCTCTGGGAGGATGAGGTTCTGGCCTTTCACAGGCCTTCAGAGCTCGGCCTGCCTAGCGTCAGGGTGAGAACAGGGCCCTCTTAACACGTCCTGGCCCACTCTGAGCGCGGTTCCAGGACTCCAGCATCTCCCTGAAACTGCCACAGAACCCGGAAAGGCTCGCCAGGGCCGAGGCCTGATCCAGTTGGAAGGGGAGAAAGCTAAGGGGCTGGGGGCTCCCAAAGTGCTTATCACTGGGGTGTGGAGCTAGCGGAGGGATGGGAGGATCGTGTGTGTGTGTCTGTGTCTGCACGTGTGTGCATGTGTGTGCGTGCATGTATTTGCATGTGTGTGTGCACATGCATGCATGTGTTTGCATGTGTGTGCATGTATTTGCGTGTGTGTGCATGTGTGTGTGTTTGCATGTGTGCTATGCGTGTGTGTGAACGTGTGCGCACGCATGTATTTGCATGTGTGTGTTTGCATGTGTGTGCATGTATTTGCATGTGTGTGCACGTGTGTGTGTTTGCATGTGTGGTATGCGTGTGTGTGCACATGCACGCATGTGTATGTGCAGGTGTGTGTGCATGTGTGGTATGCGTGTGTGTGCACGTGTGTGCGCGCATGTATTTGCATGTGTGGTATGCGTGTGTGTGCACGTGTGTGCGTGCATGTATTTGCATGTGTGGGTATGCATGTGTGTGTGCACATGCACGCATGTGTATGTGCAGGTGTGTGCATATGTTTGCGTGTGTGTGCACACGTGTGTGTGTGTGCACATGTATTTGCACGTGTGTGTGTGTGTGTAAGAGAGCTCACTAATGGAATGGACGACAGTTGGTGGGGCGGGACTGAAGATTTTAAAACTTTCTAGAGAATTTATCAACTGACTTGACGAAACAAAGGGAAAGAAGAGGAAGAGGAGATAGAATCGAGGGGCTGATGTCCCTGCACGGGGCCCCTCCTGGAAGCCGCCTGTCAGTCTGGGCCTCCCCTCAGCACCTCCTCTCCATGCAGGCTGGCCCCTGCGGCTGCCAGTGGCACAGGGCGTGAACCAGCCCTCCCGAGGGGCTCAGGGCCCCCTCACACTGTGATGAGGTGGGTGGGGGATAGGTGAACAGCCAAAGGCG
>SJXQ01012357.1:410623-427580 GCA_006408695.1 Aepyceros melampus
TCAGACCTGCAACCAGCAGCAGCAGCTGCTGCCGTTACTCCCAGCCACGTGTGAAGGGGAGGCGGAGGCACTGGCAGGCTCTGGTCCACCTTCCGTCCCACACCAGTCTACATGCCGGTCCCTGGATGTGACCTGAGTGCCCACATCTCCAGTCCTTTCCAGGGACTGTTTGCTCTGCCAGAAACACCCTCCTCACCCTCTTCCTGTGCTTGGTGAAGCCCTACTCTCTTCTCAAGGACCGTTCACCCATCACCACCTCTCCTCCCTTGGTGCCACTTTCACGCCCAGAGGCTATACCACAGTGGGGTCTGATGGCCTATTGTACCACCTCTTTCATCAGAGCAGACATCCCTCCTCGGTCCGCAGTACCTGGCCAAGATTGTTGAAAAGTGAAGGGTAATGGCGGTAGACATCAGCAGATGAAACACACATCAGCTTTTTTCAGACAGGTGGTGCCCAAATGAAGGAACCCCCAGGGACGTCCTTGAAAAGAGGGGCCATGGTGGAAAGGTGACCTAGTAGCATCTTTTCCTAGAAAGGGGAGACAGTTGTCCTCTCCTGCTGTGAGAGCACGGCAGGAGATGCACCGTGCTAGCTGAAAGCCCTGGGGCCACTTCTCCAGGTCCGACAGGCGAGACTGGGCCCTCTGTCTCCTGGGTCAGGACGCCAGCAGCTCAGGCTGCTGCACTTCCTGCCCCGGGAGCCCATGGGGACGAGCCCCAACCAGGCTGCACCCACCCCCGGCTTGCCCCAGAAGCCCCAGCCTTGAAAATCCCAGGGACCTTACCCCCAGACCACCCTGTACCACTCAGCCTCCCCACCTCCCCAGACCCCTGAGCCGTGGCCTCTGTGGCGTCAGTCCGTCATCCTCTCTCCCCCCATCATACCTCACCCGACAAAACCCTAACCCTGGTCAAACCTAAATCCTCCTCCCTGCCTTGGAAAAAGTGGCTGCTTTTTCCAGAGCAAAACGCTCACTTTGTCAGCTGGCTTCGCTTTAAATTCGCAACCACAGATCTCCAGACGTTCCCAGTGTGCTACTTCCCCGCGCCTCAGAATCGGCATCGGTCTCCTGTTCCTCTGCCTGCCTGCGCCCTCCTCGCAAGCTGTGGCTTTGCCTTCTACTTAAGAGAAAAGGGAAGCCAGCCCATAGGCACACATTCCCCACACACCTGCCTCCGAGCCGCGTCTCGCCTCTTGGGGCAGGTCCTCTGCCGACACCCTGGACCTCGAGTCCTCTCGTGTCCCCCGGGGCTCTGCTCTGTTGATTATCCCTTTACCAGCTGTCACTCCCTCCACTCTAAGGGCCAGCCCCCTTCTTAGGAAGCCCTCCACACCCTCTGCGTGCATGCGTGTGTGTGCTAAGTTACTTTGGTCGTGTTCGACTCTGTTGCGACCCCATGGACTGTAGCCCACCAGGCCCTTCTGTCCGTGGGATGGATTCTCCAGGCAAGAACACTGGAGTGGGTTGCCATGCCCTCCTCCAGGGGATCTTCCTGACCCAGGGATTGAACCCGCCGCTCTTACCTCTCCTGCATTGGCAGGCGGGTTCTTCACCACAGGGTCACCCGGGAAGCCCCTGCAGCCTCCACCTTCTTGTCGGCCTGGTCACTGTCTCTAGCCCCTCACGTTCTCCCTTCGCCCTCCATTGAGTCCACTCCTGGGCGTCATTCCTGCCTCTGCATCACCAAGGGCCAGGCTTGCGTCTGTGTCCTGCTCCCATGCAGTTTCTCAGCCACATTTTATACAACGGACCCTTCCCTGGGGCCACTCCACAGGCCCTGCTCCCTCCTAACAAGCCACTCCTCCCCAGCTTCCTTTCCCTCTCCCAAACCCCAAATCAGAGATTCCGACTAAGACTGGTTTTTGCCCCTCCCCAGGGACATTGGGCAACGTCTGGAGACATTTTTGACTGTCACCACAGGAGGCAGGAGGTTGCTACTGGCATCTCGCGGGTAGTGGCCAAAGATGCTATCAAAACACCTTACAAGGTCCAGCACAGCCCCCTCTCCCCAGCGAAGACTCATCAGTCAGAAAATGCTGTTAGGGCCAAGACTGAGAACTGCAGGGAGCGGTTCAGCACTGGTTCAGTCCTGGGATCCTTTCCTTCTGCACCTGAACTCTTCTTGGGGAATTTCATCCAGCCCCTGGTACCCACCTGGATGCTAATCACTCTCCAAAGTACGTCTTCTGCCCTGAACTTCAGGCTCACTCAGCCCACACACTTCATGACCCACCCATTTGACATCCAGTAGCCCCCATCTTACCTGGTGGCTCAGCTGGTAAAGAATCCACCTGTGATGCGGGAGACCTGGGTTCGATCCTGGGTTGGGAAGATCCCCAGGAGGAGGACATGGCAACCCATTCCAGCATTTCTTGCTGAAGAATTTCATGGACGGAGGAGCCTGGCGGGCTACAGTCCACAGGGTTGCAAAGACACGACTGAATGACTAAGCACAGCACAGCCCCCGACTTAAAACACCTATTTTGCCTGAACTCTCTCCCCTCAGTTCTCAAGGCTGAGATGCCTTCATCCCCTGCTCCTCCAACCGCAGGTGTGCTTGTTTCAACCTCCAGAACACACTCCCAGAGCACCCGCTTTCGCCCTTTCCCATCATCCCGCCACTCTCCCTCGCACAACTGCAGGGGCTCCTAGCTGTTCTGCCAGATTCCAACTCGGTTTTCAAGGCGCATCCAAATAACCTTTTTAATATAATTTTGTTTACTTTTGGCTGCTCTGAGTCTTCGCTGTTGCATGTGGGCTTTCTCTAGTTGCAGTGCTTGGGCTTCTCACTGCAGTGGAACCTGTGTCTTCTGTGTTGGCTGGTGGATTCTTTACCACTGAGACACCAGAGAAGCCCCTGAATGACTTTTTAAATTTTTAGATCAGGTCTTGTCACATGTCTCCTTAGAAACTCCCAGCAGGGGCCCCTGCTGCTCTCAGAATAAACCATCCCTGCATGACTGACCAGGCCCTTGCCTGCCTCCTCCTTACCGCCCCCACACACACCTCTCTCCACACACGCTGGCCTGACACACCTTGCTTCTTCCTGCCTCAGGGCCTTTGTACTGGCTGTTCTTTCCCAGATGGCCCAGGACAGCAGCGCCCTGCCATTCAGGAGAAACGCCATCAACAAACGCTCCCCTCTTCCATCACTTATCAATCCCAGATGCTTTATTTGCCTGTTTACTGTCCATTCCCCTCCCCATCCCCGAATAAACTCCGTAAGAACAGAAAACCTGCCTTGTTCCCTGTGTTATTCCCAGTGCCTATAACGGAGCCTGCCTGGCCCCCCAATACAACAGATGTGTGTTGGGTGAGTGAAAAAACTGATGAATGAGCCCACAGAGCTGTGTGGTCGGGGACTGGCGAACAAGTCGCAGGCCGTGAGAGGTGGCGGCTAGCCCCCGGGTTCTGGTTGACTTCCCAGGGTCCCACACATGCCACACCCTCCATGCTGGGGCTCCAGGGACCAGACCATGACTGGGTCATCAGGACAGTGTGGGGCTCAGGGGACAGGCCTGGGCCCGGACTCTACTAACAGGCATCTTCTCGGGGAGGACAGGACAAGGACAGCCTTGTCCCTGATCACTGCCAAAAGAGAGTAAGCAGTCTTCCCCATGAGGCATCAAGATCAACCAGCCCCACGGCCCTGTGCAGAGAACCCAGCAGCCAAGATCAAAAGCCGTCTGTTAACGGAGGCTCATGACAGCAGCCTCTGCGAGCTGGGTGGGCCTCGCAGTGCAGAGCACATCACCTCCTCTGACCCACAGTGGCCGTCAGGAAACCCCAGCCTGGTGTCAGCGGCCTGGCTCGCTATTTAGAGACCCACAGGTCATGAGGCAGCCATGCTGATAAACAGGCTCACGTACCATCTCTAGCCTAGGGTTGGCCCAAAGTCTTCTTGGGAATCTTCCAGGGGAGCGGTCACCCGGCTAGGAGCATGGCCAGAGCCCTACTTCTCTCCTGTAAACTGTGGCACCCACCTCCCAGGTCTGGGAGCAAGACAAGGAACAGCATCCCCACACCACCGTCCTTCCCTGACATTCACAGCTGAACTCAGGCCCTTGCGCAGTCTCAGAAAATCCTTGGCTCAGGACTGAACCCCAGATAGACTGCGGGCAGAGGCTCCAGGTCCCCTGACACAGCGAAGAGGATGGCAGAGGACGCATCTCAGCCCTGCTGCTCAGCCCTATTTCCTTGGGCACACCAGTTTGCTTCCCCAAGTGTGTTCTTGCCTCTGAAATGTGGGTCTCAGCTCCTAGAGGGCCCCTCCCAGGGCGGTCAGGAGAGGTCAAGGCACCAGGTATGAGGTAGTCAGCACAGCCCAGCACCAGACTCCTGGAGCAAGTTCCCAACTTTATTTCTACTTTTCCCGAGACATCAGGGGGACCTGGCCCCACTGGGATGGGCAGGGGCTCCTGCTGCCCTCCCACCGAAAGCAGGCCCCTAGACCTGCACGGGGGTGGGGGTGCGGGGGTCTGGCTCGCTCACTGCCGTCCCTAGACTTTGACCCTGAACAGCCCTCATCAGGGAGGCCAGCAGCTGAAGGACAGGAGTGGGGGTCGGCTGAAGGAGGACAATCAGGGTGACCCCACAGCCCCTTCCCACCTTCCAGGGCCTCCTCGGGCCAAGTCTGGGGGGTGGGGTCTGAGTAGAGGCCAAGTTCCTGGAAAGAGCAGCTCGGGTGACGGCAGCTTTGAGTCCTGACTTCAGGTCCTCGTGTTCTCGCTGAGTTTCCCACAGCAAATTTCCCCGCACTAGGCCCCACCTCTTCTTCTCCCCAGGAGGCAAGGCGAGTGGGGTTCTGGAAGCCTCCTGGAGCACAGGGCTGAGTTCCCAGGTTCCCAGCACTCAGACAACCGGGACAGGGGCCGCTCCCAGGGTTCCAAGCACAGGGCGGCCTGAGGGAGCGGTGAAGGTACCGGTAGTCCCTGCGGGGGGCTCCCGGGGCCTTCAGGGAGGCCCAGCCCTCCAGGTCCCTGTCCCTGGAGCCGCCAAGAAGAAGTCACCTCCCATCCTCCCTGGGGGCTGAGGCAGGGGGTGAGAGCCGGCAGAGTCGGCACTCCCCCTGACTGACCTAGAGGGTCTCTCTGTCCTAGGAGCCCTTGGGGAAATGTGACCAGAAGGAAGGAGCAGAGAGAGGGGCCCAAGCCTCAGACGGAGGTCCAGAGAAGCTGGAAGGCAGGGGTGCTGCCCAGAGGGGCCAAGGGGACGGAAGCCACAGGCTTGACCTCTGGGTGTCCTCATTAAGCGATTTCTGGGTGCACAGGCCCCTGGCAGAGCAGGGTTCCGCAGAAGAGCCTAGATGGATGCAGACTGGTCTTCTTCTAGAGATGGGGCACTTGGTGCTGCCGGGACGGCACCAGGGCAAAGTCAGGGAAGACTGCCCCAGGCCTTGGCCTCAGGGAGGAAGCCGGGGGCTGACGGGCCAGGGTCGGCAGAGGCCTGCACTTCAGAATTCCTCAGGGCAGGGGGCTTCCCTGCATGAAGGCTCTCTTCAGACCTGGCAGCATCACGTTGGTCTTCCGCCCCGAAGCCTCTGGGGTCAGATCTACTGGACTCCTCCAGCAGCGCCTTCAGAAGCTGCTGCAGCTGTGCCCTAGAGCCAGGAGCGGGGCTCCTGCCACTCCCAGGGGTCTGCAGCCCTAGAGCAGGAAAGACAGGTTATGTCCCAGAGTCACAGGACGGTGTGAGAGCCGGAGCGCCCCTCAGCCTTGTTCACAGGGGCCTAGAACCCACCACGTTCCTGCCATGCCACTGCCCAACACTTTTGAAACCCTGAATCCCAGCTCCCTCAAGAGACAAGAAGCTCAGAGCGATGCCATCAGCTCCCCACATGGCCCCAGAGGTCACCGTCAGACGGTCAGCCACTGGGACCCTCAGTGACCTCCCATCATACCCTGGCTTCGCTGATGGCCAACCCCCTGACAGAGCCCTGCAACCCTCAGCACAACCCCCACCCCCACCCCGGGGCCACTCTACACAGCAACACCTCATCTCTTACCTGTATCCAAAGCCTTTTCCAGAGCTTCTCCTACACTAGTAGCTTCACCCTAACCCAGGGTGTCAGCAGGACACACGTGACTGTCAGGCCCATGAGCTCAGCGGGCTGGGTCCTGTTGGCCCTTCACCGCCACTCCCAGAGCACAGCTGGCTGCCACCAGCTACTTCCTAAGACTCATTTTGGGCCCAAGATATCTGGCTGGCCAGCCACACCCCCTAAGCACTGCTTTGATCCTTGCCCGCCCTCCAGCTGCTTCCAAATGAGGCCGTATCTTCCATCTATGAACACTGGCCCATCTGAGCTGACACACTTCAACCAGTGACTTCCCAGGCCGCTCCCTGCCTGGACCTGCAGAAACCACGCCCCCTGAAGTCCTGGGCCCCAGCAGCCCACCCTCTGACCTCTGCCTCCTCTGCTTCCAGCCCACTTGCCTCAGTACCATGACCCTCCAGCCCTGCTGAGCCCCCAAAGCCCATCTTCTTGCTCCATAGCCTCCTCACTTCCAAAACACCCTCCACACCTGGCATGGGTCCCCTAAACCTCTCTGCAGTCACTACCCGAGACATCCCCAGCCCCCCCCCCTTACTCGGGCAGAACTGCCCACAGCACCCCAGTCCTAGAGGACGAAGTGACTAACCTAGACCACCTCCGTCAGCTGCCCAGCAGCCCAGCACCACCGCGGCCCCACCGAGTGTCTCTCAGAGGCTTCCTCTCCTGCACCCCAGTCAGCACTCCACACCTTTCCCTCCCCACACACCCTCTTCTCCCCAGCCTCACCTCACTCCTTTGCCATCAAAGCCTGGGACTGAGCCCCTCATAGCACATCAAGACCACACACCAACTGGAATCTGCTTCCATCTTCTTCCTTGCCACTAGGTCCAAGAAAGTGCCTCAGCTCCCTAGGAGAACAGCTCCTTCTCGAATATTCTAGATATTCTTCTGCCCCATGAATCCCTTCCCCCTTCTCCATGGGGTCATTATTTCCATATCCAAACTTGCTTGTATATCCACTATCTTGATGCACTGTCCATTGACTCATGACCACTTCTAGCCACCTCTCAATGCTGTTCTTAAAGCTAGTCAAACCTCTCAAATAGTTACCCACAAGACGCTTGCCATTGTCTCTTACTGTTTATTTTTTTAATCTTTCTAATATTTGATATCCTAGGAAATAAGTCTGCAAAACGGTGCTGGAGCTGCTTAATTACAGGCAAAACAACTGAACTGTTAAGCATAGCGCACGTCCAACTCTTTGAAACCCCATGGACTGTAGCCCACCAGGCTCATCTGTCCATGGAATTTTCCAGCAAGTATAGTGGAGTGGGTTGCCATGTCCTTCTCCACGAGATCTTTCCAAACCAGGGATTGAACCCAGGTCTCCCATATCACAGGCAGATTCTTTACCATCTGAGTCACCAAGGAAGCCCTGATGTACATGCAAAATATATTAGATTAAATCTACATGACCTTGAGTTAGGCAAATCCTTCTTAGATATGACACCAAAAGCACAGTGATAAAAGAAAAGATAAGTTAGACTTTGATTATAAACATTTAAAATTTTGATGCAAAGAACACCATCTAGAAAGTTAAACAACCCATAAAATGTGAGTAAATATTTCTAAATGATATATCCTATAAGGGACACGTATTCAGAATATATGAAGAACTCCCACAATTTACCAGTAAAAGACAACCCAACAATAAAAAACAGGCAAAAGATTTGAACATTTTTCCAAACATACACAAAAGACTATAAGCACATAAAGAGGTGTTCACAGCCATTCAGGAAATGCAAATCAAAGCTACAACAAAATAGCACTTCACACCCACTTGGGCATGATTATAACCAGAAGTGGTGACAAGAGCTTCTACCAGCATGTACATGAAACTTCATATACATGCTGGCAGAAATGAAGACGAGTACAGCCAATTTGGAAAACAATTTAGCAGTAAAGTATGGAGTTAAAGAACCCAGAAATTTCACTCCTAAGTATATATCCAAAAGAAAATACATGTCCACATAAAATCTTGTACACGAATGTTTATTGTCTCACTAGACTAGAAATGGCCTAAAGATCCTTTGATAATGGATAAACAAAATGTGGCATATCATTCAACAATAAAAATGAAGTACAGTTGACCGTTGAACAACACAGCTTTGAACTGCAAGAGTGCACTTATATGTGACTTTTCTCAGCAAATGTTCTATAGTACCACACAGTCGGCTGAATCCTTGGATGTGGAGGACTGACTGTGAAGTTGTAGGCAGTCAGAGTCTCTTGCACAGAGGGTCAGCGCCACTAACCCTCAGACTGTTCAAGGATCAGCGGTACTGATAAGCTATACCATGGATGAACCCTGAAAGCATATGAAAGAAGCCAGTCACAAAAGATCATCTTGTATGATTCTGTTTATGTGACTTGCCCGGAGTGCAAACCGAGAGAGACAGAATGTAGAGTAGAGACTGCCTACGATGGATTGTGAGCACACATGTGCGAAAATCCTAAGGAGTAGATTCTGAGTCATGGGGTACACACACTTCAGCTTTACAAGCCATCAAATTGTTTTCCAAAATGGTGCAGCATTTATACTATCAGCAGAGTATGAATGTCATCACTGCTTCATCATCTTATTTGTATTTGGCAGTACCTGACTTCTAAATGTCTGCCAACTTAAGGGACAAAAAAAGGGTACTGTGGTCTTTATCTGCATTTCCCCAATTACTAATGAGGTAATGGTGATGAGAAAAGGTGACCAGGGCAACCAACTTCAAAAAATGTTTCTGCTCAAGACGAAATAACAGTTGCCAACTGATGGCTATCTCACAAGCTGGAAGGCAGTCGCTGCTGCTGCTGCTGCTGCTAAGTCGACTCTGTGCGACCCCACAGACGGCAGCCCACCAGGCTCCCCCGTCCCTGGGATTCTCCAGGCAAGAACGCTGGAGTGGGTTGCCATTTCCTTCTCCAGTGCATGAAAGTGAAAAGTGAAAGTGAAGTTGCTCAGTGGTGTCTGACTCCTAGCAACCTCATGGACTGCAGCCTACCAGGCTCCTCCGTCCATGGGATTTTCCAGGCAAGAGTACTGGAGTGGGGTGCCATTGCCTTCTCCAGGAAGGCAGTCACCTGGTCATGCCCAAATGCAAGGGAGACTGAAATGTCGACTTTATCCCAGCCAGCCACGCGCTCAGCTAAAAATCAACAGGCCTGGCATATAGCACAGGGAGCTAGAGTCAACATGTCACACGGAGCCATCTCAGTTCTCTTTCCTGTCAATCCTCATCACGCCTCCTGCTTCTCCCTCGCACAGCCACTGCCTGATTCTGCACTCTCACCCCTGCCTGGACCAGCTGCATCTTTTTAAAGGCTTAAAATGTATTTTAATAAATTGATGCTGCATTACAATGCAACTGACTTTTGTATATTATATTCACCTTTAAAAATTCTTATTAGTTCTAGTAATTTTTTTGTAGATTCCTTTCAATGCAGATTGTCTTCTATGAATAGTGACTTTTTTCTTCCTTCTCAAACCTCAAGACTTCATTTTTTGTTGTACCACAAGGACTAAGACTTCCTACATTGTTGAATAGATGAGACAAGAGTGGAAAAACTTGTCTTAGTCTTAATGTTTTGACATTTAAAATGATTTTTGGTCTGGTTTTTTTGTAGGTATGTTAAGGTTAAGAAAGTGACCTCTATTCCTATTTGCTAACAGTTTTTAATCATAGCTGAGTGTTAAATTTTTTTCAAGTGCTTTTTCTGCATCTGAGTGGCGAGCCCCTGGTCTGCCCCTGCTCACTCTACAGACTCCTCTCCTAGCACTTGACCCAATACCACCTCAACCTTCTTGCAGCTCCTCAAATCGCTCTACTCCCTGTCACTCACCTTTCCCGCTGGGCTCGTGGCCACTTGGGCTGCAGTCATAAAACCTGCGGACCCGTGCAATGTCCGAGTTGCTTAGGTTCCATCGCTGGCCAATGTGGACGCTGGGGGCCCAGAGTGGAGTGATGGTGGGCAGCCCGCGCCGGCTGAAGGCGAGCCTGAAACCCAGGAGGCAAGGGCCTGAGTCCAGACTGGCTGGGCTGGCAGGACAGTGAGGAGGGAAGAAGCCAGAAACGGGTCCTTACCTCCCATAGTGCATCACTGAAGAGTAGTCATAGGGCACCAGCATGTTGCTGCTCCGAGACTTGACGAAGTTCATTTCAAAGCCTGAAAGAGTACTTGGCGATGGGGAGAGGGCCGGCGGAGGAGGGGAGGTGGCAGGGGCTCCTGGCAGTGCCCAGCCCACCTGAAAGAGTACTTGGCGATGGGGAGAGGGCCAGCGGAGGAGGGGAGGTGGCAGGGGCTCCTGGCAGTGCTCAGCCCACCCGAGGGGATCCAAAACCACACCCAGAGTGCATCTCCTCACCCACCCCCGTTTCTGATCCCCATCTCCTCGGTGCCCTGGGAGGGCTCCAGATCTGCGCCAGCTGATGTATTAATACAAGCACAGGGGTTTGGTGGCTGGCCCGCCACCGCCTCCTAAGACTTCTCTCCCCTGTCTCTTCTCTCAGGCTCGCCCTGTGTGAAACTATCTTTATACTAATATAGTCTACAGCTTTCAAGAAGTCCCACGCTGCTCAGAGCCTTGGATGCCTGCTACCGGCGAGGTCAAGTGCCCACTCCCCACCGCGCTCCTCCTCCCCACCCCAGGCTTGGAGACCTGGGCCCACCATCTACCAGGGGTGTACCCCATCCCCAGAAGCAAAGCCACCTGCCCTCCCTGCCTCCAGCCAATAGCACCTGCCCCACCCCCAACCCCAGGTGTGGAGGTCAGCCTTTCCCTTTGGCCAGAGCGCTTGCTTCTTCCTGTCCCTTGGCCCCTCCAGGCCTGGGAGCAACAAGCTTCCCTCCCTCAGCTCCTCTCCTGCCCTTCAGTGAGCCTCTGAAAGAACGGCTTTACCCACCATCTTTGCTCCCCTAAAGACCCCAGGCCCAGTCAGCTGCCTTTACACTCACCCATGGTCACCAGCAGCCTCCTCACCACTAAAATGGTTATCTAACACCTTTACATCCCATCCCTGCCTGGAAACAGCTACCTAGTAGAGTGCTTACTTTTTCCTTTTAAAATCCTTTAAGTTATTAAACAAAATTTTGAGTAGGCAACATATTCATCTGACTCAAAACTCGGAAAATATGAAGATACATAATGCTTCCCACTCCTTCCCCCTTGTTCCCACCTCCACAGTTAATTGATGTTACTAGTTTGTATATTTTAGCAGCTTGTTCTTTACATATTAACTAAGTACAAACATTCTCATTTTTCTTCATTCTTTAGCAATTTTTTCCATTAGGGTAGCTGATGTTTAATTTTATTGTTAAAAGAAAAAACAGCTTTTTCATTTATTGGTGCTGTTTTCTAATTCATTAATTTCTGCTTTTCCCTTCACTAATTCCTTTTTTTCTTAACTTGAATTGAAATGCCAAATTTGTCCTCTATTTTTGTTGATCTAAATATTTCAGTCTACATATTTTCCCTGTGTATTGCTTTAGCTATGAACACTTGGTTCTAATTTTCATGCTTTAAGAATTCCCACAATTTCTTTAACTCTGTAGCTTAAAAAAAGGTTTGTTGTTTTCTAAATTTTAATTTTCAACTGGATAACATTTTTCACTTTGTTACTAGCTTCTACGTTTTACATCATGATCAAAATGTTTGTATTAACTCTACTTTTTCAAATTTGAAGGTTTTGTGGCTATCATAAGCCTTTACAACGATTCCATGGGCACTTGAGCTTTTTTTTGTTTTCACTGCGCAATGACATGCTCCCTAGAATGGAAACACGAAATCCTAACCACCAGACTCCTGGGAAGTTCCTCCATAAGCACGGAAAGGACTGTAGTCTATTTTTATAGCATGGTGTCACTATGGCCTCCCCACTTCTAGACTAATCTCTGATCTCAAGCTCTATTCCCCATCCCACTAAGAGGCGCTGCCCATTTTCCCATCCCATTCTCGGCATGGGGGCATCCATGTATGATGGCTGCTGTCTTGGGCCTCCTCCCCCAACCATAACCCCACAGCAGCAGCAAAGGCACTCATACCAGAAGCCCTCCTCTTACACAAAGCCTTTCAAGCTTTCATTTGCTTCCATACCCTAAACCCAAATCACTCACCTCCTCTGCTCTCCTCCCTCGTGAATCAATTGTCTCGACTTCTCCCACCTCCTATATCGGGCTCTCTGCCTAAGGACAGGGCCTCACCTTCGCTGCAGTCAGACCCTGGGCACCTTGCCCAGCACAGAGCTGCAGCTCCCTGGCACCCAGCACAGTGACCCCCTCTCCAGACCAGCCTCAGCTTTCCCACTGCCATTTTCAGGACCTGGTCTCCCTATCCCTTATCCCAGAGGCCCGTCAGCAGCCATCTCACAGCCTCTACAGGGCCCTCTACCTCCTGTGTCGGGTACTTGGCACACGCACATAGCCCACTACCTCTGAGATATCTGTCCTTGGCTCAGCTCCTGAACTGGAGCACAGCCCCTGCCCTGAGCCTCAAGAGCAGTGTCTAAGGCATGCAGGCCTGCTGGTTGAGTATAAGCGAGCAAGAGTCATAAGACCATCAACTCCATCCTTAGGTAACTGCCAGTGTCAGTGAAGAGAGACAAGACAAGGCAAACTGATGCCCTTGTTCAGGGTAACTGTGGTTGGCACTGAAGCCTCAGGGCCCAGAGCAGCAGCATCTGGGTTATCCTTCATGTCTTGGAGGAAAGCAGGAATCCCACCTTCCCCATGGGAGACAGGCAGGTAGTTGGGAAGATAGACAACTTTTCCCACATAGCCAGGCAATTCCTTGGGCGCAGGCCATGCCTGCCAGCTTCTTCTGACGGACCACCTCTCCTCCACCTCCCCGCCCATGCATGACCTGGCTTACCTGGGAGGATCTCATTCCAGTTCACACGGATGTAGCTGTCCCGGTCGGCCCGCGAGTGCTCATGCCAGAAGCCCAGCACATGCATCAGCTCGTGCAGGACGATGCCCGGGCCCCTCCGGAGACAGCTGGGCCCTAGAGACACCACCTGCATCCCTCCACCGCGGCCGATGCTCGAGAAGCACCTGCAGGGCCACGAAAGTGCTGGGTGGGCACCGGCCAGAGAATCGGCAAACCCAGGCCCCTCGCCCCTCCTCCCAAGACCTGGGATAAGAGCACCTAGAGCGAGTCCCTGTCCTGGGCTGTAGCCCCAAGCTTGTTGTTCCCAAGTCCCCCCACGGCCTGGCCCTCTGTGAACGGGGTGTGCTGGAACCCTGTTTCCAGCCTGCACTGTAAGGAGTTGCTGAGAACTGATGTCAACATGGATGACGGAAGCAGCTGATTACGTGAATGTCTCCACACGGGGAGCCCCGAGTCAAAGCTCTCATGCACATTCTCTTAGGGCCCTAGCAAGCTAGGAAAGCAGTATTCCATCACCTGCATTTCAGAGAGAAGACAGAAGGGGCTCAGAAGTTAAGGGACTGGCCAGAGTCACCTGGCTCTTGCCCCATGGAACCTGGATCCGAGGCCACTTCTGCCCCATGACACCTGCACTCACTCCCCAGGTCACATAGTCTCCCGGGAGATGGAGTGGAAGGCTCTTTAAAGGAGGACTAAGCACCTCCTTGCCCACCTCTCCTAAGCATTTGCCCTGTGTATTTGTAGGTCTAGCTCATGCGGAGCAGACCACTCAGATGGGCAGGGGGACTCTAGACCCGGGAGGACAGGCCCAGACACCGGTTTTAGACAACAGTTTTGTTAATTTCAGGCTGAACTCAAGAGAGCTGAGGCTCTCACCATGCACACATAGGCACATTCGCACACACACCAAGAAGCACTTACCCAGTCATGGGGATGATGGAAATGAAGTCCCTCTGGCATCGTAGGCAACAAACCTGATGCAGGTGAAGCGTTCAAACTCGGCAAATGCCTCCAGGATGACTTGGCGGCTGGCCTTATCTGGGGAAGAGACACGTCGGCTAACGCCCCGGCCAGGCTCCCTCCACTGCTCTCCCCCAGTTGTCTGCACGTGGGGAAGGAGCTGAGCTTTAGATCATTCTCCAGTGTGGAACGTCAAGAAACGTCAGCGTGGGGCTTCCCTGGTGGCCCAGTGGTTAAGACTCCATGTTCCAAGTGCAGGGAGCATGGGTTCCATCCCTAGTCAGGGAACCAGGATCCCACATGCCTCACAACATGGCCAAAGAACTAGTAAGGATGGATGGAGGGGTGGAGGGGTGGATGAATGGGTGGGTGGATGGGTGGGTGTAGACAGATAGGAAGAAAGGGCAGCATGATGGTGTGGGGAGGAAAAAGCAGGGCTCCAGGTGCACCCCGGCTGTGTGACCTGGGGCTGGTCACTGTCTTCTGGGCCGTCTGCTCTTGAAATGGATCAGACTGTCCCTCGGTGCGGCTTCCCCATCAGCTCCTCCAGGACTTTAGCATCCCTGCTCAGGGGCCCATGAGACAGAGGGCTTCTGATAGAAGGGTTCTTTGGGTGATGGTGGAGGAAGCACAAAGGGGAGTTAAAACCCAGAGAGGGGACTTCCCTGGTGGCTCAGTGGTAAAGAATCCACCTGCTAACGCAGGAGACATGGTTCGATTCCTGTTCTGGAAAGACCCCACATGCCGCAGAGCAACCAAGCCCGTGAGCCACAACTGCTGAGCCTGGGGTCTGGAGCCCACGATTTGTAGCTGCTGGAGCTGGCTCGCCCCAGAGCCCGTGCTCTGCAACAGAAGCTGCCACAATGAGGAGCCTGTGCATCCAGCCAACGAGCAGCCCCTGCTCATTGCAGTCAGGGCAAAGCCCCTACAGCAGTGAAGACCCAGTACAGCCAGTACAAATAAGTAAAAATGAAAAATGAAGTCTGCTATATGTCATTAAAAAAAAAAGCGAAGAGGAGCGGGCTGCACAGGGAGGAAGGCCTGCTGCTCCGGGGCCTGGGGCCGGCTCACCGTACTTGCTGGAGAGCAGGAAGGGGACCTCCACGACACCGCCGTTCTTGGGCCACTTGCTGCTGGTCGCCGAGAACAGCCGGAAGGGACTCTGAGGAGAGAGGGCGGCTCGGGGAGCGGCGGCCAAGCTTCCCGCCCCGAGGCTGCCACCCCTCAGGCCCCAGGAGCCCTCAAGATGTGCGCAGTGAGGGTGGCTGCTCATCAGAGAAGGGACAGAAACAGGGAGGTCGGTGGCAGCTGTGGGACGCGCAGCACAACCCTTTGTTCTAGAGAAAGACGTTGCCACTTACTCTATCAGGGAGAGAAACCCATGAAATGCAGTAATGTTTTATCTTTTAGCCAGTTTTTCTAAATGTCTGGACATCTAATAACATACGAGATACAAAATTTTAAACAATTTGTATAGGATATGATTAATAAAATTAAATATAAATCTATTATACTTAAATTATTAATGATATCATTCAAGATCCTAATTTTTTCTGCACTTGATAAAATATTCTCAGAAATGTTAATATGTCTCACTATGATCATATATTTTTCTTTTTCCCTCATATTTCTTCTGATTTTTGCTTTATGTATCTTTGTTTCTTTGTTAAGGTATCTAATGGTTTATGATGTCTATCTTTTTTGTGAATTGTACCTTTTATCATTAAAAATATTCATCTTTGTTTCATTTAAACATAAATTAATTTTTTTAAAAAAAGAGAGAAACCCAGACAAAATATTTCCTGCAGAGGCTACCAAAGGTTTTACTGGATCCTGCTTTTACCCTGTGCATTCACTAGATGCCTGGGAACAGGGGTTCCTGCCCTGGCCTGGGCTGGCCTTCGGCTCTTCTGCCCAGCTCAAGCTGAGCCGTCAGTGGACAGCCTCAGATCAGCACCACAGTCTTGCTCTCGCCAAGTCACTGTCCTATTCAAGAGCCTTCTGCCATCCCCGGCCTCCTAAAAGAAGGCCCTGATCCCATCAGCCTTCTCTCTTCCTGACCCCGCCCCCTCATCCTAGGCAGGATGGTTTGTGTGTTATTCCCCATTCTGTCTTCCTCAGACCATCACTGCGGCCCCCGATGTTCACCACAGACACCTCCCCATCTCCCCACCAGCCACTCTGCCAGCCTGTGCTCGCCTCTTCCTTCGTCCCAGTACTCCCTGAGCACTCCCCGGGGCAGGGTAGCAAGCTGGGGATTGACGTTCCAAAACCCCTCCTGCAGGAAGCCCTCCCAGACTGACTTCTGCTACCATTCCAGATGTCACACCCTCCGCCAGGCTGGCTTATTCCTAACAATAGTCGCACTGACTTTGGCAAGAAGAGCTATGAGTAGGCAAGATGGATGGCTCACAAGTCACACCTCCGTGACGCCTAGGGATGGGCTCACAGGCCTCTGACACTGCTGTGAGGTTATTTTACACCTGTGTGTGTGTGTGTGTGTGTGTATGCACGCTCACACTCACCGGCCGCAGGATGTCCCCCTCAAGGAGGAAGCTGCTCTCTGGGGACTCCTCTGGAATCAGCCCTGAGAAGGAAGGGACACACGTGCGTGGGTCCATGCCCCCACCCCCGCAACAGACTCTAGGACAAGCCCAGCAGAGACCTCCGGCCAAGCAGCTCCGGGGCCCACCCTTCCCTGGGCCCTGAGGCTGTGTGACCCCAGCCCCTCTGAGTCCCCATCTACAAGCACGTGCAGCACTTCTCAGCCTGATCACACCCTTCCCCCTCAGACAGTACTTTTCTCCTGGGACCACACACGCACACTACCCAGTCCCAGGGAAGTCTCTGGCGGTCTAGTGGCTGAACTCCACACCTCCACAGCAAGGGACACAGGTTCAATCCCTGGTTAGGGAACTAAGACCCTGAGTGCCATGCAGCACAGCCAAGAGAAAAAAAACCCAGTCCCAGCTCTTGCCTCCTGCATCTGACACCCTCTGCCCCCAGGAAGTTGCCATTTCCTCCAGCTATCTCCACCCTCCGCTCCAGCCTGAGCCATGCTTCC
>SJXQ01012357.1:437730-449682 GCA_006408695.1 Aepyceros melampus
AGGTCCGCCACCGAGGCGCTGCCCTCGTCCAGCACCACGGCCCGCGCCAGCTCCCCGCGGGCCAGGCGCGCCCGCAGCGCGCGGTCTGGCAGCAGGCAGGCGAGGGCGGCGGCGGGCGCGCCCCGCGCGCGGCGGCGCAGCAGCGCGTTCCAGGGGACAGGGCGCGCGGAGCGCACGTGGCGGCGGCAGAAAGCCAGGAAGGGGCGGCAGTCGAGCACCAGCGTGCGCTCAGCCTCCCGAGGCTCCCGCAGCAGCGCGCCCAGCGCCGCGCAGTCCAGCTCTCGCGCCGCCTCCAGCCCCATGTTGGCCCTTGGAAGCCTCCTTTCCCCTCTTCCTGCTCCTCTGTCTCTCCTTCCCCCTCTCCCTGCGCGCGCTCCCCAGGCTCTCGCGGAGGCCGCACTGCCCGTCTGTTCCTGGCACCCTCTCCAGCGCCGCGGTTTAAGTAGCCGTGGGCCGGCCTCCCGGGTCACCAAACAAGGGCAAAGCAGGAAGGCGCCGGTGCCGCCCCCGCGGTCTCACGCGGTGCGCAGGCAGGCGAGGCGGGCCGGGACTGGGGCAGGCTCGGGGGAGGGATTCGCTGGTAGAGGAAGCCGGGGACCAGCCTGCAGGGAAGGTGTTTGCCCAAATACCCCCTCCCACCTTGGCGCCCCAGGGCTCTTTCTGAGAGCTCCCACCCCTGGACCTCACTCAGGGCCTTGATGCCCCTTGACGGCTTCCTCTCGCATTTCCCTGTTCCCTTTCCTTCCCAGAGCCTCCCCACTCCTAGGAATCTGTTACTACAAAAACTGACTTCTGTGATGGCTCAGCAGGTACAGAAGCCGCCTGCAGTGCAGAAGACACAAGAGGCACGGGCTCAGTCCCTGGGTCAGGAAGATCCCCTGGAGAAGGGAATGGCAACCCGCTCTAGTATTCTTGCCTGGAAAATGGTATGGCCAGAGGAGCCTGGCGGGCTACAGTCCATGGGGTCACTGCTGAGGCATTAAGCACGCTGTTACCGAGGATGGTTTCCACATTGGTGGCTGGGGAGCCATGCTTTGCTGTACCTTCTTCATAGAGACCCTTTGCAGGAGGAGCTTTATACCCCCATCCCCATCCCCCCACCCATTTCATGGCTGAGACCAGCACTGCTGCTGCTCAGAGGCCAAGCAAGGTCAGAAGGTCATCCTCTGGGCCCAAGACCCAGCGCACTGGCCTGAGGAGGACCCCCTGAGCTGTGGCATGGGGCGGGCAGGGGACCTGCGATGACCTTCCAGTTATTAGTGGAGTGAGCTTTTCTCCTGTGGAACTCAGGGAAACCCCAGGGCCCGGGGTGAAGCACTTCCCCCAGTCGCAGGCGGGCCCTGGAGGGGAACTCAGCTGACGCTGCTGGGCTGTCCCTGGGCCTTGTGGGAATTTCAAGAGCCTCTCCAAGGGGAAGAGGGAGAAGAGCTACCTGAATCTGCCTCCTCCGCCCCATCACTCCCCCTCAGAGCCCTCCAGAGGCCGGCAGCAGGGACCCAGCACTGGACTTGAGCGGGGCCAGGAGCAGTATGGCTGGGGAGCCCTTTAGTCCACATCCTGCCCACCCCCACCTCATGTGCCAGCCCTTGGGCGGATGTGGTGAGCCTCAGGTGTGCGTGGGGGTCTGGGCCCCTGGACTGGGGCCAGCAATGTTGGCAGCTGAACTCCGCAGAAGCAGAGACATTCAAGTGTGTGGGGACAGTGCTCTGGAGTGGGAGCTGCCCCCACTCTCCCCCAGCTGCATGGGATTTCAGAACCCACTCACCAGGCTCCCACTCAGGGCCTATGTAAGAGCCTTCCAATCCTGCTGGAGACCCCTAGGTCTAAACTGTCTTGGAGGACTGCTGCCTGGCCCCGTTGTGTTCCCCCAAGCCCTCCACTTGGCTGGTTAACTCAACTCTTCCCAGTGGTGTGTTGATGTGTCTGTGCGTTCATCTCAAGTGTTCTGCGATGCTGGAGACAGAACTGGTAGCTTGTGTGCTGCGAGGCAGGGGGATGCAGCGGAGAGGAGCCTCAAGGACTCCAAAGATTCCTGGGGCAGGTCACCTTCTCAGGCCTCAGTGTTCCCACCTGTAAAATGGGAGCTTATAATAGACCAACTGCTCACCCACACTGGTCTGAAGGCTCCAAGGCTGTGCCACGGCCCGGACACCCTCAGTGCTCCGTCCCTCCCTCCCAAGCCAGTCCGGAGGCTGAGGTGGCAAAGCCCACAACAGAGCCAAGGAGTCTGGGCCACAGATCCCAGCAGCTGATATGGGCGCTTATCCTTGGCATCAGCCCGGTGAATGACTTAATGGCTGACTCTGGGGGCAAATTACAGAGCACACAGAAGGGTAGTCAGGCCCTATCTTGCTGACCCGTGGGCTGGCGTCACCTGCTCTGCTGGGAGCCACGGACTTCCAGCTCCAGGGAAAGAAGCCAACAGGACTGGCCAGCTGGGCTTCTGGCTCAGAAGTGAAATTCAGGCCAGCCACATAGGGGCTCCAGGACTCCTGTGCCAGGCTGAGCATCCTTCCCGCCAGGGCGCCAGCCATGCCGGGAGGCCCCACGTGGGCTCGGGAGTGGGAGCCTGTTGGTGAAGCTTTGTGGGGCCCGGCCTAGCCCTCTGGTCAGAACCAGTGACTTCTGCCCGAGGTGACTACACGCATGTTCCCACCCCCAGTGCCTCTATCTTTGGGGCTGTCCCCTTTTCAGCTCTGGAACACAGATTCAAGTAGGCCTGACTTAGCCACGAAGGAAGGGCTCGCCTTGGCCCTTTCTTCTATTCTCAAACTAGGGAAACCCCCACCCCAATAGGGGTGACAGCTCGAGCTCAGGATGGGAAGAGATCAGGAAGAGAATGGAACCCACGTCCCACCCCCACTTCTGCTCTGACTAAAGATCCCCCGACCCTGGGTGAGTCATGGCCCCCGGATGGCTCTCCCCCATCTGCCACCCCCTCAAGGACCACCATGCCTGGCAGAGAGGAGGCGGGGCTCTGGACACGTGGGTGGAGAACAGTGTAAAGAGGGGTCTCGGCCACACTGGCCCCCTACAGACTACAGGTCCTGGAGGGAAGGCCCCAGCCCTCTCCACTAGGTGGTAAGGGGACAGCAGGGGCCAGGGATGGGGGGTACGGGAGGTGCCATACCCAGAGGTTTTGGGGGGCTGTTTTCCTGGCCTGGCTGTTACAGAGCAGACACTATCAAGGAGGTTTGGGACTCAGCTTTTCTTTGATTAAAATCCCCAACTGGAACAAGTGATGATCCTGTGTCGTTCTTGTTTGGAACCATCTATCTTGACCACTCTTTATGTGTCACCAGCCTCCTGCCGTTGGGGTTCCCCATCCTCCCCTGCCCAGGCCAGCACGTCGACCTAGCCCCCTCGCCGCCACCCCTCCTATGCAGAGAGGTCCCCTTCCACAGGCACACAAAGCCCTGTGTCTGCATTGTGTGGTTGCGTTTGGTGGTGGTGGTGTTTTCCTTCGTCCTGCCAAACCCACACCCCGAGTAGGTGCGCCTGGGGAGAGAGGAAGAAATGAATGGTGTGACTACCACCCTTAGGCCAGGGGAGGTATGAAGGTGAGAGTGACAAGTGACAGCCACCCCCAGCACGCCAGAGCGAGCCTGTGAGTCATGGTGACATCAGGCTTCCGGTGCCAGGCCCCTGCCTGAGCGGCGTGGGGGCCACCCCCACAGGCTTCTGCCTGGCAAGGACAGTGGCTCCCCGCTCTGCGAAGATGGCCCTGTCTAGCGCAGTGGGGAGGGCAGGGAGGGGCTGGTGAGGAAAGAGTCCCCCGGGCAGCCAGCCCTCAGCAAGGCAGACTCAGAAGTGGCCAGCAGCTGGCTGAGGGGGCTGGCGTCTGGCCCCATGCATGTGTCCTGGCAGTGGACGCTATGGATGCATCAAGAAGAAAGTCTCCTAGAGAACACGCTTGTGGTTGTCAAGGGGGACGGGGAAGGAGGAGGGATCAATCGGGAGTTTGGGGCTAGCAGATGCAAACTGGTATATATAGGATAGATAAACCTCAAGGTCCTACTATACAGCAGAGTCAGTTCAGTTGCTGACTCTGCAACTGAACAGTCGTGTCCGACTCTGCAACTCCATGGACTGCAGCACGCCAGGCCTCCCTGACCATCACCAACTCCCTGAGCTTGCTCAAACTCATGTCCATTGAGTCGGTGATCCATCCAACCATCTCATCCTCTGTCAGCCTCTTCTCTTCCTGCCTTCAATCTTTCCCAGCATCAGGATCTTTTCCAATGGGTCAGTTTTTCACATCAGGTGGCCAAAGTATTGGAGTTTCAGCTTCAGCATCAGTCCTTTCAATAAATATTCAGGACTGGTCTCCTTTAGGATGGACTGGTTGGATCTCCTTGCAGGCCAAGGGACTCTCAAGTCTTCTCCAACACCACAGCTCAAAAGCATCAGCTGTACAGCACAGGGAACTATATTTGATATCTTGTAATAACCCGTAATGGAAGGACTTCCCTGCTGGTCCAGTGGATAAGATGCTGCACTCCCAGTGCAGCATACCCATGTTCAATCCGTGGTCAGGGAACTAGGTCCCACATGCCTCTCAAAGAGCCTGCATGCTGAAACTAAGACCCGTGCTAAGTGCCAAGTCTATTCAGTTGTGTCTGACTCTTTGCAACCCCAAGGACTGCAGTCCACCAGGATCCTCTCTCCATGGGATTCTCCAGGCAAGAGTACTGGAGTGGATTGCCATTTCCTTCTCCAAGGGATCTTCCCAACCCAAGGATTAAACCCGAGTCTCCTGCATTAGCAAGTAGATTCTTTACCACTGAGTCACCTGGGAGCCACTATATTTCAATAAAATAAAATTTTTCAGAAAAGAAGAAAGTTGCCATTTGGGGCTGGTATGCCTTTTATGCCTCTCAAATATTTGCTTTTCCTCATTTTAACAAAGGCTCCAGACCTTCTCTAAGCATCCACGTCCAGGTCACACATTCTTTTCCATATTTATTCATTTACCAGTCCCTCACTCGGAAAATAGATGTTGGGTACCTGTTACATGTCAGGTACTGTTTTGGGTGCTAGGGATATAGCAATAAATCACAAACCACTGCCTTCAGGGAGCTGACCTCATTGTTTGAATAACATTAATTTTTGTGACTATGTTGTATTCATGGTTATACACCATGAATAATAATGATAGAGTAATGATATGGTTTCCTTTAAAAATAAATTTTAGGTTTGTAAAAATGGAGTTGAATGGTACAGATGGTACCCATGCACGCTAAGTTGCTTCAGCTGTGTCCAACTCATTTTTGACCCCATGAACTGTAGCCTGCCAGGCTCCTCTGTCCATAGAATTCTCCAGGCAAGAATACTAGAGTGGGTTGCTATGCCCTCCTCTCAGGGATCCTCCCAATCCAGGAATCAAAATTACATCTCTTATGTCTCCTGCATTGGCAGGCAGCTTCTTTACCACTAGCACCACCTGGGAAGCACAGATGGTACCCAAGGATGTTAGAAAGTGTGATGCAGGGAGGAGATGCCAGAGTCTTTGCCAAGGAAAGCATCTGTGTGGCCGCTTCCAGCTCTGGCATGGTGCCCTTCTGTGGAGGCTGCTTCTCCCCCCTGCCAGGGTCTCCCATCCAGAGAGGAGCCTGAGGCACAAAGGGAAGAGGTGGCCAGGCCCTGAAGAAGAGAATCTGGAAAACCCAAACCCATTGCCAAGGTCGGAGCTGGCCCCGCGGCTCAGGGCCCCTTCTTGCTCCATGGGCGTGTTCATCAAGGGGACCTGGGTTTAGCTGCACCCCGGGATGTGCCTGGGCTTGGAGTCAGAGGAGACCCTCCTCCCCTTCTCTTCCCCTGCACTCATCCACTCCGAACACACCCTCGGCCCCCAACCCACGGTCATCAGTGATTAAATGGGTCCCGTTCCCACCTGTTGGCCAGAGATGCCCTTGGCTTGGGCTGAGGTCGCCAAGGGGGATGGGAGGTTGCTAGGGAAGAGCTCTGTCACTAGTAGTAACTATTGGGCAAGTGGTGAGGAATTCTCAGAAATGTGACCACACTGCGGTCGCAGGGTCTGTGGCAAGAGAACTCCCGGGGCTCCCCCGAAGCCAGGGGTGGATGCAGGCTGAGGGGTGGCAAAGGGCCTTTGAGGCCCAGAGGACCCAGAGACGACTCCTTTTTCCTTTCCCCCCGATACCTCAACCGCCACCGAACAGCAGGCTGGGCCTCTCCCTTGAAGACCAGCCAGGAACAGTGGCTGAACAATGGCAGCAGGGGTGCCCATCAGGGAGCCTTGGCGCCAGCACAGCTGGGCTGCTTGCTTGCTGTGTGGCCTTGGGCAGGCGACTCAACCTCGCTGCACCCACTTTAAACAACAGCGACACCCAGCACTGTGCTAGGCATCTTCTAGGCACTGCTGCATCTATGCTTAAAGCTTGTGCTTCGCTGGTGGCACAGATGGTAAAGAATCTGTCTGCAATGAGGGAGACCCAGGTTCGATCCCTGGGTCGGGAAGGTACCCTGGAGAAGGAAATGGTAATCCACTCCAGTCTTCTTGCCTGGAGAATTCCATGGACAGAGCAGCCTGGTGGGCTACAGTCCATAGGATCTCAAAGTCAGACACGACTGAGCAACTAACACTTTCACTTTTCAAGCTTAGGGCTTGAGGGCAGCGTCATTTCCCTCACTTTGCAGACAGGAAAACTGAGGCCTAAAGAGGTTATGTGGCGGGAACGCAGGCCACACAAACCAGCAACAGGAGCTCTGGGATCGGAACCTGGGCTTCAACCACTAGACCGCGCTGCTTCCAGGGTCTGTTGTCTGCCCCCTGCCTCTGACCCGCTTGTGTCTGCCTCCACCCTCCCACCAGGGCACACCTCTGCTAGCTCTCACCTCCCTAAATCATGACAACCACACAACGAACACAGGCTTGCCCTGTGCCTGGCCTTATACTAAGACCTTGACGGGAGTTATTGCACTTAAACGCAAATACCCCAAGGGATGGGAATGACTGACACCCCCACAAGTGGGGACACCAAGGGAGCAAGAGGTAACTGGCTGACCCAGACTGTTCCAGTTAGTAGGTGATGGCGCCGGGGGCTGAACTCGTGGTGGTGTGTCCCTCCTTCCTCTGGGTTCCATGTCCTCCCAACCTGCTCAGACTCTTCCCGTCTGCCTCCCACCCTCACCCAAAGCCCTCCTATCTCTGTGCGGGGCTCGGGACACCCAGGCTGCTCTCTCGCGAGACCTTGCTGTTTTTAGGCCCATGGGTGCTGTCTCCTTAGCTCAGCTCCTTGGGGACGCACGATGCACAGGCCGGGGGAGCACAGGGCACGGCTCACACCGGGAGCCCCAGGATGCCTCTCCACAGATGCGGTGACTTGTCCCTGTGAGCCCCAGCCAGCCCTCAAACAGGAAGCTGACTGCAGAGGAAGGTGAAAGCCCTTGTCCCGGGACAAAGGTCAGCGTCGGCATGGAGCCCTGCGGCACCCCCCGCCCGCCCCCTTGCCCTGCTCCAGGGCAGAAGAGGTGACCTGAGGTCCCCAGAGCGGAGGATGATGCGTCCAGACGTAAAGACGCCAGCGTGGGGGTGGCCAACCCCCTGCAACCCATGAGAGGAGATAGATGTCCTGGGTTCAGGGGCAAGCTCCGTCACGTGAGAGGGAGGCGGGGTCGAGAGGACTGCATTGGAGCTGGGGGCTAGCGGTGCAACCTGGCACAGAGAGGATGGATAAACAACACGGTCCTAGTACACAGCACAGGGCTAGATTCAACATCCCGTGACAAACCATACTGGAAAAGAACATAAACAAGAACATACATATATATGTATGACTGAGTCACTCTGCAGTATAGCAGCAATTAAAATGACATTTTACTTCAGGGATGTCCCTGGTGGTCCGGGTTAAGACTCCACATTTCCACTGTAGGGGCATGGGTTCAATCCCTGGTTGGGGAACTAATATCCCACATACCAAAAAGCACGGCCTCCCCAAAAAAATCAACTAAACTTCAATAAAAAATAAATGAATAAGAGACATTCTTCACTAAAAAAAAGCGAGCTCTGCCAGCACAGCTGGGAGGCCCCGGGCTCACAGCAGGCCCCCGGCTTTCCTCAGGGGCTAGCATCCAAACACTCAGTGGGGACCTAGAGCCAGGCTGCATTTTGGATGCTGGGGCCAGACCACAAACAGGACAGATAAGTTTCTTGCCTTCACAGGGCCAACCTTCCAGCGGGGAAACAAAACCTGGATAAGTAAAGTTTAAAATGAGATAACAGGGATGGGATGGGCAAGAGAAATACAGGTGAGGTAGATGAAGAGACACACATTTTCCGTTGCAGAATAACTGAGTCACGGGGCTGAGATGTGCAGTGTGGGGAACACGGCCAGTATTTATGTAACACCCGTGTCTGGTGACATGGCGCAGCCAGACTTTTTGCGGTGATCATTGTGAAACGCCTGGAAATAAGGAAGTGCCACACTGTGTAACAGGAACCAACACGGTGCTGGAGGTCAATTATATTTCCAAAACAAACACATAAACAGACTCAGAGAGGAGAGCAGATTTGGGGTTAACCAAAACTGGGGAGTTGGAAGGGGATTGGATGAAGGCAATCAAAAAGTATAAATTTCCTGGGACTTCCCTGGTGGTCCAGTGGTTAAAACTCTGTGCTCCCACTGCAGGGAGCACGGTTCAATTCCTGGTAGGGAACTGAGATCCCACATGCTGTGTGGCTTTTTTAAAAAAAATTATTTTTTTAAAGTACAAACTTGCAGTTATAATACAGATAAATAAGTACTAAGGTTATAAGGTCCAGCATGATAAATATAATTAACACTGCTGCCTGTTACATATGCAAAGTTGCTAAGAGTAAATCCCAAGTTCTTATCACAAAGAAAAACACTTTTTCTATTTCTTTAATTTGTATCTATATGAGATGACGATGGTCACTAAATTTGCTGTGATCAGCATTTCATGAAGAATGTAAGTTAAATCATGATGCTGAATTCGGTAAGTGTGGTTCAGAGGTTAAAGCGTCTGCCTTCAATGCGGGAGACCTGGGTTCGATCCCTGGGTCAGGAAGATCTCCTGGAGAAGGAAATGGCAACCCACTCCAGTATTCTGGCCTGGAGAATCCCATGGACGGAGGAGCCTAGTAGGCTACAGTTCACGGGGTCGCAAAGAGTCGGACACGACTGAGCGACGTCACTCACTCATACAGTGCTGCATGTCAGTTATGTCATTGTAACACTGGAAGAAAAAAATGAGATGATGTCATACAAGGGTAGGCGCTGTGGATGACACCCCAGAGGGGAATGAGATAGAGCTGGGGCAGGCCTCTGGGAAGAGTGCCCACACAGCTATAACTTCAGGGATGAGAAGGGGCTGGCCAGAGCAGGGGGCAAGGAAGATCAGTACAAGTCAGCAAATGGGAGTAGGGAGAGAGGGAAGGGACAATGGCCCTAGGGTGGAACAAGCTCGCAGCCTCCAGAGCTGCTGTTGTTTTCAATGTACAGCATTATGACTTGACTTACGTATATCATGAAATGATGACCACAATAAGGTTGGTACTATCCATCATCTCATATTGATGCAAAGTTAAAGAAAAAGAAAAGAGTGGCAGGTCTTCCTTGGTGGTGGAGAATCTGCCTGCAATGAGGGAAACCTGAGTTTAATCTCTGGAAAGATCCCTTGGAGAAGGAAATGACAGCCCATTCCAGTATTCTTGCCTGGGAAATCCCATGAACAGAGGAGCCTGGCAGGCTACAGACTATGGGGTTGCAAAGAGTCAGACACAACTGAACGACTAACACTTTCATACTTTCCCCGGTGGTGCGCAGATGGCAGGAAAGACAGAATCCAGCAGGCTTGTGGGTCTGATTTGATTTAAAGAACAGTTAGAATTCTTGGAGGTTCTTGATTAAGGGGACTAACCCATCTGACAGCACCAGAACAAAGTCCCTCCAGATGTGAGTGGAGAATGGCTTGTAGCTACAGGGAGGTCAGGGGATGGGGAATGGACCCCGGACCCAGGGTGGTAGGGAAAGTGAAGGCGGGATGCAGGGTCAGGCATGGGGAGAATGGACAGGAACTGTGGACAGAGCAGAGGAGGAGGCTTCTCGGGTTTAGGCTGAGCAGGAGGTTGACTAAGACAGTGAGGAGGAGGCCGAAGCTTTCGGTCCCTTCCTCCTGGGCTCACCCTGCCTGGACACCTGCTCCTCGGACGGAACTCAGGAGCCAGCAGGGAGGCTGGTTGCTGTGTGCACGTCCCCTGTCCCTCCCCACCCCAGGACTTGGTGTGACAACTGGAAGAGGGACATTCTAAGAGCTAGACACAGAGGAGAAGCTGCCAGCAGCACCCCAGCCAGACAGGAGCTGGGGGCAGGGGAGGAGCCGAGCGTGGGGGCTGAGCAGCACAGATGGCTGGAGATGGAAGCCAGAGAGGAAGGGCTGGGCTGGGATAGGGAGGTTTGAGGTCCGCAATCGAATTATGCTGGCCCCGAAGACGGCAGCTCCTGAGAAAGCTGAAGCCATCGAGACTCAGAGTTGCCCTGGACATCCACAGGTGGACACCCATGCACAGAGACACACACTCACACCCTCTCCTCACACACATGGTGTCACACACCATCACACATGTTCAAAGCCAAGCCCCTGCCCATCACCATGGACACTTACACAGGACCCGGGGATGTGGCCGCCCCAGCCCCAGGACAGCCCCCAGAAAACCCTCCGTGAGCCACCCGACTCCAGCGGCCCCTGGGGCCAGTCCACAGACCTGCAGCCCTGCCCTGACTCCAGGGCCCCCCACACTGTCTCACCCGACTGCACCCGCAGCCTCACCTCTGCACAACCTGCACCCGACTCTGTATAACGCTGTATCACGGAACGCTGTCCAGTCTGGACACAAGTCCCCAGGGTCAGTTCTCACGTGGGCAGCTCAGATCTGACAGTCCTCTCCCTGATCGCCACCCCACCCTGTCTGCGCTGCCACAGAAAAATGCTGGCTCTCCAACTTGTGAGATGTTGGAGAGGAGCCATTCCTCAGGGTCTGCCCTCTGCCCTCTGGAGCCACACATACACACACATACACACATGCCACCTACATACATATACACATACACCCATGCCACACACACCCACACACACGGGGCAAGGTGGTCCCCAGCATCAGCACTGTTCTTTAGAGGGATGTCACCTTGAGGTTGGGCCTCCTAGGTGGCTCAGTGGTAAAGAACCCACCTGCCAATGCTGGAGACACAGGCTGGAGCCCTGGGTTGGGAAGATCCCCAGGAGTAGGAAATGACCACCCATTCTTACCTGAAAAATTTTGGGGACAGAGGAGCCTGGCAGGCTACAATCCACGGGGTCGCCAAGAGTCGGACATGACCGAGCAACTGAGCACGCACACACACTTTGAGGTTAAACAAGGTGGCCCAACAAGATGATTTTGCAAATATGGAGGTAAGGGCCCTCCTGGCTGTCAGGCACCATGCTAGGTACCCCTGGGACACTTCGCTGGGAGCTGGGCTCTGCTGTCATTCCTACCGACGCAATCCCACCCACTGCCCCAAGTTAGGAACCTCTAATCCAGGGAGAGGGCGGCTGGGCCAGAACTGTCCCAAGGACCAGGCCACATCCTCTCCAGGCCCTTCTCGAGCATCCCAACCAGGAAAGGCTCTCCCTGCCGCCCCTGCTCCTTTCTGGATTGCAGCTGTTACCAGCCTGACTCGCACACAGCCAGGCCAGGGCGAGCAGTGTTGGCCTCAGCTGCCCCAGCCCCAGGGGCAGGCCTCCAGTTTTGCTGTCGTTCAGTCACTCAGCTGTGTCTGACTCTTTGCAACCCCACGGGCTGCAGCATGCCAGGCTTCTCTGCCCTTCACTGTCTCCCGGAGTTTGCTCAAACTCATATCCATTGAATCAGTGATGCCAGTCTAGTCTGAGACAGGAAAGGCCCCTGCAGGCTGGGCCAGGCGGCGGCAGGAG
>SJXQ01012357.1:468905-496079 GCA_006408695.1 Aepyceros melampus
TTTTTTTTGGCCACGCTGCAAGGCATGCAGGACCTTAGTGCCCTGAGATCTTGTGAGAATAAACAAGGATGGCTCTAATTCTTTTGTGTGGCAAAGGATCTCAGTTCCCCAAACGGGGATCAAACTGGGGTCCCCTGCAGTGGAAGCACGGAGTCCTAACCACTGGACTGCCAGGGGGTTTCCGTGGTACTTTGTTATAGCAGCCTTAGCAAGCTAGAATATCTCCTGCCATTATTGCCTTTTTAACAAAGTCCTGAGTCTCGGAAGTGACTGTAGCTCTATTTTAGCTATAAATTGGCAAAGCCTGCCAAATGCCCCCATTTCCGCTCACTCCTTCTTCCTCAGCAAAATGACCTCTGAATTTTTACGGGGCACATGGCTGCTCAAAGAATAGCCTCCTTGTCAGCAGTGAGGCCATGGTCTTTGGCCTAAGTTCTGGTCCCCAGCCTGTAAGCAGAAATGGTGTGCCACCCTGGAAAGTATCCTCAGGGAAAAGGTGGTCTCTTTTCCCCCTGCTGCCTCCTGCTGGCAGAGTACAGACACAATGGCTGGAGGAGGAACGGGCCTACGGGCCGTGAGCGGAGGCAGCCCCCTGCTCTAGTGATGCTCCTCTGCTAGGGAAGAGACTAGCGCCATTCTGGACTCCTCCTTTTAGGATGAGCACTGACCAACTATAATACATTCAGAAGTATAACACAATACTCGGTCTCACTCTCCAGATTCTGAGGTAACTGATTTCAACCCCCTGTGAGGCAGGAGCCTGGGTCTGGGAGGACCCAAGGGACTCACAGGGAGTCACCGTGTCTGGACCAGCGACATTCAGAAAAGAATATCAACTCAAAGCTGAACATAATCCTAACTCATGTGCTCAGCAGTTTTAAGATATGATAAAATGTGTTAACCATAAAAACACCCAAACACTACTGCTTTCAAACAACCACGCTATCTTTTTAGGTGTGGTTAGGCTCTTTAAAGGAGAAGGCAATGGCACCCCACTCCAGTACTCTTGCCTGGAAAATCCCATGGAAGGATGAGCCTGGTAGGCTGCAGTCCATGGGGTCGCTAAGAGTCGGACACGACTGAGCGACTTCACTTTCACTTTTCACTTCCATGCATTGGGGAAGGAAATGGCAACCCACTCCAGTGTTCTTGCCTGGAGAATCCCAGGGATGGCGGAGCCTGGTGGGCGGCCATCTATGGGTCGCAGAGAGTCAGACACGACTGAAGTGACTTAGCAGCAGCAGCAGCAGGCTCTTAAAAAATTAGGATTCCCTGGTGACTCAGATGATAAAGAATCTGTCTGCAATGCAGGAGATCCAGGTTTGATCCCTGGGTGAGGAAGATCCCCTGAAGGGAATAGCAACCCACTCCAGTATTCCTGCCTGGAAAATTCCATGGACAGAGGAGCCTGGGGGGGGCTACAGTCCATGGGGTCCCAAAGAGTTGGACACAACTGAGTGACTAACACTTTTCACTTTCAGGCTCTTTAAAAATAGATGATAAAGTTAGATCATTTGTAAGTTATCTGTCTGAAAATGTTTTTAAGTTCATCTGTGGACCAGAATCAACTAGAATGAGGTCATTAAAGCAGCTGTGACTGTGTGTAGCCTGGGAGTTCCTTTGAAATGACACTCTTTCAAGTACTACTGAGGATTATAAAAATAAGCACATTTTACATCAAAATCACTTCCATACAGAGCTGATAATTTTTAAAATTTATTTATGGCTACACTGGGTCTTCATCACTGCACAGGCTTCTCATTGCAGTGGCTTCCCTTGTCTTGGACCATGGGATCTAAGCGTGAGGCCTTCGGTAGCTGTGGCCCACTGACTCAGTTGCTCCAAGGCATGTGAGACCTTCCCCAACCAGGGATCGAACCTGTGTCCCCCGCACTGGCCGGTGGATTCTCAACCACACTGGACCACCAGGAAGTCCCTTTAGTTTAATTTTTTAAGATACTTCTCAAGGTTATTTGTTAGAAATCAAGAGTTCTCCGGTTTTCTGAAGAATGTTTTCATTTTGAAAAGAATTTACAAACTCCTGTCCTACTATGCTGGGTTCAGAGACTAGTTTCTTTGTGAGTAAACATTTTTAGAAAATGCCACCTCACAAGGACCCCAGGAAAACTGCCCCACCTCTTCACATTAGCCCATGTGTCATGCTAGTGGTGCACGTCCTGAAATTTTCAGAGAAATTATATTTATTGCTTCTAATACTCATAAAAGAGCACCATCAAACAACTGGATAATGGAGCTGACAGTAGGGCAAGACTAAAACCACATAAAATTGAACACAGGGGGATGAAAAGAAAGCCCACAATCCAGGTTCCAAGGTTAAGTCAACAGCCCTGGGAAGGATTCGAATATGCCCCCATGAGAAACTAGCCCAGCTTGAAGCCATTTGCCAGAGGAGTCTTTATAGGGTCAAAATTAGGTCTG
This sequence comes from Aepyceros melampus, assembly GCA_006408695.1. NCBI lineage: Eukaryota > Metazoa > Chordata > Mammalia > Artiodactyla > Bovidae > Aepyceros > Aepyceros melampus. The sequence goes on from SJXQ01012357.1 coordinate 471,345, forward strand.
CACCCTGGCTCTGTCACTTCCTGTGTGACTTTGAGCAGGAAAATTACTTAACCTCTGATGCCATTTCCTGCTTATAAAACAGGGATAGCTACATTCTCGCAGAGCTGTCGTAGGTAGGATGAGATCCTGCACAAAAGCATGAAGCACAGTGCTGGGCACAGCAGATGCTCAGTGACCGTGCTATCCCGAGCACAGCAGAAGCCACAGTGCGACGAGGCAGCGGCAAATGAACGGCACTTTAGCTTATGTCAGCAGGATGCAGATCAAGGGGGCCGCCGCCTGTAAAGTCAACAGCCCTGGGAAGGATTCGAATATGCCCCCATGAGAAACTAGCCCAGCTTGAAGCCATTTGCCAGAGGAGTCTTTATAGGGTCAAAATTAGGTCTGCACCCTGGCTCTGTCACTTCCTGTGTGACTTTGAGCAGGAAAATTACTTAACCTCTGATGCCATTTCCTGCTTATAAAACAGGGATAGCTACATTCTCGCAGAGCTGTCGTAGGTAGGATGAGATCCTGCACAAAAGCATGAAGCACAGTGCTGGGCACAGCAGATGCTCAGTGACCGTGCTATCCCGAGCACAGCAGAAGCCACAGTGCGACGAGGCAGCGGCAAATGAACGGCACTTTAGCTTATGTCAGCAGGATGCAGGTCAAGGGGGCTGCCGCCTGTTGCATCCTTTAGGCCGCGTGACAGTGGACTGATGTCAGCACCTGCAGTCCTGGGGCAAGTAGCCCAGGGTGGGGGCCAGCTATGGGAGTTACCAAACAGTTTGAACACTACATTTCACTAAAGTCTTCCTAGGTGGCACAGTGGTAAAGAATCCACCTGCCAGTACAGAAGACACACGAGACACAGGTTCAGTCCCTGGGTCGGGAAGATCCCCTGGAGGAGGAAATGGCAACCCTCTCCAGTATTCTTGCCTGGAAATTTTCAAGGACAGAGGAGCCTGGGGGGTCTACAGTCCACAGGGCCACAAAAAGTTGGACACGACTGAGCACGGGACAGGCAGGCACTAAATTATCTTAAGCATCCATGAAGCTACATTACAAAGGGTAGGCTGCCAACTTAGCTACTTAGCTGCTCTTGACAAAAGGACACAAATGCAACCAATACTTAATAGGACACTAATCTGGGGGATGGGTTGCTACAATCATTTAGGAAGCAAGGAAATTTTAATATGAACTATTAGATATTATGTACAACAGTTTATCTGTATGCTATTTGCAGTGTAGTTTACACAGAGTATCTTTATTATTTAAAAAAAAAAAAACATGCTCAGGCACTTCCCGGGCAGTCCAGTGGTTAGGACTCCATGCTTCCACTGCGTGGGGCACAGGTTTGATCCCTGGTCAGGAAACTAAGATACGGCGTGCTGCACAGCAAGGCCAAAAAAAAAAAAAAAACATGCTCAAGCATTTAATGAAATGTTTGCAATTTACTTTCAGACGGTCATGAAAAAGTATATTAGTCTAATCGGGCCACTGTAATGAATTGCCACAGACAAGAGTGACTTCAACAAGATTTCTCACAACTCTGGAGGCTCAACAACCGAGGTGGAGATGCTGGTCTATTCTGTCCCTGGTGAGAGCTCTCTGGCTGTTCATGTTCCTCACGGGGTGGAGAGGGAAACCAACTTTGGCAGCAATTAGTATAAGGGGCACTAATCCCATACGGGGATCCACCCTCATGGCCTCATCTAAACTAATCACTTCCCCAAGACCTATCTCCATCACGTTGAGGGTTAGGGCGCTAGCATGCACACACATTTTAGGACACAGTCCAGTCATAGCCAAGTGTATACAGGGAAGATAAAGCACACACTACAGTAGGGCTAACAACCAGCAAAGGCGGGCGAAGGGTATACCAGATTTTATTAGTAGTACTCTTTCAACTTTTCTGTATGTGTAGAATTGTTCAAAATAAAAAGTTGAATTTTTAAAAAATTTTTCTGATGTGGACCATTTCCAAAGTCTCTATTGAATTGTTACAAAACTGCTTCTGCCTCTGTTTCATGTTTTTTGGGTACAAGGTATGGGGGAATCTTAGCTCCCCAACAGGCATCAAATCCACACGCCCTGCATTGGAAGGCAGAGTCTTGACCGCTGGACCACCAGAGAAGTACTCAAAACGTTGGAGGATTTTTAAAGTTGCTGGTGACATAAAGCCTGGGAAAAGCTGTCACATGAGCACCGCCTTCAAGAAAACGAAGGGTTCTTTCACGGGAGAGTTTTCCAGTGCTGCTTCAAGCTCAGGGCTTGACCCTTCAGTAGCAGGATGAGGCCCACTTGGCGTCAGTGTAAAGAACTTCCTGAAAGCTGGAGCTGTCCGGCAGCACAAATGCTGCTCTCAGTTAGGAACCCAACCGCTTCTCCGTGCCAAGTGTTCACATGTAGCCTGGACAGCAGGCAGGGTGCCAAGCAGGGCGCAGGCCAGCACCGAGCTCTGTCTGTACGTGAGGGTTGCACAGGCCCGCGTGCACCCACAGTCCACGCCCTCTAACAGGAGGCCTGCTAGCTGAGGGCTTCCCAGCACTGTGGCGGGGCTGCCACAGTCTTGGGCATGCGTTCGTGTTCACCTGGTGTCTCCCACAGGCAACATCACACACACACTCAAAACTCATCATGTGCTCGGAGTCTTCAATGGAGCTGTCACCTGGCACCAACCTGCATCCCAGCAGAACCGCCTGTGACCCACTTCCCACCATGCCCTGGGCTGTGGGGCCCACTGGCCCTCTCCGGCTCCAGACCCAGGCCAGAGGCCCTGCCGCTCTTCTAACACTGCTCCCAAGTCCATCCTTTTAAAGCAAAGGGTGTGAGTTACCAGTGGATCCAGACAAGGAAGTGGAAATGGGTGGTTTGTTTTCAACTGCCCATCTGGTCACCTGGAAAGGCCTTACAGTCTATAGACCAGGTGGTGGGTGGTGTGTCAGTTACTGCCAGGGAAGACCAAACCTTGCTGCTTCCATGTGCCAACTCTGCTGGCGGGAATACGCTTTCTGATCAGGAGAAATAATAAGCCCAGTATGCAAGACTTCCTTGACAACGTACATCCAAAGACACATTCCTCATACCAATCCTTATGTATTTATTCACGCATTTAGTAAAAACGTCACAGTCAGGAGTGAAATCATTACAATGACGTAAGTAACTGTACAAACCAAGTGCAGAGTCAAATTGCCAAAAAGAACATGAGCAACACACAGCTCCTTTGCTCAAGTGTACTCACGGCACTCGCCCACAACACCCGTCCCAACAGTCACAGGTACTCAGTTCCAGTGCAACCCAGGGACTCATCTCTGGGGATGAGGGAGACACAACCGAGAAGCGGGACTGTCTGAGGCACCCCTCTAGTCTGCCAACGACGCAGAGATTGCAAGACGTCAAAGAGTGGGGCAGGCATTTCCTTGGCACAAAACTTAGGCCACAAAAAGGGTAAGGGGCTTAATCTCAGCTTTCGCTCCTCTTTCAGCAACACAAAAGGGTAGCAAGTGGGGGTGGGGGAAATCTGGTCATTCATATTCTAAGAAATAAGGGGGAGGAGGAGGATCTGAAGCCCTGAAGCCCGTCCCGATGCTCCCAGTCAGACTGCAGCGTGACCATAAGCCCCGTTAGCCAGGCCAGGCCGATCCCATCTGATTCTGACTTTATCGCAACAGTGTGGTTTGCCTTAATTTTAGCTCAGAAGATGACGAAAAGTTTTTCACAGGGTCACATGGTCACATCCCCCTTATATGAGCATTTGGGACCGGCTGCATCTGTCTGCTCACACAGCTTGTCCGTAGCTCTGACAGCTTCCAGGGACGTGCCCAACCCCCACCCCTCTGCCTTCAGCCTTCCAAGATGGCCTATTAAAAGGGGGAGGAGGAGGATCTGAAGCCCTGAAGCCCGTCCCGATGCTCCCAGTCAGACTGCAGCGTGACCATAAGCCCCGTTAGCCAGGCCAGGCCGATCCCATCTGATTCTGACTTTATCGCAACAGTGTGGTTTGCCTTAATTTTAGCTCAGAAGATGACGAAAAGTTTTTCACAGGGTCACATGAGTCACATCCCCCTTATATGAGCATTTGGGACCGGCTGCATCTGTCTGCTCACACAGCTTGTCCGTAGCTCTGACAGCTTCCAGGGACGTGCCCAACCCCTACCCCTTTGCCTTCAGCCTTCCAAGATGGCCTATTAGTGGGCATCAAATCAAACGCAAAGTGTAAAAATAATGCTTGAATCAAAACAGTGCTGTCTATACAGTCCAGACTATGGAAAAAAATCCGATTCCATTCCCTAATTCTACCCCCCGTTTTTAACACAAAAGTTAAAAAAAACACCACACAAAAAGCTAAACTGGATGTTTTGAGCATCTCCACTGATCCTATCAAAAACACTGAAGACAGAGTCACCGGCGTTCTTGGCCAACGGGCTCCAGGGGGGCGGGCAGTGGCCCAGACGCACACAGCACATGAACACCGAAGAGCCGGCTGACTCAGGGAAACTGCCTGGCATGGGGAGCGGCAATGGGGGGCAGAGATCGACATTCCTTGGAACAAACTTTATGTCCCTAGAGACAGGGGAAGGTGAGGACAAGGCACTTATGCTGCCAAGCGACAGGTCACACCCCCCTCAACACCAGGACTGTGGCCAAGAGTGCCCCCGGCCACGACCCCTCACTGGAGACTCAACCGTCCACGTGGTCCAGCTGGACCTTCAGAACCGAAGGAAACCCACCCAAAGTGCTGCAGAACCAAGGCTGAGAACGGAATGTGGGCAGAGAAAGCAAAGGATGCTGTCCCCTCCGGCCTGAGACGAGGCTGGCTCCAGAGGAGCTAGAAACACCAGTTTCAAAACGCGTGGCCCAAGAATGTGACCAGGCCCTTTCGATGCCTCCTCCTCCTGTTCCAATACAGAGCAGCAGGGCTCTGAGAGCAGTACTGAATCAGCCCGCAGTGGTGGCCACAGCAGACCCCTTTGAACCCACCCTGTTCCGCAGCAGAGGGCGTGATGACGCCGAGACAGGGCTGGAACCCGCCTGGCCCCGCTTCCCCCAGGGCCTGTCAAGCGTACTCGATGCGGGCAGGCCCACAGCTGCCCTCACTCTTGCGCTCAGAAGAGGGGGTGGCGGCTTTGGCCTCACTCCCCACTTCCAAAGGCTTAGATGAGATGTAGTCCTTCATTTGATCTCCATGTTCTTGGCTTTCAGAGTGGCCGTGTGCAGCTTCTCCAGGAAATCTGGCATGCCTGTTGGGAGAGAAGGCAACCTGGGTGGGCGGGCACACAAACCAGCAGGCTCACTATGCTTTCACTGTTCTAGTCACTCAGTCGTGTCTGACTCTTTGCGACCCATGGACTGTAAGTCTGTCCATGGGATTTCCAGGCAAGAACACTGGAGTGAGTTACCGTTTCCCCATTTCCTTCTCTAGGAGATCTTCCAGACCCAGGGATCAGACCTGAATCTCCTGCATTGGCAGGTGGATTCTCTACCGCTGAGCCACTAGGCTCAAAATTAGCAGGGCCTGCTTCTTTCCAGGTAGGAAGTCAATGCCTCCTTACAGAGATCACCGCCTCGCTGATAAACAACAAACTTACAGGGAGTGAAAACCACCCAGGGCCTCCGGGATCCTTTGAAAAGGGGTATTGATCAAGCCACCTAAGTCCCCAAAGGCTCCCTTTTATGTGATTCAAACATCACTTATCAGTGGCACAGCCAATTTTGCTGAAAAATGTCACAGAGTAGAAACACCTAATCTCCTCTCCATTACCCCCTGAAGGGTAAGACACCGCTTACAGAGAAGAAGAGAGAAAATCTCATGAAGCTGTTTCTGAGGGAAGAGACTGGCCAGGAAAAATGCAATCACAGCAGTCATGTGCTGTTGCCTTTGTTAAGAAGGGTGGTGCCCCCTTTCTCCAGCGGACTGTCCTATAACCACGTTTTAAGGCTTCTGACACGATCTAAGAAGAAAACCTGTAAATGCCTTAAAGTACACAGTGTGTATTAAGCAAACGTTCTTCGATTCACCTCTGGGCATAGGCTTCATTTTGGGACTCCAGAATGTTCATCACTCTAAACTGCAGCCGGAGGCTTCACTACCTTCAAGATAGTATTCAACAATGAACTCGGAAGGCCTCCTGTGAAATAAGTGTTAACCTCCCTGAAGCCACTGAGAAGCTAGAGAAAAATAAAACGTTCAGCCCAGGACCCGGCCCTGTGCACAAGCACCCACTCACCACTGGAAACCATCCAACTAACGCAGTAGCGAGGAAACACGGTCTGGGGGTTGTCACTATATGTCAGCAAGTAGTCAAAGCCGTTCTGGAAAAGAAAAACAGCAAAGATGAAGGCATCCCAGTTACCCCTCACAGCCTCCATACCCAGTGCCACAGAATAACCAAGATCGGACTCCGGGGTGGGGGCGGCATTTTCTTTTACCCTGAGCAGAAAAGAGTTAACACTGAAGACCTGAGAGGCTGCTATCTAGTGAGGCTGGCCCAGTGGTGTCTGGGAACTTGGTGCCTGCCTGACCCCGGCCAATAGTTAAGTACTCCAGGGCTCCCTGTGCCTACTCTGTGCAAACAATGTGCTTCCTGCTGAGCCCCGGCTCTCCCCCTGGGGTCTGGGATTGTAGGACGTACTAGGCAGAGGGTGCCTGTACGACCAACGTCCAGTACAGACTCTGGGTGCCGAGTCTCCATTGGGCTTCTGCAGGCAGAATCATCACACGTGTTGCTGCTTTTCTGTGGCTGGAAGAGGATGTGTTCCAAGAGCTCTCACGGGACAGGGAGTGTGGGGGGCCCGCAGGGATTCCTCCAGAGCCTGCCTGCATCGCCCCCTTTCCATCCGGCTGTGCGTCCTCCCATCTCTGTGACAAATCTTAGCCGTGAATACACTGTCAGCTGGCTCCTATGCGTCTTTCTAGTCAACCTTAGAATGTGGGGGCAGACCTCAACACATACCCCCACCATGTTTAAATAACTTAATCTTTATCAAAACGACATTAACTCTTACTACTATCACTATTAACACTAGCATCAAACATTTACACGGCGCTTACAACTATGTGTCAGGAACTGCTTCAGCTCCTCACAACAATCCTATAATGTAGACGCTGCTAATCCCCATTTTACAGATGAGGAAACTGAGCACAAAAAGGTGAAGGGACTTTGCTCAAGCTCACCCACATATTCAACCAGAGCCAAGATGAACCCAGAATCCTGACCACGGGCCAGGCACCCACTCTCACTGACTTAGCCCTCTCACTGGTACACTGAAGACAAAGACTGAGATTTACAGGGGTCCCGATCCCCAGAGAGGTCTAAAGCAAATATGCTCCACCCAAAGGGTAAGAGAGAACCACTTTTTAAAACTCCTTATTAAATTTGTTATGGTTTCTGTTTTATGTTCTGGGTTTTTGGCTATAGGATCTTAGCTCTCCAATCAGGGGTCAAACCCAAACCCCTTACACTGGAAGGCAAAATCTTAACCAACAGACTGCCAAGGAGACTCCAGGTCTGCACTTTTCAAAGCAGACTGGCCACGGCTGCAGATGGCACCACTGTGACTCACGCCTTGACACCAAGGCCCGCCTTCTTCACTCCCTGGGTGACACCAAGGCCCGCCTTCTTCACTCCCTGGGTGACACCAAGGCCCGCCTTCTTCACTCCCTGGGTGACACCAAGGCCCGCCTTCTTCATTCCCTGGGTGACACCAAGGCCCGCCTTCTTCACTCCCTGGGTGACACCAAGGCCCGCCTTCTTCACTCCCTGGGTGACACCAAGGCCCGCCTTCTTCATTCCCTGGGTGACACCAAGGCCCGCCTTCCGCACTCCCTGGGGGATGACACCAAGGCCCGCCTTCCTCACTCCCTGGGTGACACCAAGGCCCGCCTTCTTCACTCCCTGGGTGACACCAAGGCCCGCCTTCTTCACTCCCTGGGTGACACCAAGGCCCGCCTTCTTCATTCCCTGGGTGACACCAAGGCCCGCCTTCCGCACTCCCTGGGGGATGACACCAAGGCCCGCCTTCCTCACTCCCTGGGTGAAAGGCGAGTCCTCCATTCATCTACTCAACAGCTCTCTGAATGCCTGCTGTGTGTCTGGGCACTGTGCTAGGCACTATACAGGAAATAAGAACATGCTAGTCCTTGCCCTCAAGAGCTTCCAATTAACAGGATAGACAGGTGTTGTAACAGAGATATAGACTTTAGACCACAGAAGAAAAGAGGAAGGAGAGGTAAAGCCTGCAAGTGGGAACAGTGACACCACACAGGCTGGGTAGACCATTTGAGCTAATACATATAAACAACTTGAAATGATCCTTCCCATGAAACACTTGCATTGAAAAGCTGAAGTCCTGGGCTCTCGTGCACTACTACCTATACTGGAAAAAGTCAAAACTGAAAACAGCTGCCATCAGGAGGAAGGAATTAAATGGGTAGAAAGAATAGGGATGTAAGCTAAATTACTCTTAAGAGTGAACAGGCCCAGAAACATGAGAACTTCTAGACGCTGAAGTGTGGTATTACGGCTCCTAGAAGCAACGCTCACTTTCAGATTCACACTTGAAACTACAGAAGGTGCGCGTGAAGCGCAGCGCCAGGAGACAGGGGAATTTCCGAGGCCAAGTCAGAGGACTCTGGCCAGTAAGAGGGTCCCAGACAAAAGTGACTGTAAAACAAACCAGATATGCTTAAACTTTAGAGTTTCTAATAGCATCTCTTTTTTCTTTTGGCCGTACCGCACAGCATGCGGGATTGAATCCAGGCCTCTTGTATTGGAAGTATGAGTCTTAACCACTGGACCACCAGGTAAGTAAGTCCCATCATTTCTTTAAAAAATAAAAACTTTAACCTTTGGAGGCCTGCTTGTTGAAAGAACCAATTCAATATTTTAAAAACTAGTAAATGAAGGGAACAAATCAGTATCTTTCTTATTTCCCTTTCCTCTGTGAACTACAGGAAATGAGATAGTCAATGTATAAACTTTCAAGTACTGGCTTCCCTGGTGGCTCAGCTGGTCAAGAATCCGCCTGCAATGCGGGAAACCTGCGTTCGATCTCTGGGTTGGGAAGATTCCCTGGAGAAGGGAACGGCTACCCATTCCAGTATTTTGGCCTGGAGAATTCCATGGACTGTATAGGCCATGGGGTTGCAAAGAGTTGGACACGACTGAGCAACTTTCAAGTATGCCATCTAATAAATGAAAATAAGCAAAGAAGAATGAAGAGTTCATACAGACAGTGTTTTGTAACTTCTAATAAAATAGTTGGCTGAGTAATATTCATCAATCACCTCCAAATCCACAAAGAAAGGGATCAGAGCCTTGTCATGGCGAAGGGGCTTGCTAACTCAGTGAAGCTATGAGCCATGCCATGCAGGGCCGCAAGACCGTCGGCTCACAGTGGAGAGTTCTGACAGAATGTGGTCCACTGGAGGAGGGAATGGCAGAACACTCCAGTATACTCGCCGTGAGAACCCCATGAACTGTATAGAAAGGCAGCATCAGACATTATGTACCTTTTAATAAAGCAGTCTTGCTCCAAGCAAATAATCTCAATCTGTTCAAGCCTCTAGCTCTAAGTACCCACATACAGGGAACACAGGGGACAGAAAAACACGTTAGACGACACTATGAGAACATAACCAGCAAAACCCAGGACAAAGAAACTGCTTCTTCAATAAATACAATTCCAAGGGGGAAAAAAGGAGGGAGAACTCAAGATATAGACACAAAGCTACGGTATAAACACATTTCAATATCTGGATCTCATCTGAAATCTGGATTCAAATAAATACAAAAAAATTCATGGATGATCAGGAAAGCTTGAACACTACAGATATTAGGGAATGCAATATTATGTTTTCAAAAAATCTCTCTTCTTTTTGAGATAAATACTAAAATATGTATAGAGGAATTCTTCGGTTCTTCTACAGCAAAACCAGAATCTGCTTCAAAAAAATCAGGGTTGTGGGAAAGTGACCAGAAAGTGCAAATAAAACAAGTCTGGCCAAAAAGGTAGTCAGAGTCATGGCCGGAGTCGAAGGAGGACAGTCCGTGTGTGTTGCTCTCTCCACTTCTCCATCTTTCGTCTACATCTCAAATTTTCCGTGATAAAAAGGGAAACTGGGGAGTTCCATGATGGCGTGGCAGTGAGCATTCCAGGCTTTCACTCTCGTGGCCTGGGTTCAATCCCGGTCAGGGAACTGAGGTCCTGTAATCTGGCAACAGAGCCACAATAAAACAGAACACCACACCCTGGCTCAGGATCTACACTCCATCTGGCAAATCCAACTCAGCTGCCTGGCTTTCAATTATCTTCTACACACGGTCAAGGTAATCACCACTCCTCCCTAAACTCTACCTTCCTCTCTAAGCACTGAGTCTCTCAACATCCAAGGTTCCCTCCTTCCTTTGTCTGCGGCTGAATCCTGGAATCATCATGTCTTCTACCTCCAGGGTCCTTCCTGTTTTCCTCTACCTAGAGGCTGCTTTTTTACAAGAACCAACTCAAGTCTTACCTTTCTCCTAAGAGCTTGTCACAACGTGCTACAATACTTACACAGACAATTCATACTGTTCCCTCTCCTCAGCTCAAAGAAGCTATTTACTGGTACAACACATTCCGCTGGTGGCCCAACTCTGCCTTAGCTATTTCATGGTCAGGGTTTCCAAAGGCAGTAATGCCAGGACTCGAGGCACTTTTTCCCCCCCAAATAGGAAATACATGGACAAGGTTCAAATTTCAGAAGCAACATCAAAGACAAGCATGAGGCATAATTCTAACTCCCACAGTCCCCAGCCTGCCCAGGCAATAGCAACATTATTGCTTCTAATGCAAGGACTTTGAAACATGTTTAACTGTACTAATTTACAACACACTGGAAACAATACTTTCTAAATTGCCAACCAAATTCTTTCTTTCTCAGCCTCTCACATATACTTGTACATGTGTAATCAAACAAAAGTTCCATAAAATATGCGTACATTCAGTTTCTATTTATTCCTTTTCAAGCACTAATTAAGTCTGTCTTCCACTAGCAGGTAGCAACTCATGGTTTGAAGAACACTGCTCTATGGGACTTCACCAGTGGTCCACTGGTTAAGACTCTGAGCTTCCAATGCAGAGATTCGATGCCTGGGGGTGAAGATTCCATGTGCCAAAAAAAAACCACATTGCTCTAAAATAGTACAAACGTCAACATACAGCCCCCCATAAACCACCACACTGACTGAGGCAAACCACGGTTTGTCACACTTAGAAGAGCCCCATTATATAGGTGGTGTAAATAAAACAACTTGCTGAAAACAAAAGATGGCTAAGAGAACAGTCACACAGCTCTAAAACACAAGTGATGGGGAGAAACAGGGATTTCCAAGTAAACAGGACTAAAAACAGCAGCCACCACAATCAACATGTACGCGCAACAGAGGTTTGGCTAAAACATCAAAAATAAAACACCACACTAAGTTGAAGAAAATATTCTTTGCAAAGAAAGGTCATAAAATGTTTAAGAAAGCAGACAGCTTTCTCAAGGAAAGGAAACAGGAGTCCAGAAATGTGTTACATGTTCTGCCCACTGTGGGGAAATTCTGATGGAACGGTAGCTCGCTCTGGCTCCTCAGAACACTGCCAACAGACCCGCACGAGTCAGGGCCGCCGTCGTCTCATGACTGCCCCTCAGGTAGCAGCAGCCAAGGGGCCATCGCTACTCTGTCTCAAGGGTTTCCAGGTACACCACTCTACAGGAGGGGTCCTGAAGTGTGGCTCCCAGGCCAGTAGCACCAGCCTCCCCTGGGAGCTTAAGACATGCAAATTCTCAGGCCACAGCCCAGCCCTAAGCAAGGGCCAGTGGATCCATGCAAGCCAAGCTGGAAAACCAGCATGCCCTCCCCAGCTCAGACAAAAGGCGTTCCTTGAGAAAATCCCACTAACCCATCACATCTCGGATGATGTACAACTCACCTCATCAAATGACTTGTGTGGACGGATAACCATTTGGGACTCGTATGATCGGACCCTGACGAATTCCGGAGACTCCGGCACACTCGGGTGCTCCACAGCACTGGCAAGGAGAGGAGAGAGAGAAACTGAGGACTGTCTACACACAGGGCTCCCGGAGCTGGAGCTACAAAGTAAAGGCAGCCTCTTAGCTTTTAAACGGCTACGCCAGAAAAGTCAGGAATGAATGTACACCAACTTCTAAGAACAGAGTGAGTTAACTCGGTGTTTCCTGTCTCAGCAGGCTTTGTGTTGAAGGAGGCAGTGTCTCTCTAATTATCAGCATTAAGGAACTGAAGGATTACTCTGATGAAAGGTTTGCATCCCTTCAACCCCTGAGACAGTCACATTCTCGCTGGGACGCACGGCGCCCCGGCTTCACTCACAAGACAAGCAGACTCCCATCAGACACGTGTGGATGAAGGCCAAGCTGCAGGAACCCGGCAGGAGGCCCCGCTCAGCACACCTACCGTGACACCAACACCATCACGTTGTTTTCCTCATCCACGCTGTACCGCCGGACGTACACATAATCCCGGGAGTACATCGGGTACTAAAGAAGAGGAGGGGTGGGAAGATCAGGGCTCTGTCTCATGTGGACATGATCAAAGCAAAACTAGAGGGACAATACTCACGGGAAAATGGGTCACCCAGTGAAGAACCTCAGAGCCACTGACCACATCCCTCTCAATCACTTCCAGCTTGATCACCAGGGCGTCCCACTTTTTCCTATATTCTGTATCCAGCTACAGAAAGAGCAAAGACCATGAAGACCCAAGAAACCAAAACTAAGCTACAGAAGACTTCTCCAGAGGAGTGGGCCTCTCACCCAAGAGCCTTCTGAAACAGTGATCTGACCTCAGGGCAGTGCCCAAGTGTCAAAGACATAGCTGTGTTACTACTACAGATGAGTCCTTTAATAAAATCCCTTCCTGTAGGCCAATCCCATTACTTTAAAAGTGAGTCTTAAAAAAAAAAAAAAGTGCCACAACTGTAAGAAAAAAATATTGTCATAGACATGTCTAGAGAAAATACAGTAGACAGTGACAGAAATTTGTAAGGGTGAAATAATTCCAAAAGGTTTTAAACAGACAAAAAGTCCAAAAGTACAGGCAGACACCTCACACAAATACAAGCTGCATTATTTGAAAATTCTCTAACATCACCAAGAACTAAGGAATCTCAAAGTAAGACACATACACATTCAGATCAACAAAAATTCAATACAGATTGACAGAATTCAGTGCTTAGGGGAAAGCGTGCACTTGTACGTTAGCAGTGGGTATTATAATCACCAAACTAGTTACTCAAAGTCCAGTAAAACATGAGAACTCCAGGAAGGAAAAAACAATTTTTGTAGAACTCTAGGTGATCCCAGCTCCCCTTTTCTTATTTCCCCGCGAGGAGGAACAGAGTTTTTGAACACATACTCTTATCTTTATTAAAAAAACACCTTTACTGTGGACAAGTTCCAGAATGCTAAGTCCTGACTGCATCTGTATACTGCAGGGGAAGGACATCACTAAGCCAACAGGTAAAACTGGAATACAAAGATTCCATCAGAGTTGCATCAGTTAAATTTGCTGACTTTGTTATAATGGTACCATGGCTAGTTAGGAGAATATGTCCAGTTTTTCAGGAAATACACACTGAAGGATTTTGGAATAAAGGGTATGTAACTTACCCTCAAATTGTTTAGGGGGGAAAAACTATGAAGTTTTATAAAATATATTAAAGCACTCAAATCCTTCCTCTATTTGATCTTCCCAACAGTCTTATAAAGAGCAGAACTGGCCTCATGCCCAGCAGGCAAACTGTAGTCAAAGGCTCACCGAGGCTATCTGACGTGAAATGAGGGGCAGAGAGATGGATGGACTGAAGCCAACAAATTATAAGTCAGAGAAATCACTCATGTGGACGATGGCAGAGGACTTCTAGGCTTAGCAGCTCCTCACCTGGGAGGAGAAATGCACTCACCTGAACATTGAAGAACTGCCGCGGTGTCACGTCCGTGTAGGTTCCAAACACTAGAACAGAGAATAAGCAAGGTTTGCCACACTTGTCACCCGCTCTATTCCTAACACGTAACTGCATCTCAACGGCAGAGTACTGACGTACAGATCTTAAAGGCAGATTCAGAAACCAGAAGTCACACTGGAGCAGCAAAGTAAGACAGAGACAACCTACAGCAGAGTATAACAAAGACAGGAGACTCTTGTCATCAGTCCAGTCGCTCAGTCATGTCCCACTCTCTGCGACCCCATAAACCAGCACGCCAGGCCTCCCTGTCCATTGCCAACTCCCGGAGTCCACCTGAACTCATGTCCATCAAGTCGGTGATGCCATCCAACCATCTCATCCTCTGTCGTCCCCTTTTCCTCCTGCCCCCAATCTTTCCCAGCATCAGGGTCTTTTCAAATGAGTCAGCTCTTCGCATCAGGGGGCCAAAGTACTGGAGTCTCAGCTTCAACATCAGTCCCTCCGATGAAGACCCAAGACTGATCTCCTTCACAATGGACTGGCTGGATCTCCCTGCAGCCCAAGGGACTCTCAAGAGTCTTCTCCAACAAATCTCATCCTCTGTCATCCCCTTTTCCTCCTGCCCCCAATCTTTCCCAGCATCAGGGTCTTTTCAAATGAGTCAGCTCTTCGCATCAGGGGGCCAAAGTACTGGAGTCTCAGCTTCAACATCAGTCCCTCCGATGAAGACCCAAGACTGATCTCCTTCACAATGGACTGGCTGGATCTCCCTGCAGCCCAAGGGACTCTCAAGAGTCTTCTCCAACACCACAGTTCAAAAGCATCAATTCTTCAGCGCTCAGCCTTCTTTATAGTCCAACTCTCGCATCCATACATGACCACTGGAAAAACCACAGCTTTGACTAGACGGACCTCCATTGGCAAAGTAATGTCTCTGCTTTTGACTATGCTGTCTAGGTTGGTCATAACTTTCCTTCCAAGGAGTAAGCGTCTTTTAAATTCATGGCTGCAGTCACCATCTGCAGTGATTTTGGAGTCCAGAAAAATAAAGTCAGCCACTGTGTCCACTGTTTCCCCATCTATTTCCCATGAAGTGATGGGACCAGATGCCATGATCCCTGTCATCAGGGAGAAGAAAAACAGCAGCACACCAGGGCAGTGCTCCCGCGACAAAACCACAAAGGAGAGTGTAAGAGAACAGAGTGCCGTGCACCTGCCGGGGTGAAACACACCCCCAGCAGCCGGGCGGGACTCACCTCGGTACTGGTAAAGGTGGGTGCCTGAGATGGGACGCCGCCACAGCTTGAAGTGTTTCTTATCCATCACCATCTCCCATGGCTGCTCTTTGCCTCCTGAATCTTCAACCCCTTCTGTCTGGGATTTTGGTTCTGGGGCGTGGCGCTCAACTCCAGAGCTCCGAAACATACCTGACATTTCCTCCAACCGTTTCATCTCATCAATGGATCTGGAGAGGAGAGAAACAATGGGCATGGTGGGGTGGGTGGAGTCAGCCCTGAAAAATGAACTAGCCACACAAAGACTTACACAGAGCAGAGTGGGTTTAAAACAGTATAAAGTGTAGGGAATAAAAATATGAGTTCGAGTCTGAATCCCAGTCTAACATTCAACAACAAGAATATTAAATCACTTAACAATCCCTATTTCTTAACCTGTAAATTGAGGATGATAATAGTACCTACTTCAAAGGTTGATTATAAAAATTAAATTTACATGTAAAGTGCTTAATACTAGCCATATAATTAGCCCTCACATTTTATGCCTATGAAATGTCATTTGATATCCTTCACCCTTTTTTTAATTCGGTTGTCTTCCTATTACATTGTAAGAGTACTCACATATTTTTCCTCCTTTATTTTAAAGAGAGATAATTCACTTGCTATAAAAAATTATACTTTTACTATATACAAATCAGTGCTTTTTAGTATAGTCCCAAGGTTGTACAACCACCACCAATTCCAGAACATTAAATCTTTACCCACAGAAGTTACTTTCTATAGCCCCATGTAAAGTGCTTAATACTAGCCATATAATTAGCCCTCACATTTTATGCCTATGAAATGTCATTTGATATCCTTCACCCTTTTTTTAATTCGGTTGTCTTCCTATTACATTGTAAGAGTACTCACATATTTTTCCTCCTTTATTTTAAAGAGAGATAATTCACTTGCTATAAAAAATTATACTTTTACTATATACAAATCAGTGCTTTTTAGTATAGTCCCAAGGTTGTACAACCACCACCAATTCCAGAACATTAAATCTTTACCCACAGAAGTTACTTTCTATAGCCCCTGACAACTACTAACCTACTTCTGTCTCCATGAGTTTGCCTCTCTGGACAATTCATATAAATGAAATCTTACAAAATATGGCCTCATGCTCTTGTGGCTGAATAATATTCCACGGTGTGGATATATCCTATGGACATATCACACTTTGTTTACCCATTCATCAGCTGATGGACATGCAGGTGTTTTCTGTTTTTTGGCTATTATGCATAATACTGTTACAGATATCTGCATACACCCTGTATATAGACAAAAGCTTTCAGTTTCTTTGGTAAATTCCCAGGGGTAGATTTACTGGGTCTGGGAAACTAACTTTCTGAGCAAGTGCCAAATGATTTTCCAGAGCAGTTCTTCCATTTCTGAACTCACACCAGCAATGTAGGAAGGTGCCAATGGCTCCACATCATTGCCAACACTTGTTAATGTCCATCTTTTTGATTCCAGCAGTCCTAGTGGGTATAATGACTAATGACGTTGAGCATATTTTTATGTGCTTATGGGCTATTTGTGTATGTTCTTTGGAGAAAAGATCTACTGAAATCTTTGTTTTAAATTGGGTTGTCTTTACTGTCAAGTTTTAAAAGTTCTTCACATATTCTGAACAAGTTTCCTGTTAAATATTTACAAATATTTTCTGACTCTGTGGGCCGTCTTTCCACTTTCTTGAGAGTAACTTTTGCTGTGCAGAAGTTTTCAGTTTTGATGAAGTCAAATCAATCTATTTTTCTTTGACTGTTCATGTTTTTGGTGTTATATCTAAGAAACCACTGTCTAATCCAATACTGTAATAACTTATGCCTATATTTTCTTCCAGAAGTATTAGTTACATTTAGGTCTTTGACCCATTTTAATTTTTGTGTACAGTGTGAAGTATGGGGTGTAAATTCACTATTTCGAAAATGCATCTCCAGTTGTCCCAGCACCATTTAAAAAAAAAACAAACACTGTTTTCCCTTGAATCTTTAAACAACAGTTAACAAAGCAAGACTGCTGGCTGACTCTGTCACTTTTACAACTCAAGACTGAAGATACCACCTACTGATTTGTTCTGTCTGAAATGCCTTTTCTTACTCCTCTTTAACCTTCAAAAACCGCACAAAGGGATTTGCCTGGTGGTGCAGCAGCTAACTCTCTGTGCTTCCAATGCCAAGGGACATGATTCAATCCCTGGTCAGGGAACTAGGTCCCACATATAAGAGTTCGTATGGCACAACTAAAGATCCCATGTGCCGTAACCGAGACACAGTGCAGTCAATAAATAAAAATATAAATTAAAAAAATAATAATAAAGTTCAAGGTTAACTCCAAGAAAGGGTTAACCATACACATTTACTTTTATTCCTCTACAGAAACATACTGCACTATATTATAATTAATCTATCTTTATGCCTATCCTCCTTACTAAAATGGCTCCTAGCAAGTACCTGGTGAACATTACTGGTGTTATATGCTCAATAAGTGTTCGCAGAATAAGCTGAGTAAAATAAATATGGAGGCAGGCCTCAATAATTCAAATTCTTATTAAAAGATTACATTAATACACTACTTTAGAAGTCGAAAATTCAAAATCATACCAGTAACCCCCAATTAAAAGTTTAGAGCCATCCAAACGACAGTGCAGAGATCTGGGTTCTAGTTCCAGCTCTGGCAACTCAAGCTGTGATTTACAAGTCATTTTACCTCCAAAGGCTCCCCCGTTCCACCTGTAACATGAGCACATTATTCCTTGAAGGTTTATTCCAATTCTCTGATTTTTTTAACTTTGAACTTCAATGAAAGTATTTATGTACGAGGACATTTGTGTTTTGACCACCTGAAATCTTTTCCTATTGAGGAGAACCCCCAATAGGTGAGATACAGCCCAGTCCCCCTCTTACGCCCAGCAGTGATCACGTTAACGCCTAATCGAATGAGGTTAATCAGAGACTTCTGGTAGAGTCTTGAGGAAATAACCGAGGCATAGGACCTTTCAGATTTACTCACTTATCTGGAGAGAGAAATGCAACAGATCTGGGGAAACAAAACCAGCAACACTGCCCGAAGCAGGGCACTCCTGTAGCAGGTCTTGGCTGTCCTCCAAGCCAACCTGGGTTCTCTCTGGCCTTCTGTCAATGCTCTGTGTCCTAACACCTTTCTGATTAAACCCTTTCTGAAGAAAGTTAACCAGTATGTTTCTCTGTTTGCACCTGATAACCCTAGCCAGTCAATTTATACTGATGTTCTGATGAAAAATGTTTAACCATTTTTTAAAAGTTTCAATGTGAATTAAACATTGCAAAACAGGACTGACTGCTACCATTGCAAAAACCATAGAGAAATGGGGAAGGAAATTTAGAATAGGCAATAAGGTCTTGCAGAGGAGAAAGCAAAAGTAAAGACACAGCTAGCTTTGGCTGTGAGAACAATGCAGGCATCACGTAGACCAATCACGGCCTGCTGAGGACTAGTAAAGCACCCTTCAACAAAAATTAAGCTGGACTCTTGAATGTCCTTACCACATAATGAAGAGGGGCAGGAACGTCTGGAGAAAAAGACATCAGAGGCTCATAAAATTATATAGTAATATGGTTTTAAGAAAATTAAACTATATGACTATAGGCAATATTTTTAATGGCCTTCTAAGAATCAAAGTGGTACAGAGTTTCTGACCACTGCTTAATCAGCCTCTCAAGAATAAAGGTCACTAGGTGACCCTGAAAAATCATGAGACTGAGTCCCTGGGGGGATGGCAACGTCCTGTGAAGATATCACATTCACTCTTTGTACAGCACAATATGAATGCTAGAAGACTGCATCATGAAATGCCAATGATCATTGTCCCAGGTTTCAGAATCTCAGAAGGGTCTCAATTTCTAATTGCTGACAAGCAGACATCACCAGCACAGTCACTATTATTTGTGTGAAGAAAAAAATAACACCTCTCACTATGTATCCCATTATTCTGCTGTGTCAAATCTCATTTGGAGGGGATGGTTGCCTACACCTTGTTATCTAAGAGACTTAAGTAACAAGGGAGAAATAAGGACAAAAGAGATTAAACCCAAAATAGCAGCAGAACCAGATTAGTAAGAGGATCAAAGAAAGATAGTCAATGCTTTCCTTTCTTCAAAACAAAGTCATTTCAACATTTAAGAAAGGCTGTATGGAAAGCTATGGAAATTGAAGGCATAAAATCATGAAAACAGAAAAATAAGTATAATCATATTAGGCTCATCTACGGGAATCCTACCCTAAGTGTAGAGCTTAATATAAGGCCCCAAAACGACTCAAATGAAGCCATTCCTATAAGGAGTAATCTACCAAAGTAACCCTGCTGTGTTTCAATGATCCCCTCCTCAAATTCCCAAACTATTGGGAATTCCCAATAATTCTCAAATTATTGTCAAAGTTAAAGACCTTGAAGCACAACTGTCATGGGACAAACCCAGAAATGAGACATCAATAGCTCCTTGCAATTCTGAGCCAACTGGATAACCATCAGATAATGCTAGTGGAGGTGATGGAATTCCAGTTGAGCTGTTTCAAATCCTGAAAGATGATGCTGTGAAAGTGCTGCACTCAATTTGCCAGCAAATTTGGAAAACTCAGCAGTGGCCACAGGACTGGAAAAGGTCAGTTTTCATTCCAATCCCAAAGAAAGGCAATGCCAAAGAATGCTCAAACTACCGCACAATTGCACTCATCTCACATGCTAGTAAAGTAATGCTCAAAATTCTCCAAGCCAGACTTCAGCAATACGTGAACCGTGAACTCCCTGATGTTCAAGCTGGTTTTCGAAAAGGCAGAGGAACCAGAGATCAAATTGCCAACATCCGCTGGATCATGGAAAAAGCAAGAGAGTTCCAGAAAAACATCTATTTCTGCTTTATTGACTATGCCAAAGCCTTTGACTGTGTGGATCACAGTAAACTGTGGAAAATTCTGAAAGAGATGGGAATACCAGACCACCTGACCTGCCTCTTGAGAAATCTGTATGCAGGTCAGGAAGCAACAGTTAGAACTGGACATGGAACAACAGACTGGTTCCAAATAGGAAAAGGAGTACGTCAAGGCTGTATATTGTCACCCTGCTTATTTAACTTATATGCAGAGTACATCATGAGAAATGCTGGACTGGAAGAAACACAAGCTGGAATCAAGATTGCTGGGAGAAATATCAATAATCTCAGATATGCAGATGACACCACCCTTATGGCAGAAAGTGAGGAGGAGCTAAAAAGCCTCTTGTTGAAAGTGAAAGAGGAGAGTGAAAAAGTTGGCTTAAAGCTCAACATTCAGAAAACGAAGATCATGGCATCTGGCCCCATCACTTCATGGGAAATAGATGGGGAAACAGTAGAAACAGTGTCAGACTTTGTTTTTTTGGGCTCCAAAATCACTGCAGATGGTGACTGCAGCCATGAAATTAAAAGGCGCTTACTCCTTGGAAGAAAAGTTATGACCAACCTAGATAGTATATTCAAAAGCAGAGACATTACTTTGCCGACTAAGGTCCGTCTAGTCAAGGCTATGGTTTTTCCTGTGGTCATGTATGGATGTGAGAGTTGGACTGTGAAGAAGGCTGAGCGCAGAAGAATTGATGCTTTTGAACTGTGGTGTTGGAGAAGACTCTTGAGAGTCCCTTGGACTGCAAGGAGATCCAACCAGTCCATTCTGAAGGAGATCAACCCTGGGATTTCTTTGGAAGGAATGATGCTAAAACTGAAGCTCCAGTACTTTGGCCACCTCATGCGAAGAGTTGACTCATTGGAAAAGACCCTGATGCTGGGAGGGATTGGGGGCAGGAGGAGAAGGGGACGACTGAGGATGACATGGCTGGATGGCATCACGGACTCAATGGACGTGAGTCTGAGTGAACTCCGGGAGTTGGTGATGGACAGGGAGGCCTGGCATGCTGTGATTCACGGGGTCGCAAAGAGTTGGACACGACTGAGCGACTGAACTGAACTGAATGAAGACAAATCTCAAAAAAAAAAAAAAAAAACTCAGCTTTTACATAGTTCTGATTATCTAAGAATGTATGAGAGTAAAAACATCCTTAAGTGACAGTGGGGGGAAAAAAGTCCCTTTAAGCCAAAAGGACTTTTTCTTGATCATTATTTATCAATTAATAGCACAGTGCAAAGTTTAAAGGCTGAAATAGGAAAATGGCCAATTTTCTTCATGCAACTTTATTGGTACATATTTATTCAAATTTCTAGAGCAATGAATTGTAAGTTTTTTTTTAAAGAAGAGGGAAATTAATGGAACATCTTCCGCTAGCCTTTCATATTTCTTAACTTCCTTTTTGTTCCTGTAATTTTTTTAATGTTCCAAAATAATTTTTTAAAAATTACTATTAATATTTTTCCATAAGATTTGCCCTGCGCTCACAGAATGCCAGTCAGCACCAAAAACAGTGGTTAAAAGTTATTTTGTCTGGTCATTTAATTAAAGTCAATCAGTTAAGAAAGCTAGATTAAGCATTAAAATACCTGATTTCTATACCTGGACCATCAATGAGTACAAGTTACTTCTTTTCCTCAAATTTTCGTGCTGATTCTCAATTAATGAGTTCCTATTTAAGATGTTCACATTCAAAAAGGGAGCCTTACAGCCCACCACTGTGTAACAACAGCCATATCAGAATGCGTGTGTACCAGGACAAGCTGGTACAGAAATGGCACAGACGAGCCAAAGGCTGTGATTTAGGGGCCATGGGACAATCACACTCTTCTTCCACGAACAATGAAAGAAATGCACATGTCCCGAAGCACAGTGGACTATGCTCATTCTGGAGGCTACCCAAAATCATCTAACCAGTGCCAACTGAATCTAAGGTCTTCAACCTCAGCAGTGCATCCTGCAAAGCAAACAAAATGAAGCACCAAGCCTAAGCCTGGGTGGGAGGGGAGTCTGGAGGAGAATGGATACGTGCATTTGTATGTCTGAGTCCCTTTGCTGTTCACCTGAAACTACCGCAACATTGTTAAACTGGCTGTACACCAATATGAAAGTTTAAAATATACATAAAAAACCATCAAACCTAAAAAGGCTAACTGGTACCCAGACTATCTTTTTCAATAAAATACTGGGAATTCCCTAGTAGTCCAGTAGTTAAGCTCCCTTGCTTTCATTGCCAAGGGCGGGTTTGGATCCCCAGCCAGGAAACTAAGGCCCAGCAAGCCACACACAGTGTGCCCAGAATTAATTAATTAATAATAAAATACACACATGACAAGCTAGGAGAACAAAGACCTTTGAAATCACCGTACAACCTACATACAGTTGACAGCCTATCACTTGCCCCCCCCATCAAGATAACATTTCTAAAAATCCTCAAAATGGACTTGATCAAATTTTAAGTAAATGACAACTCAAGCATGAACTGGACATGGAGAGTTAAATGAGGGCCTTTACTGGAACAACAAGGCTGGAGAGGGTCAAAAAGGGCACCTTAAGTGCTCTTACTGGTCTTTGTCTAAGCTTCTTTATTAACCCACTTGGGGTTAATACAGAACAATACCTCTTTAGGAGCTGGATTAGAAGCAAGTGCTTCAACTGTCTTCTTTCACCCACAGCGGGTAGTGACTATGGACTCAAATGTTCACCACATCTATTTCTTATCCTATTTTTCCCCTCCAGCTCCTGGAAATGGGAGACCTACTGAACAGAGAGGTTCTAGAACATATCATCAATAAAAATACATGACGAAAAAGTATGAAATCTATCACCCGGGCCCCAACACTACTCAACTCCTATTCCCAACAGGGCACCCAGAGGCCCTTTCCTGGTCTCTTTCCCAAACCAAATCCAACTAGGAGTTTTTCCCTCAAACTTCATGATTGTGGAACATGGATATTCCATCATCATCAAAAACAGAATGCAAATTCAAACAGTTGATTGGTAATTTTACAACTAAAAAGTTACCTTCCCATATTTCTCACACCTGGGAACAAAATACCCCAAAACACTAACAGAAACTAGGCAGACCACCTCTCATGCTTTGATACCTTAACGTTTTTGAGTAAGGTTGTTCATGGTTATGAGTTTAAAGTGCATTTATAGAACAGTCCTTTTTACTGCTAGGAAAATTATTACCAGCTCTAAAGATACACTTTGCATTTACCAACAACTCACAATGTTGCCTGCCATCTGGGTGCTACACTTCAGACAGATCACAGTATTTTTACTGAAATATTTCCACTTTCACCTAACCAAAAGTGTGAAATAACAGAAGAAAAAGACTACAACAGACTTGTATCGGAATTTATCTGAGGTAGGGGGACTATCCAAGGTTCTTGAAATCAGTTTCAGAGTTCAGGGGACAGAATATGTGGAGAAACACACATTTTTTGTTTACACACACACACACACACACAGCAACACTGTAAAGCAAGACCCAAATGATACACACACACACACACACACACACACAGCAACACTGTAAAGCAAGACCCAAATGATATTACATGAAAACTGTAAGGGCTCAGATTAGAACCACAGATTAACAAATTCAACTAATGGTACCATACTTCTCACAGAAGTTTTTGATGATGACAACGTGATTACAGAGCCCAATGAAACTCTCAGAGTTCTAGTGGAAGTAGCAAGAAAAACTGACCTAAATCTTCCAAGTTAAAATGTGTGGGCTACTGGTTTGTCCTGGCAGGGCAGGATCTCCAGTCTCATAATCCTGCCATGAGTCACAATGACAAAAGAGCTCTCCTGGCATTTCTCACGAAATCCCATTCGGAACAATGTAACTTTGTAAATTGCTTATCTACATCCTCAGGTCCATTTTAAAATGTTTCGTTTCTGCACCTTCTGTGCATGCATGCTTGCTCAGTAGTCCTAATCTCTGCGACCCCAGGCCCCTCTGTCCATGGAGTTTTCCAGGCAAGAATACTGGAGTGGGGTGCCATTTCCTCCTCCAGGGGATCTTCCCCAACCAGGGATCGAACCCACGTCTCCTGCATTGGCAGGCAGATCCTTTACCACTGTGCCACCTGGGCAGCCTTTGCATCTTCCTGAAAGAATGAAAGATTACATGAGCAATAGCTTACATGTCTTCAATACCAACTTCCCACGTTATTTTTTTTAATTAGTTTAAAAAAAAAAAAAAAAACTGGCCGCACCCTGCGGCATACGGGATTTTAGTTCCCTGACCAGGGATGGAACCTGCGCCTCTTGCATTAGAAATGCATTCTTCTTAATCACTGGACCACCAGGGAAGTCCCCAAAACGTTATTTCTATAGTGGCACGCTCCCCCAAAGTCCCCCTCTCCACTAGCCTACACCTGCAGTTATTTCTAATTCAACAAATCAAGTTAACCGGCAGAAGCAATGTAGAAACGTGGGTTTGCTACAACCGGATCAAACTACTTGCATCGTCACTTCCAGTACCACCCGGTCAACGGGAGACAGTGATCACCAAGGCCGGCCCCAGGTTTCAAGGTTTCCACCTCCCAGTCCCACCGCCCCCACC
>SJXQ01012357.1:496391-514965 GCA_006408695.1 Aepyceros melampus
GGACGCGGCGCGAGCTCTCCGAGTACAAGCGGCCGTAGAGCTGCGCGATCTGCTGCGCGCGCCGCACGCGCAGGCCCGTCACGAAGCTGCACTGATTGGCCAGCAGGGCGAGCAGGCCCCCGCCCCGCGCGCCCGCGCGCCCGGCCGCCGCCGCCACCGCGCCCACCAGCCAGGCGGCCAGGCCGGCCGGCGGCCTACGCGGGAACATGCCGCCCGCTCGCCCCGCCGGGGCCCCGTGCACACGCCGCGCGCCCGGCGGAGAGCGACACCTCGCCCACGGCGCCAAAGGAACGAGGCCGGGAGGGTGCGGGCGCCCTCTCGCCGAGTCCTCCTAGTTGGCCGGCCCCGAAGTCGCCTCACGGTCTAACAGGTCCTTCATCTCCCTCTGCAGCAACCGCTGAGAAGTCTCCTTTAAGAGAGAGTCGGCCGCGGCGGTGGGCCCGCGACCACTGCAGCAGGCTCTCCGCGGTTCCGGCTGCAACGCCGGAGGGCCGACAGCGGGACAGCCCTTTCGGCCCCCTGCCTCTTCGGCCTCCCCAGGCCGGCGCCAGGGGCCGGGGTACAGAGCGCGCGAAAAGCGGAGGAGCTGGCGCAGAGATCCCAAGCGTTCCGCGTCCACCACATGCGCTGCCAACTTGCACCCTACACCCCGTCTCCGCCTCCCGGCCCTGATTGGGCGCGGCCCGGACTCCGGGTTTTGATTGGTGGATCCAGGTGCTCGTCACCGCCCCCTAGCGCGGCGAGCCTGGAACCCTTGCTAGCAAGATAGGTGGCGCGGCGGCGAGAACTAGTCAAGGGCGGCTCGGAGAGTGACCGGCGGTCCCCGCCGCCGCCGCCATCTTCCGGCCGCCCGACCCCGCCCCGCTAAGGTCGGTGGCCAGGTGCCCGTTAGAGCCCGGCTCAGTGCCCTCTCGATTGTTCTAAGAGGCTTGCGATCGTCGCCTCTCGTTTGCGCCTAGGGTGAGGGTGGGATCTTGGCTTTGCGTCCGCGAGGCTCTGGGGATATCCAGATTGGGCCCGGGGGCGGGACAGTGCAGACGCCTTTGGTGGATGGAGACCCTGCCGAGCCTCCCTCGGCCTCCGCGCTCGCTTTCCCGGGAGCGCTGTACGTGCCAAGACCACTGAGCACCGACCGTCCTCTGCGACACCTCGACCGAGAGCGGGCCGGTGGGACATCCTTCGAGCCTAGGACACTGTCAGGAGAGCGCTTGGCCAGGTGACCCACCTCAGTGTGGAAATGCAGTAGCCCTTTCGTAAAAGGGCAGCAGAATGGAGTTACTTGGGGCAGATGGCCCTGGTCGCTTAGTAGTTGTCCTTCTGTCTGTGACCCGAAGGTGACAGCGTGAGAAGGTAACCAAGTTTCCTAAAACCTACTTGGCACTACCCAAGAACAGCCTGGCTAACTGATCTTGAAGAGTACTAAATGACTATTCTGTGCAAAACCTCGTTAAAACGAAAGGGCTGGGTGTCCAGTAGGAAAACCTACACGAAATTGTTTTATTTTTTAAACTTATTTTAAGCTTATATGTTACAGTACTGTAAAAGGAAGTCTTCTTTTAAAATTAAAAAAAAAAGGAAGTCTTCATGTGAGAGACTGCTCATTCCAAGGCAGTGAGTGCATTTAGAAATTTCACACTTACTGTACCTACATGAGCAGTTTTATGTGGTCTTAATAAAAGATACTTCTCCAAAAAGAAAAAAATTGTTTTACTGGGAGCTGAAATTTAGATCTATCCAGACTGTCTGTTTTTACTCTGGGGACTGTTACTGATGTTTATTTTCTGCTGAAATGAGGAGAAATGGGTATATAATAGAAAATGGTATTTGATGCTTTGTGGAGCCACGCTTTTCTCACTGGTGGTAGGATGGCTGGGAGCAGATGTGAGGGTGTATGGTCAGGCCACTCAGGGTGGTGGCTCACCTCTCTGTGCATGCCCTGTGAGACCGGTACCTGCTTCATCTACACCTACTCACATGATTGACCTTGCCTCCTAGGTACTCGCCCCAGGCCCCAGCTAGTGATAGCTTATCAAAGGGGTAGTGAAGGGCATGTCCCTTTGCTGTTTTCCCTGGTAACTAATGAGCACACCTGAAATCAGTTCCCTACACCTGGCCATCTCCCCTTCCCTTCAGCAGCAAAGCCTGCCACCATGTCCCGCCTGCCCTGTACTTCACAGGGCCGGGTGTCGCTTCAGAACCTTGCTTCAGACGTGTAAGTTCCCCCATCCGTTAAACCAATGATGTCTCTGTTGCTGACTCCATGCTCTTCCATTTGGAAGCTGGGCAAGCACAAAAGCCTTGTAGGTGCAGTCCAACAAAGGGGAAAGGTTGGATTTTCCTTCTCTCTGGCTTCCTTTGTTTTAAAGGAGCTTAGGGCTTCTGCTTTTGTTCCTTTTGGGTTTGTTTGTTTGTTTTCCTGTTTTTGTTTTCTGTTTACCAAAATGAGTTCTCAGGAACCCAGCTGAGCCGCTCCATCTGGCCATTTTTCCCCTTTGTTGTGTCTTTCTGCTCGGTACGTAAACAATCAAGTTCACTGTGTAGAAGGGGACCTGAACTCTTCCTTTTTCCAGACACCACCCCTCTCCTTCCTTTTACAGCTGTGGTTTGTTTTTGAAAGTGATGCCAAGCTGGACCCTGTGGGGCTTCTGGGTGAGTAGGCTTTTTTGGCCTTCAGCTTCCAGGATCTTCTCTGAGTTCCAAAGGGCAAAAGACTTGCTAATCAAAGGAGGAGCAGTCACAAAAGGACCTGGGGCAAAATTAAAGGGACCAGAGAGATTCACCAAGATTAGCAGACTGGACCACCTCAGACCTTGTGTTGTGTTCAGTTGCTAAGTCTTGTCTGACTCATAACCTCACGTGGACTGCACCATGCCAGGCTTACCTGTCCTTCACTATCTCCCCGAGTTTGTCCAAATTCATGCCCAGTGAGGCAGGGATGTTATTTGACCATCTCATCCTCTGCCACCCTCTTCTTTTGCCTTCAGTCTTTCCTAGCACAGACCCTAATTTTGTCAGCAACCTCGCCCTTTTTGAGGCTTCCTGGAAGGATGGGAGAGTGTTACTGCCTTGATCCCTATCATATACCCTGCCTGACTGTATGGCCTCTCCCTGTTGGCCAGGGCGGGGAGCACAGTTCTTGAAGTGCTAGCCTACTGTGATCCCCCTTTGCCTGGCAAAGTAATAAAGCCACTTTTCCCTTCTCCTCCGCATAACTCTTTCTCCGTATTTCTGTTCGGTCTTGGTGCACAGAGAGCCAAGATTTTGGCATCAAAAGGACGACATGAACATGCTTGCTGTCTCCATTGCTGTACCTACCTATCCATTCAGCTTTAGAAGTTTCAAAATCCATTTCTCTATACCACTTTGTTGTTCAGACCCTAACAGTACTTTCTAGCCTAACCTCTCTTCTAGTCCATCAACAAACTTTGTTTTGCTTGTGTATTCCCAGAACGTTGAAAAAATATATTCCCTTTGTATATTTTTGACTTGATCCAAATTCTTAATCATTAGCTTGACTTATATAGGTTAGGTTCTGCCTATTAGACCCACCAAAACAAAGCTGAGTAGGCATAATAATCCATAGTAAGTGGTGCATCCAGAATTGGGATGAGAGGCCAGGGGCACAGGAAGCCATACAAACAGACGACCTAGACATCCGTATCACCTAGCATTTAGGCACTGAAAACAGGAAGACACAGGGTACAGCCTTCCAAAGAGTAACATAGCCGTTGAGGACACAACATAAACTGGTTAGAACTAACAAGATCCAACACAGCCGACAAGTCAACTTCCACTTGAGCCTCAGTGTACGCGCCTAATACATTAGCTAAATGACACACCCATAAGTGCCATAACAGTTCCTAGGCCCAGCACAAAAGACCAAAAAGTGGGTGGTGACCCAATTCTGGGGCCCTTCTCCAGAAACAGTAGGAATAATCCTCCCACCTCATTAGCCTATGAAATTACCCAGCCCATAAAAGCCACCCCTCCCCCCATATTGCAGGGCCTCTCACCTTAGATGGCCCACCCTCTTGTCTGTGGAGTATCTCCCTGAATAAACCTGCTTTCACTTTACTATGACTTGATCTTGAATTCTTGCCTGCATGAAGCCAAAAACCCACCCTTGGCGGCCATCGCAAGGACTCGCCTGATGTCTGGGACGTGAGCATCCTTTCACCTACACATTTCTCTTTCCTGATACACATAATGATGCCTCTCCCTCAGCCCTGCCTATGGCTGCATAGAAGGTGGTGTCTCTTTATGACCATCTGACCAAGGAGGGAAAAAAGCAAAGCTTGGACTTCTCTGGTAGTACAGGGGTTAAGACTCTATGCTTCCACTGTAGAGAGTGCAGGTTTGATCCCCTGGTCCAGGAAGTTCCACATGCCACTTGATGTGGCAAAAAAAAGCTTGATTTGCTTATAGGTCAAAGTGGTGTGTGGGTGCAAGTTGAAAAAGAACCGCAACTGCACTACAGCCCCACCCTAGAGTGATCTTGAAAGATGGTGCCAAGGGAAATTGTCCCAGTGAGTAATTCCTCTCACACTTGGTGTAAACAGAAATGTAGGCAAGGTTGGAATATATATGGACTTAAGGCACTAGCAATAACCTCAGCTATGCAGATGACACCACCCTTATGTCAGAAAGCAAAGAGGAACTAAAGAGCCTCTTGATGAAAGAGGAGAGTGAAAAAGCTGGCTTAAAATTCAACATTCAAAAAATGAAGATCATGGCAAATAGATGGGGAAACAATGGAAACTGTGACAGAATTTATTTTCTTGGGCTCCAAAATCACTGCAGATGGTGACTGCAGCCATGAAATTAAAAGATGCTCGCTCCTTGGAAGAAAAGCTATGACCAACCTAGACAGCATGTTAAAAAGCAGAGACATTGCTTTGCCAATGGAGGTTTGTCTAGTCAAAGCTATGGTTTTTCCAGTGGTCATGTATGGATGTGAGAGCTGGACTATAAAGAAAGCTGAGAACCGAAGAATTGATGCTTTTGAACTGTGGTGTTGAAGACTCTTGAGAGTCCCTTGGACTGCAAGGAGATCAAACCAGTCAATCCTAAAGGAAATCAGTCCTGAATATTCATTGGAAGGACTGATGTTGAAGCTGAAGCTCCAGTACCTTGGCCACCTGATGCGAAGAACTGACTCATTGGAAAAGATCCTAAAGCTGGAAAAGATTGAAGGCAGGAGGAGAATGGGACAACAGAGGATGAGATGGTTGGATAGCATCACCAACTCGATGGACATGAGTTTGAGTAAGCTCCAGGAGTTGGTGAAAGACAGGGAAGCCTGGCGTGCTGTGTAGTCCATGGGGTCACAAAGAGTGGACAGGACCAAGCGACTGAACTGAACTGATGGTACTAGCGTGGCTTGGCTGGTTGCACAGGAGCCCAGGAGGAGAAAGAAGACCAAGGACAAGAAGGTGTTGGATACAGGTATGTGGATGGATTATGTGTTAGGGCAAGAAGTGAGCAGATGCCCACCAGAGGGCACCTACTGTGCAAGAGGCAGTAAATAACCAAATAGAAAGAATGACTCACCAATCGGTATCAGCCAGATGCTGTGACCACTTCATACTGGCAATGAATGGAGTAGCCACAGTGGCAGAGATGGGAGCAACACGTGGACCCAAGAACATGGTCTCCCAGTCACAAAGGCTGATAAAAGTTCCTGCCATTGCTGAACGTCCAGTCTACCAGCAACAAAATCAATGCCGAGCCCCTAGAATCAGTATTCCTCCTAGAACACAGGCAGCCGCTTGATGCCAAGTTGACTACAATAGATAACTTCCATCCTGGGAACGGGCAGCGATTCATTTTGATTGGAGTTGCTGTGTTCTGGGTATAGTTGGCCTTTTTTTGCCTGCCAGGTCTCAGCCAGCACCTCTATCTTGAGTGTTTACTGAGTGTCTGACACATTGTCACAGGGTCCCACATATCATCGAATCCAGACTAAAGGACCCACTGCACAGCCAAGGAGGTATGTGACAGTGACACGTGACCATGGAATCCACTGGCCCTACCACATTCTGTACCACCCAAAAGACACAAGCCTGAACAGAGAGAGGGAGTAGCCTGTGAGGGCACAGCTGGGTGCCAGCACAGAGATGCTGCCAACTAAGGATGGAGCAGCACCTTCCAGGACACAGCTTGCACTCTATCAGGCAGTCAGTATGGCGCTGTGTCCCAACAGGAAGGATAGAGAGGCTCAGGAACCAAGGGGTCGAAGCAGGAGTGGCTCCATTTCTCATTAATCCCATTATTCCATTCGGGTGTTTATGTCAGCAGAACTCTGAACTTTTGAGGATTTTGAGGTCCTGTTTCCCAAAGAGGAAGTATTTCCATCAGGAGATACAGCAAAACTCCCATGGAACTCATTCACAGTTGGCACCAGGCACTTTGAGCCAAAGGACCAGCAGGCAAGAAGCAGTAGTCGCCATCCTGACAGCAATGCTAAATAGGCAAGTGCAGCAGCCGTGACCTAGAAAGGGCATGGTGACCAGGAGCTCAGCAGAGGTGCTTCCTGCCAGTGAGAAGAACAGAAAATGGGGAGTAGGGGAGGGAGACGATGAGTATTAGTTGGGGCCTCAAGCCCAGCTGCAGGGCTGTGGTTCATCCCATTAACCATCTGTTTCTGCTCCCAGAACTTACACAAAGTGGGCCTGAGAGGTGTGAGGAGCAGCAGACACGAGGACACGCGACCCGGGTTGCCCTTCATGGTGGAAGGTCTTCCACTTGCTGCTGAGAAGGGGCTGGCTTTTAGCCCCCAGTTATCAGCCCTCTCCAGGAATTCCTCTCAAGTGAAAGGAGAACTTCACCCAAAGTCACACCCTCCACCCTGGGGATAGCAGGCATCCAATGACTGGCTGAAGCTGGAATATAAAGGCCTGGGCCCCTCGCCCCAACTCAGGACAACTCAAAAGCCATCCCAGGACTTCCCTGGAGGTCCAGTGGTTAAGAATCCGCACTTCTATTGCAGGGGTCACAGGTTCGATCCCTGGGTCAAGGAACTAAGATCCTACAAGCTGTGGGTGTGGTCAAAAAAAAAAAAAAAAAAAANGTCAAAGTGGTGTGTGGGTGCAAGTTGAAAAAGAACCGCAACTGCACTACAGCCCCACCCTAGAGTGATCTTGAAAGATGGTGCCAAGGGAAATTGTCCCAGTGAGTAATTCCTCTCACACTTGGTGTAAACAGAAATGTAGGCAAGGTGGAATATATATGGACTTAAGGCACTAGCAATAACCTCAGCTATGCAGATGACACCACCCTTATGTCAGAAAGCAAAGAGGAACTAAAGAGCCTCTTGATGAAAGAGGAGAGTGAAAAAGCTGGCTTAAAATTCAACATTCAAAAAATGAAGATCATGGCAAATAGATGGGGAAACAATGGAAACTGTGACAGAATTTATTTTCTTGGGCTCCAAAATCACTGCAGATGGTGACTGCAGCCATGAAATTAAAAGATGCTCGCTCCTTGGAAGAAAAGCTATGACCAACCTAGACAGCATGTTAAAAAGCAGAGACATTGCTTTGCCAATGGAGGTTTGTCTAGTCAAAGCTATGGTTTTTCCAGTGGTCATGTATGGATGTGAGAGCTGGACTATAAAGAAAGCTGAGAACCGAAGAATTGATGCTTTTGAACTGTGGTGTTGAAGACTCTTGAGAGTCCCTTGGACTGCAAGGAGATCAAACCAGTCAATCCTAAAGGAAATCAGTCCTGAATATTCATTGGAAGGACTGATGTTGAAGCTGAAGCTCCAGTACCTTGGCCACCTGATGCGAAGAACTGACTCATTGGAAAAGATCCTAAAGCTGGAAAAGATTGAAGGCAGGAGGAGAATGGGACAACAGAGGATGAGATGGTTGGATAGCATCACCAACTCGATGGACATGAGTTTGAGTAAGCTCCAGGAGTTGGTGAAAGACAGGGAAGCCTGGCGTGCTGTGTAGTCCATGGGGTCACAAAGAGTGGACAGGACCAAGCGACTGAACTGAACTGATGGTACTAGCGTGGCTTGGCTGGTTGCACAGGAGCCCAGGAGGAGAAAGAAGACCAAGGACAAGAAGGTGTTGGATACAGGTATGTGGATGGATTATGTGTTAGGGCAAGAAGTGAGCAGATGCCCACCAGAGGGCACCTACTGTGCAAGAGGCAGTAAATAACCAAATAGAAAGAATGACTCACCAATCGGTATCAGCCAGATGCTGTGACCACCTCATACTGGCAATGAATGGAGTAGCCACAGTGGCAGAGATGGGAGCAACACGTGGACCCAAGAACATGGTCTCCCAGTCACAAAGGCTGATAAAGTTCCTGCCATTGCTGAACGTCCAGTCTACCAGCAACAAAATCAATGCCGAGCCCCTAGAATCAGTATTCCTCCTAGAACACAGGCAGCCGCTTGATGCCAAGTTGACTACAATAGATAACTTCCATCCTGGGAACGGGCAGCGATTCATTTTGACTGGAGTTGCTGTGTTCTGGGTATGGTTGGCCTTTTTTTGCCTGCCAGGTCTCAGCCAGCACCTCTATCTGATGCTGTGACCACTTCATACTGGCAATGAATGGAGTAGCCACAGTGGCAGAGATGGGAGCAACACGTGGACCCAAGAACATGGTCTCCCAGTCACAAAGGCTGATAAAAGTTCCTGCCATTGCTGAACGTCCAGTCTACCAGCAACAAAATCAATGCCGAGCCCCTAGAATCAGTATTCCTCCTAGAACACAGGCAGCCGCTTGATGCCAAGTTGACTACAATAGATAACTTCCATCCTGGGAACGGGCAGCGATTCATTTTGATTGGAGTTGCTGTGTTCTGGGTATAGTTGGCCTTTTTTTGCCTGCCAGGTCTCAGCCAGCACCTCTATCTTGAGTGTTTACTGAGTGTCTGACACATTGTCACAGGGTCCCACATATCATCGAATCCAGACTAAAGGACCCACTGCACAGCCAAGGAGGATGTGACAGTGACACGTGACCATGGAATCCACTGGCCCTACCACATTCTGTACCACCCAAAAGACACAAGCCTGAACAGAGAGAGGGAGTAGCCTGTGAGGGCACAGCTGGGTGCCAGCACAGAGATGCTGCCAACTAAGGATGGAGCAGCACCTTCCAGGACACAGCTTGCACTCTATCAGGCAGTCAGTATGGCGCTGTGTCCCAACAGGAAGGATAGAGAGGCTCAGGAACCAAGGGGTCGAAGCAGGAGTGGCTCCATTTCTCATTAATCCCATTATTCCATTCGGGTGTTTATGTCAGCAGAACTCTGAACTTTTGAGGATTTTGAGGTCCTGTTTCCCAAAGAGGAAGTATTTCCATCAGGAGATACAGCAAAACTCCCATGGAACTCATTCACAGTTGGCACCAGGCACTTTGAGCCAAAGGACAAGCAGGCAAGAAGCAGTAGTCGCCATCCTGACAGCAATGCTAAATAGGCAAGTGCAGCAGCCGTGACCTAGAAAGGGCATGGTGACCAGGAGCTCAGCAGAGGTGCTTCCTGCCAGTGAGAAGAACAGAAAATAGGGAGTAGGGGAGGGAGACGATGAGTATTAGTTGGGGCCTCAAGCCCAGCTGCAGGGCTGTGGTTCATCCCATTAACCATCTGTTTCTGCTCCCAGAACTTACACAAAGTGGGCCTGAGAGGTGTGAGGAGCAGCAGACACGAGGACACGCGACCCGGGTTGCCCTTCATGGTGGAAGGTCTTCCACTTGCTGCTGAGAAGGGGCTGGCTTTTAGCCCCCAGTTATCAGCCCTCTCCAGGAATTCCTCTCAAGTGAAAGGAGAACTTCACCCAAAGTCACACCCTCCACCCTGGGGATAGCAGGCATCCAATGACTGGCTGAAGCTGGAATATAAAGGCCTGGGCCCCTCGCCCCAACTCAGGACAACTCAAAAGCCATCCCAGGACTTCCCTGGAGGTCCAGTGGTTAAGAATCCGCACTTCTATTGCAGGGGTCACAGGTTCGATCCCTGGGTCAGGAACTAAGATCCTACAAGCTGTGGGTGTGGTCAAAAAAAAAAAAAAAAAAAAAGGTGATCCCAGCTTCAGAACTCTGTGGTCAGCTAAGGTCTTTGTTAGAGCCCACCTTCTCCACCTGACAAAAGCTGCTTCCTCCCCTTCCTCCGTAGGTGTGAAACTCCCAATCCACACGCTAGTCTCTGAAAGTCTGCTGCCCAGGGAACCCTGCCTGAATCAGGCTCTGTCATGGAGCTCAATAGAGTACACCTCTCCAGAGAGTGGGCTTCCTAGGTGGCTAAGTGGTAAAAGAATCCACCTGCCAATGCAGGAGACGCAGGAGATGCGGGTTCAATCCCTGGGGCAGGAAGATCCCCTGGAGAAGGTGATGGCAACCCACTCCGGTATTCTTGCTGGGAAATCCCGTGGGCAGAGGAGCCTGGTGGGCTACAGTCCGTGGGGTCACAAAAGAGTCAGATGACTGAGCACGCACCACGCACGGACGTCCTGAGAGCTGGTATGGGGAGTTAGGTCATGGGCCTAACTCTCTCTGCCTGGCTGGGGCACTGAAACGCCCATTCAGCGGTCCTTCGTGGTGTCCCTTAGCACACGCCCTTACCCCCGTTCTGTGCTTCCTTAGGGCCTGCAGGTTGCAGTCCTAAACTGGGCATCATCCTAATTTCAGAATGTGGCAGAGAGACAGAAAGCACCTATTTATTGGCTTAGTGATGGTGTGTGTAGAATTTAGCTTTTGGCATTACACCTGAGGATGGGCATTCCTGAAGGTTAGATGCACCCACTCTAAGTGAATTGGGGTGGTTGTTGTTCAGCCGCTCAGTCGTGTCTGACTCTTTGCGACCCCATGGACTGCAGCACGCCAGGGTTCCTTGTCCTTCATCCTCTCCTGGAGCTTGCTCAAACTCATGTCCATCGAGTCGGTAATGCCATCCAACCATCTCATCCACTGTCGTCCCCTTCTCCACCTGTCCTCAATCTTTCCCAGCATCAGGGTCATTTCCAATGAGTCGGCTCTTCGCATCAGGAGTCATAGGATTGGAGCTTCAGCTTCAGCATCCGTCCTTCCAATGAATATTCAGGGTTTATTTCCTTTAGGATGGACTGGTTTGATCTCCTTGCTGTCCAAGGGACTCTCACGAGTCTTTTCCAGCACCACAATTGGCAAGCATCACTTCTTCGGCACTCAGCCTTCTTTATGGTCCAACTCTCATATCTGTATGTGACTACTGGAAAAACCATAGCTTTGACTAGAAGGACCTTTGTCCCAAAGTGATGTCTCTGCTTTTTACTACGCTGTCCAGGCTGGTCACAGCTTTTCTTCCAAGGAGCAAGCGTCTTTAAATTTCATGGCTGCAGTCACCCTCTGCAGTGATTTTGGAGACCAAGAAAATAAAATCTGTCACTTTTCCCTCATCTGTTTGCCATGCAGTGATGGGACCAGATGCCATGATCTTAGTTTTGAATCTTGAGTTTTAAGCCAGATTTTTCACTCTCCTCTCTCACCCTCATCGAGAGGCTCTTAGTTCCTCTTCACTTCTGCCATTAGAGTGGTATCATAGCGTATCTGAGGTTGTTGAAATAGAGTTAGCTTTTTTGGGGGGCTGTGCCGGGTCTCAGTTGCAGCATGCAGGATCATCGGTCTTCATGGCAGCATGCGGGGTCTCTTAATTGCATCATATAGGATCTAGGCCCTGACTAGGCACGGAGCCCAGGCCCCCTGCATTGGGAACTCGGAGTCTTACCCACTGGACCACCAGGGAAGTTCCGAGGGTTAGCTTTGATGCCTATGCTTTAGTCCCTTTCCCCCAAGAACTTAGAAATTAATTTGCTTGAATCTGATGCAACCCCTGGGCTCCAATGTCAGGCCAAAAGATAGCAGTAATTACCTTCTTTCCCTTCAAAATGATATGTAACCCAAAGCTCTATTCATCTATTATTTAGAATGGAAAGTGTTTACAGTATTCACCCACTTATTCATCAGTATGTGAAATCTTTTCAGAGTAGGCAATTTCCCCCTGATTCATAACTTAAAAGCAGTGCATGAAAGATTTCTTTGTGTCATCAAGATGGGGCTGCACATGGAACTATAAGACCAAAGACACCTCAGATCAACTCATCCCAGAAGTACATCAAAACCCCTCATGAGCACCATGTTCAGGCAACCTCCAGGAAGCCGGCCTTTGGAGCAAGCCCTCCCTGCCTCGTGGAGGCAATAATTGCTCCCCTTTCCCCAGCTGGACAGTGGAGAGCCTGGAGCCCAGGGAGTGAAGTGGCACATGACTCCTACTGCTGCCTTCCCTCCTAGCAACCAGTGCTTTTCTGGCTCAGCTCGGGTTGCCCTCATCTTCAGCCTGGCCCAGTTCACAGCGGGAAGAAACCCAACTACTGGGGCCGCTGCACCTGGGAATGTACTGCTGATTGCAGTGTAGGGCTGGGTTAGGACTAAAGATGCATAACCGTGTGCAAGTCAAGACCCGAGTAGCCCAGCCAGAAGGCAAGCAGGAGAGCAGTCATTTAGGACCATGAGACAGAGAGGTGCCTATAAACTGCATCTTAGCTTCCCTGGTGGTCCACTGGCTAAGATCTCCCCCTCCCAGTGCAGGGGCCCAGGGTTTGATCCCTGGTAGGGGAATTAGAGCCCATATGCTGCAGCTGAGAGCTTGCATGCCACAGTTAAAGACCCTGCGCGCTGCCACAAGGGCCCGGTGGAGCCACATAATAAATGTGAAAGGAAGGAAAACTGCATCTAAGAGTGTCGGCCTGAAGCCTCTTCAATGCCTCCTGCTTGGAACCCAATTCAATTCAGTTCAGTTCAGTCACTCAGTTGTGTCCGACTCTTTGCGAACCCATGAATCACAGCACGCCAGGCCTCCCTGTCCATCACCAACGCCCAGAGTTCACTCAAACTCATGCCCATCGAGTCGGTGATGCCATCCAGCCATCTCATCCTCTGTCGTCCCCTTCTCCTCCTGCCCCCAATCCCTCCCAGCATCAGAGTCTTTTCCAATGAGTCAACTCTTCACATGAGGTGGCCAAAGTACTGGAGTTTCAGCTTTAGCATCATTCCTTTTTTATTTTACTTTACAATACTGTATTGGTTTTGCCATACATCAACATGAATCCACCACAGGTATACATGACTTCCCAATCCTGAACCCCCCTCCCACCTCCCTCCCCATACCATCTCTCTGGGTCATCCCAGTGCACCAGCCCCAAGCATCCTGTATCCTGTATATATACTAACGCATATATATGGAATTTAGAAAGATGGTAACGATACCTTGTATGCAAGACAGCAAAAGAGACACAAATGTGTAGAACAGACTTTTGGACTCTGTGGGAGAGGGAGAGTGTGGGAAGATTTGGGAGAATGGCATTGAAACATGTATAATATCATGTAAGAAATGAATCAAGTTTAGGTTCGATGCAAGATAAAGTATATTCTTAATCAAAATAGAGAACACTTGCTAGATAACACTTAGCGGGAAGGATTTCTTCCATTCATTTATTGAATGAAACATTAATTAATGCCTGCTATACTTTAAATCCTAAGGAAAGAGATGAATAAAATTTATCCTACCCTTGAAATATCTCACAGTCCAGTGGGGTGACAAACTGGACTGCAATGTAAGCAAAAAGTACAATGCTGCTAAGTCACTTCAGTCGTGTCCGACTCTGTGCGACCCCATAGGTGGCAGCCCATCAGGCTACCCCATCCCTGGGATTCTCCAGGCAAGAACACTGGAGTGGGTTGCCATTTCCTTCTCCAATGCAGGAAAGTGAAAAGTGAAAGTGAAGTCGCTCAGTTGTGTCTGACCCTCAAGGACCCCATGGACTGCAGCCTTCAAGGCTCCTCCAACCATGTGATTTTCCAGGCAAGAGTACTGGAGTGGGATAAATGTCACAATCAGTTCAGTTTAGTTCAGTCGCTCAGTCGTGTCCTACTCTTTGCAACCCCATGAATCGCAGCACGCCCGGCCTCCCTGTCCATCACAAACTCCCAGAGTTCACTC
Organism: Aepyceros melampus; assembly: GCA_006408695.1. Taxonomy (NCBI): domain Eukaryota; kingdom Metazoa; phylum Chordata; class Mammalia; order Artiodactyla; family Bovidae; genus Aepyceros; species Aepyceros melampus. Next base: position 510,391 of record SJXQ01012357.1, read on the forward strand.
AGACTCGCGTTCAAGGAGTCAGTGATGCCATCCCGCCATCTCATCCTCGGTCGGCCCCTTCTCCTCCTGCCCGTAATCCCTCCTAGCATCAGAGTCTTTTCCAATGAGTCAACTCTTCGCATGAGGTGGCCAAAGTACTGGAGTTTCAGCTCTAGCATCATTCCCTCCAAAGAAATCCCAGGGCTGATCTCCTTCAGAATGGACTGGTTGGATCTCCTTGCAGTCCAAGGGACTCTCAAGAGTCTTCTCCAAAACCACAGTTCAAAAGCATCAATTCTTCAGCGCTCAGCTTTCTTCACAGTCCAACTCTCGCATCCATACGTGACCACTGGAAAAACCATAGCCCTGACTAGACAGACCTTTGTTGGCAAAGTAACGTGTCTGCTTTTCAATATGCTATGTAGGTTGGTCATAACTTTTCTCCCAAAGAGTAAGCATCTTTTAATTTCATGGCTGCAGTCACCATCTGCAGTGATTTTGGAGCCCCAAAAGATAAAGTCTGACACTGTTTCCNAGCAAAGTAATGTCTCTGCTTTCGAATATGCTATCTAGGTTGGTCATAACTTTTCTTCCAAGGAGTAAGCGTCTTTTAATTTCATGGCTGCAGTCACCATCTGCAGTGATTTTGGAGCCCCAAAAGATAAAGTCTGACACTGTTTCCCCATCTATTTCCCATGAAGTGATGGGACCAGATGCCATGATCTTCGTTTTCTGAATGTTGAGCTTTAAGCCAACTTTTTCACTCTCCACTTTCACTTTCATCAAGAGGCTTTTGAGTTCCTCTTCACGAACCCAGTAGACCATCTTAAATACCACCTTCCATAAGGCCATTTCCACCTTAGGAAACCTTAACTGTTTCTTTCCATGTGCAAGGAACTCCACTAGGGGTCATACTCCTGTCCTGTCTCTACCCCTTTATTTACTTTCAATGAAAGTAAAAGATGACCATTCTGAGGACTTCCCTGGCAGCCCAGTGGCTAAGACTCCGAGCTTCCAATGCAGGGAGGTGAGTTTGATCCCTAGTCAGGGAACTAAGATCCCACATGCTGCACAGCACAGCCAAAAAAAAAATAATGACAAACAAATTTTCAAAGTCCGTAAAGCTGCCCATTGTGGTGGAGGTATGGGGTAAAGAGGGGTACTGGGCATGCATCGGGCAGCCCCACCCCTCCTTCGTCTTGGAAGTGAGCTCCTGCACGGTATGGAGCCCCGCTGCTCTTGCTGATGAGGCTCTACCCTCAAGGGCCAGGGCAGGCTTCCTCTCGGTCTCCTGGTGCCGTGACTGAGTGGGTCAGTCGGCCTCATTACGGTATCTGTAGTAACAGCTCACTTAGCGAACAAACCTAAAACCATATCCTCCAACTCAGCCTCTCTACCAGTAACAAAGGAGACATTTTGGCCTCTGTTGGCCACTCTTTTATTTCTTAGACCCGCAGAGACACCTTAGTACAGCTTTCCTGACCCATCATCTTGCCCTTCTCTGAATTCCCACTGCACTTTTTGTTGTAACTCTAGAATGACCTTCCATCACTTGGGTTTCCCTTCCCTTCCCAGCTGAGATCTCAGAGAAGACACTGGAGATCAGCTGGGGAAACAAAGATGAATAAAGTGAAAAGCTTGAGGCAGACACGGAAACAAACAATGACTAGGCCGTGTCCTGAGGGTGCTCGAGGGGACTTTGGACAAGGCTCCGTCAGGGGTGCTGAGGAATGGAGCCTGACTGCAGGGGAGGGAAAGTTCAGCATGTAGATTCACCGGTTCAGCATCCTCTCCATTTCTGGGAACCACTGTGTCTCAGCTGCTCAGCCTCCATCCCACCTTCTCTTAGTGAGATACATTGGTTTCCTTTTCATGGAACCACCCCTCCTTCCTTTCATTCATATGATCCTATTCCCAGCATCAGGGCTTGACGAGTGACCGTCGTCGACCAAGCCAGTCAGGGCATCCAATCTTCCTGGCCAGGAGTGTGAACCCTGAGCCCTGAAGCAAGAATCCTGAGACATTTGTAAACAGCAGGAAAGAAAAGCTCGCTATGTCGTCAGCTGGACTTGGTGCTCGGAGGAAAGCCTGAAGCTAGCCAGTCCCTGTACCACCATCAGGGAAAAGCCGGGCTAGGAAATGAGTGGGGCTGAGAGAGAGGTGGTCCAGAGAGCCCCCGTGGAGCCCCAAATTCACTGCATTACTTGACTTTCCTGGTCCTCAGCCAGTAAATTCCTTTCTTGCATGACCAATTTGAATTTTGAGTCATTTTTCAACTTAGGTAATATCAGAAAAGAGGTTTCAACATGAAGAAGGAGAAACAAGTGTTGGCGAGAATGTGGAGACATTAGAAACTTCGTATGTTGCTGAGAGGAACATGAAATGGTGTGGCTACTTTAGAAAACAGCCTGGCAGTTCCTCAAAGTCTTAAGCATGAGAGTCACCGTGACCCAGCAGTTCCTCTCTTACGCATGTATGCAGGAGGACTGAGAACATGTTCATAGCAAGGCTTGGACAGAAATGTTCATGGCAGCATTATTTACGTAGCCAAAAAACAGAAACGTGTGTCACTTGCCTGATTGATGGATAAGCAAAGTGTGGTATGTAACTATGGTGGAATATTCGCCACACAAATCAATGAAGGATTGACATGTTACAACATGGATGAGCCTTGAAAACATTATGCTAAGTGATAGAGTGAGTGAGTGAAGTTGCTCAGTCGTGTCCAACTCTTTGCAACCCCGTGGACTGTAGCCTGCCAGGTCCCTCCATCCATGGGATTTTCCAGACAAGCATACTGGAGTGCGTTGCCATTTCCTTCTCCAGGGGATCTTCCCGACCAAATACAAAAGGACACATAGTCCATTTACACTAAATGTCCAGAACAGGCAAATCCATTGAGACAGAAAATAGATTAGTGGTTGTAAAGGGCTGGGGCAGGGACAGGAATGGGAAGTGACTGCTGATAGCCACAGGTTTCTTTGGGGGGTGATAAAAATGTTCTGGAATTAGTGGTGATGCCTGCATAACCTTGTGAATATATTTAAAAGTACTGAATTATACTTCACAAGGGTGCATTTCACGGTACATAAATTATGTTGCCATTTAGTCACTTCAGTCGTGTCCGACTCTTTGGGACTCCACAGACTGTAGCCTGCCAGGCTCCTCTGTCCATGGGATTCTCCAGGCAAGAATACTGGAGTGGGTTGCCATCCCCTTCTCCAGGGGATCTCTCCGACCCAGGGATTTAACCCAAGTCTCTTGCATCTCCTGCATTGGCAGGTGGAATCTTTATCACTGGGCTACCTGAGAAGTCAGGTGTGTTAATTTTATCTTAATAAAAATTAAATATGACCAGAATGTTGCCATTTGGTACATCTAGCTGAAAGTTATATGGGAATTCCTTGTCCCATCTTTGCAACTTTTCAGCAAGTACACTTTTTTTTTTCAAAACAGTTTTTTTTAATGTACATTTTTTAAATGTACATACTTTTTTTTTAAGTACAAAGTCATTCTGTCTTGATTCCCCCAGAGTGGATATAGAAGGTGGCACCTCCTTCTAAGGAGCTGGAGATTAGGATGACAAGAACATTAAAGGTATTCAGTTCTGCTCCTCATTTACAGATAAGGAAACAATCCCAGAGGGCAATGCTGACTCTGTGCGACCCCATGGACTGTAGCCCAACAGGCTCTGTCCATGGACTTCTCCAGGCAAGAGTACTGGTATGGGTTGCCTTTCCCACCTCCAGGGGATCTTCCTGACCTAGGGATCAAACCCCAGGTCTCCGGCACTGCAAACAGATTCTTAAACTGTCTGAGCCACCAGGGAAACCCTTTTAAGGTCCCATATCTTTTTTTTTTTTAATTGGCTACAAGATGTGGCATGTGGGTCTTAGTTCCCTGACCAGGGATGGAACCTGCGCCCCCTGCAGTAGAAGGCAAAGACTTAACCACTGGACTGCCGAGGAAGTCCCAAAGGGCACACATCTCGTTGGTAACTATCTCCTCCCACGTTTCAGATTGTTATTGCATCCTTTTGTCTAGAGCTGTTTATTTTTCTCCCAGTCTTTCATCCATGTAGGACGCTTACCTTGACTCTCTCCAATTTCTCATCATATTTCTGAAGTACGTAGGCCGCAGGTTAGGGGATGGGAAACCCACCATACAGACATATGTATTAGCTGTTGAACATGTGTCAAAGAAGGCCATCATTCCTTCAGGATGGCATTTCAGGACCTCTGAGTTATTCATGCAGAAACGCACGCAACCCGGTGGCTCATAGTGTCAGCCCCCAGCCTGTGCCCTGGGGCCTACTCCCTCCCCATCCCACTGGGCTCAAAGTATAGCAGAGCACTGAGCTCAAAGTAGACAAGAACAAAGTTGGGAAAGTCAGAACCCAGGTGGACCCAGGAATGGAGCTCAAAGAAAAGGGCAGAGCATCAGAGAGAAGGAAAAGTAACTTCCTGAGAACAGACCCAGGGTGATCCAGGCCGTTTGCCCGTTTGAGTGTGGGCCAGCCTGATTTCAAGGCTCAGCACTGTTCAAAGATGGGACACACAGAACTTCTGCAAGAGAGCAGAGCTGGCCAGCGGCCAC
>SJXQ01012357.1:515231-533446 GCA_006408695.1 Aepyceros melampus
CCGGGGGCGGGGGCGATTCCAAGCATTTCATCCCCCTTGTGTAAGCCGGTACCAGCAAGGGTCTCTTCGCTGTTGCAGGGCTAATACATCCCAACCAACACTGTGCTGCCACTGCTGCACCCAAGATCCCAAATGTCACCATCCCCGACCGACAGAGGATAGAGCTCCAAAGCCTCAGCCACAGCGGAGGGGAAGGGCCATGGTCTTGGTTGGGCGAGAGAGACGCATCCTGGTCTTTAAGCAAGAGGTTAGTGTGCACCTGCGGCCGCCGCCTTCACTGTGGTTGGAGGGAGACCGCCTGAGCCCACGCGCGGAGCAGAGGCATGGAGAGCAATCACGCCTCCGTGTCACTGTCTGAGTCCCCTCACCACCAGCCCTGCTGGCTCAGACCGTAAAGAACCCGCCTGCAGTGCAGGAGACCCAGGTCCAACCCCTGGGTCGGGAAGATCCCCTGGAAAAGGAAACGGCAACCCACTCCAGCACTCTTGTCTGGAGGATCCCTGGCAGACTGCAGGCTATGGGGTTGCAGAGAGTCGGACACGACTGAGCAACTAACACACACACAGTCACCAGCCACCTAGTCATCCAGCCAAGTCACCTTTCAGTTGTGGCACCAACAAACTCCATTTAATTACGATGGATGGCTCTGTGTTAAGGGTTTGGTATCTCGCAACCACGTTCTGACAATAAGGTTAACATTCCAGACCCACACAGGCTGGGTCCAGCCACTAACCAACCCCCTCTGTGGGCGTCTCAGAACACCAGCTCGCTGCTCCCTAAAAGCCCTGTCCCTCTCCACTGACTACCTCGTTCTCTCAGGAAAGCCTACCCATTCCTCAAGACCAAGTTACGTGTCTCTTGTCTCTATGAAGCGCTTCTGTCTCGACAGCCTACAGTCTCAAGGGGCATCCAGTGCCCCTTGCCAGGTTCCTGCCTTCCTGACAGCTGGGTAGGAGGGCCTTGGTGGGGACACAAGCTTGTGACCCATTTAGTGGCTGAGACACCTGTGGGCAAGATGTCAGCTGAAAAGACTTTCTAGTTAAGTAAACTGTTCTCCCACAAGATGCAACAGCCTCTTCCTCTTGTCCCCAAGGTCCTCTCCCTGCTGCCCTCCACCTCACACACACAGCCTTCTAGCTGTGTCAGCAGGAACTGGGGCTCCCGTGTTCCCTACCCCTGGGGCCCTGCCTTTCAGGGTCCCGGCCTCCACATGCTCTCAGATTCTCCCACTTGCCAGGCTGACCCTCCTTCAGTCACCAGTCATTCAGATAAACCCTCTTTTCACAAAATCCTTCCAGGGCTTCCCACCGCTTCTGGCCCCTGCAATGGGCCCCCATGCCTTTCTGGCCTCTTCTCTCACCACATCCGGGCCGCCAGTTGCTCGGTGCTTTCCCTGGGCAGCAGTCCCCCCACCCCACTTCCAACACCCCCTCATACAAACCTGCCTAATCCAGCCTCCCCTCTGGGCCGGCACTTCCCCAGCTGTCCCACTTACTTCTGTCTTTCCACGGACGAGTCCATCTCCTAGACTAAGAATATAAAATCTTTGGTGAACGGCCTCTGAATGTCATCACATTTCACTCACGGAGACTAAACAGTGCTTTTTATGCAAAGCACCTTTCATTAAGTGTCTGAAATGAAATGAGAGAAGAAAAGAACACATTTCCAGCTCCTGAGAGACACGTGTTCTCTCCCCAGTAACAATAATAACAATAAAAAGGCCAAGTGGGCTGCTCCCTCCAGGCAGCCCCAAGCTGTCACTGTGAGGCACACCGGGGCCCGGGTGCCAGCTGACACTGTGAATGGATAAAGGGAACGTGGGGAACCGTCAGGGATCATTTCCATGGCTTCTAAAGAACGTGCTCTTCTTCTGCAAGTCCTGGCCCTGAAGTCTGTGCACACAAGAGCTGGACTTCTGAAGCCATGCTCTTCTGCAGCTCACGGGATATAGAGGGAAGAGCTCAGGGTCTGGAGTAAAGACCTGGGGCATCCTTGGTTCCCAGCCTTGGAACCTCGGAGTGGAAGTTGTCAGGGTTAGAGGACTGTTTAGGTACAGATGCCTTGCACGGAGCAAGCAGGTTCCAGTTCCCTCTAACCTTTTAAACACTACGGCACACTCCCTCAGTTTCTGTTGTGTGTGGGTGTGTGGCCATGCCGCAAAGGATCTTAAGTCTCCTGACCAGGGACTGAACTTGTGCCGCCTGCAGTGGAAGTGTGGAGTCCCAGTTGCTGGACCGCCAGGAGCTCCCTGCTTCAGTTTCTCCTGCTTCTCCAACAGGCAGGGAAAAAACCAAACTGGGGAAACTGGGACAGAAAAATGACAGGGAGCCATTGGCAACTGCATTCTTATTCGTGGCTTCTGTTTTTTTTTGTTTTGTTTTGCTTTTTAATTTTTTTTTCTAGGAAAAAAAAAAAAGAACATAACCAGGGGAGTTTATATGATAACTATCAGTGTCAGGAGGGCAAGGGAAAAGAGAAAGAAAGGCTAGAGGCTTGGGGAGCGAATAAAAATTGGAATCTGAACTACGTGGAACGGCTCACAGGGTCCTGGGTGTGGGTCCTTGAGAGATGACCGGTCACTTTGGCATGCGTGTTCAGTGCCCGGTCTCCTGTCTGCCAGCCCAGACCCCCAGGGTCAGAGAGAGCTGTCTGTGCCCTGGAAACCTTCCAGAGACAAACTCGCACATTACAGCAAGATGAGGCTGATTTGAGCTGCATGGCTGTGCTCAGGCATCACACATTCCTGCCTGAGAAGAGTCCGCAAGAGTGTGAGTCACCATGGGACTCTTTGGCATCACACTCAGCCCCAGGAGGCCGCTCACTCAGGCACAGGCACGGCTCTCGCCGCCCACATAGACATCGGTCCAGACCCCCTCGGGCAGTCTGCCACGGAAGGACAGGGGGCATGACAGTCCCTTCGAGCCACAGGTCAACGATGGTGTCCGTTCTCCAGTCTTACTGTATCACCTGTGAAGGACATGAAGATCTGTCTGCTTTTCTGCTCAACCCTGGACACTGATTCCCAAGAAGTGTGGCCATCTGGATCTGCACCAAAGCGCTCAGATTTCTCCCACTTGATGTCCCAGGTCTCAGGGCAGAAAACTCGGCTGCTCCAGGGCCATGTGTGGCAAACAGGACAGCCGGTGACGGCCAGGCAAGAAAGAGCTGGTAGCGCACGGTGAGACCACAGTACATTCAAGAAGGGGACGGGGTGTGCAGCAAGCCGCCGCCCCGAGTCACAGTCCCGGGGACCCGCTGAGCCTGAAGGACACAGGCAGGTCCGCTTGTATCAACCAGGTGGCTCAACGCCTCATGCGGCGGGGTCCCCTGGTTGTGGTTCCTATGTGGAGGGCGCTGGGCTTCCTGCCCCGCTGCAGCCCGTTTCTACACGGAGGCCGGGTTATGTCTCAGCGCTGCAGTTCTGAGGAGCACCACGCTGGCCAGCCAGCCAGGCCACAGTCCTCAGCCCGCCGCCGGGCAACGATGCAGCTCTGGGTCCCACAGGAAGGCCCCCAGGAGCCACAGTCACTGGGAGGGAGGGGGGAGCACGGAGGAGGGCTGCATTCTGCCGGGAGAGATTCGGGGAGCAACGGCCAGGGACTGGAAGGGACAGTGGCCCCAAACACTGCAGGGCCAGAAGGAATGGGATCAATAGACGACGTTCTCGTCACTAGTTTAAAAAGAGAGTATTGGTGGTGCTGCTTGGCTGTTTTTCCCTTTTAAAACCACTCACATTTTAAGAGGTGATGGGGCTGGGGAGATACGGCCCTCTTCACACTGGTCCTTTCCGGGCCTCAGGAGACCCACTGTCCCCACCGGGTCTCGGGGCACCTGCCAGGGATGGGGCGGGGCGGGCACGTGCTCTGCTTCCTGGAGGCCACCCCTTCTTCCCGCAAAAACAGGACCCTGTGACGGGCAGTCCAAAGACTAAAGTGCAGAGTAATCCACAGGGCGGGCGGCCCTGTGCTGGGTTTTCCCAGAAGGGGCGGGAGAGGGGCTCAGTGCAGAGTTACCGCTGGGGGACACGTGGGGACAGCTATGAGGTGAGGCTGCGGGGCGTGGTCCCCTTTCCCTTGGGCCCCAGGGATGCTTTTTCCATCAGGGACTGTCCACTGTCAACAGCACCCCAGGGAAAATGTCAGCCTCAGAGATCAGGCCCACAAAGGGGGAAACGTGTGTGACCATCCCTGGTTGGTAATGACTAGTGACCGTGGAGGGAGAGGCAGGTTCAAGAGGGAAAAGAGTGTGTTATCTAAAGTCAGCAAACCCCAGGTTTCGAGAGCGGGGATCCAGGAACAGCCCTAAAGGTAGAGCCTCTCCTGGGGAAGGTTGGTGGCGGTGGTCAGGATCCTACCAGTGAGACCTGCTGGGAAAAGGAGCACCTCTGGGTGGGGGCAGCGCTGTTGAGTAGGGAGGGAGGCCCAGGACCAAAGCCCACGGTGGGCACTAGGGTGTATAGGCCGGGGGCGGCTGGAACTGGTTGATGACCTCGTACTCTGCCGGGTAGGGCTCGTTCTCCTCCATCTCCGAGAGCAGCTCCAGCGCTTGCTCCTCCTCCTCCGTGGGGTAGTGGCGCAGGAGATTGGCCGCTGTGGCCAGGATGGAGGCCCCGCCAGCGCCAGCCACCAGGTAGAAGCTAACAGCGAAGGTGACGTAAACTTGGGACCCGTGGTACTTCTTATGTTGCTGCTGCTGGGCCAGGATGAGTTCGGAAGCCCAGTAAGAGAAGCCGATGACTGTGGCACACTGCAGGACTGGAGGAGCAGAGGGAAAAAGGGGTTAGCAGGCACCCCGCAGCCCGGATGCTTGAGGAACCAGCTGCAGCCTTCCCACCCAAACCCCGTTCTCAGAGAACCTGCCTGGCCCCACACCCTGTGCCGGGGAGCTTGTATGGCCAGGGTGGAGGACAGAAGCCTGACCCTGCCCAGGCGGTTAGATTCTCTCTGTCTTAACAATTTGGAATTGGGCTGCTAGGCCTGCTGGAGGTCACTGGATGCCTAAGAGGAATAGGTATCCGGAGTCAGTACTAACCCAAGTCAAATCAACACAGCAGCCCCGTGATGAGGGACGAGAGAAGCCTTTTACCAGCAGAGCAGCCTGGTCTACAGTACTGGGGAGGAGACGGAATCAGAGACCATGAGTTCCAGGGAGACACAGTGTTTCCTCTCTGGCTCCTTCTGGGCCCCATGAGCCCAGCCAAGCTTCAGATCCCGTTCTTGGAGAACGATGACAGTTCTTAGAAGTTCTAACAACATTTGCTCCCTCCAGCTCAGCTGAGTGGGTCTGCCCGCCACCCCAGTGCTCTTTGAAAGGCCAGAGCTGGAACGAGCAGCGAGAACTCTCTGCGCGTGGAAAGCCCGCGGTCCCCACTTGCGACTCCAGACAGGATGCCCCGGCCCTGTGGCAGTTGCTCCCGCACTGGGAGTGGCCCAGGCTTACCTGTGAGGATGTGGGCGAAGGCATAGCGACGGGTGATTTTCAGGGCGGGATGCTTGGGCCCGAAGACATCCAGAAGGAACGCAGAGAGGCTGCACAGGATGCCCAGGAAGCAGAAGGCAGCGATGACCCGCAGGAGCAGGACTGTCTGGGGATTCATGCAGAAGTCTACAGGGGAAGAACCAAATCCTCAGGGCTCCCAGGAACACCCTGGGGCAGGAAGTCCCCACCTGGGAGGAGTTCTCCCCACACCACAGTCCAGGAGAGCTAGGAGAGGACCCAGGGGGTCTGCAGAGAAGGGGAAGGACCCTCTATTAGCAGACAGGACCCCTGGGTCACTGCTCCCACAAGCCTCGAGTCCTTCCCCTCTCCCCATCGGGACTAGTCCAAGTACAGCACCCCACTTCAGTGGAGAGTGGACCCTTGAACAATATGAGGGTCCACTCATATGTAGATTGTTTCTCAAGAGTACTATACGATCAGAGTTGGTTAAATCTGAGATGTGGGATCACGGACCAGAGTAAGTAAGTAAAGTCACTCAGTCGTGTCCGACTCTTTGTGACCCCATGGACTGCAGTCCACCAGGCTCCTCAGTCCATGAGATTCTCCAAGCAAGAATACTGGAGTGGGTTGCCATTTCCTTCTCCAGAGGCCAACTATAAATTACATAAATCATACACCATTTTCAACTGCTGGGAGGGTCACCATTCCTAACCCCATTGTTGTTCAAGGGTTAACTGTACTTGCCAAGCTCTTCTAATCATCTTTAAAGACCCTGAGAATTAATGTGACACATTAACCCATCCTGCTAAAGTGTGCTTCCAGCTGGCAGGAGAAGCCCCTTGACTTCTGAGCTGAGACAGCCAGAGGGACAGGGCCAGAGTCCCATTTGAGTCCATTCTCTATCCAGTCACTCATTCGTCCCCCCTTTCACTCAAAAAGACACTGAAGGGACTTCCCTGTCTGTCTAGCAGTTAAGACTCTGTGCTTTCACTGCAAGGGGCATGGGTGTGATCCCTAGTTAGGGAACTAAGATCCCACATGCCACACAGTGTGGCCAAAATAAGTAAATAAATAAAAAAGAAGCTGAAGCAGTTTAGAGAACCAAAGAACTATAAGCGAGAACTAAATACGCAAGGAAAGCTGGCAGACTGGACCTCCTTATTTATTTTTGCTCCTCCCCAAATCCTACTAAAACAAAACAAAACAAAACAAAATTTTTAAGACATAGACCTGCACAAAGAGAGGAAAGGCAAAACAGAATTCTGAAAACTGGGAGGTAAAGGGCCTCAGAACCAGAACGGACTTGACACAAGAGCTAAGCTGAAGTATAAGCCAGAAATGGGAAAAGCTAAGAAGCAGCCAGATTTATACCACAAAAGCATGAAAGGTTCAGAAACTGACAGCACCAAATACCTTCTAAAATGAGGGCAAAGCCTTTGGGGGCTGCTCGCTCTAGCAAAAACGAGGGAAGAGACCAAGAAAAAGGAAGATGCTAAAACAGGAGACCCAACGTCCAGAGAGTAAGGAGCCCCAGGCCCTGGTGAAAGACCCCAAGATGACAGTCGCACACCAGACACAGCGAGCAGCCCACATGTTCTTCTGGGACTTTCATATCATTCTTGCTTTCTTTTAAAAACATTTTTTTTATTCCATCTAGACTGCACTGTCAGTTCCCTTTGATATCTAAGCAACCCACCATAGTTCTAGAGACACAGACAGGATAAAGGCTGATCCGAAAAGAAACCATTTTAAGCTTTGATAAAAAGGAGGAAATGGGCCTTAGCGTCCCCTATTCAGCCGCCAGCAAGCTCTTCTTTTGTTTAGACCATGGATCACCAAAATGGGTTTGGAAAAGCTTGAAAAAGGCTGACGAGATTTACACTGTCCACTCCTTTCCTGAGTTTCGATCTCAGGCCAACAGGCTGTGGGATGGTGTTATCCCTCTCAGGTGCACAGAGAAACAGCAGAGCGCGGGCTGAGAGCATGTGCCCAAGCTGCAGAGGATCTGAGCTCTTGGTTTGGAGCAGGGCCTGGGAATTTGAAATGCCACAAGCGGCACAGGCAGCTTCAACCTTACACTCCAGGAAACATTGGATCCAAAGGAAGAGTCCAAAAGCTGGGGAGGGCACCTGAGCTCCATCAAGCTGCCTCGAATCACCAGCCGTTGACCAGCCTCATGGGGTCACCTGGACTGAGGCCTGGCCTCCCACACGGAAAAACCAGCCCAGATACCCAGGGGCCCTGGCCTTTGTGACAGCGCATACTTCTGCCTCGGGCACAAAATTCGCCAGGCAGATGTTGGCTGCGCCCACATGACTCATATGCCTTGATCTGGCTTCAGGTCACCTGCCAAGCTGCCCTCAGAGCTATCTGGCACTCTCATGTCAGCTGACCATCTGTTGGGAGCCCACTCATCCAGCCTGGGTGATTGCCTGCTGCCAGGAGGCTGCCTGTGCCTAAGCTCTGCCAGCGGCAAGGTCCAGCCTTCATTTAATCTGGCCCTGAGGGCCTGAAGGAGTCTAGAAGCCCACCGGGCCTCTCTGAAACAAAAGCTCCAGAGACAGGCTATGTCCCGGCTACACTGTGAATGTTGCTAAAAGCTCCATGCCAGTTCTGGGGGTCCACACGGCAGGGACCCGGCAGGACGCAAGTATTCTTCTAGTGCCTCCAAGAATAACTTCTGAGTGGCAGGGTGGAAGGGTTTACATCACACTCTGCTCTGCAGCAGGCTGAGTTCAGATTCCTCCCACATTACTCAACATGGCTAGGCCCTCTAAGCGATGCTTTAATTGTGCTGCGGCTGCTGCTGCTAAGTCACTTCAGTCGTGTCCGACTCTGTGTGACCCCATAGATGGCAGCCCACCAGGCTCCCCCATCCCTGGGATTCTCCAGGCAAGAACACTGGAGTGGGTTGCCATTTCCTTCTCCAATGCATGAAAGTGAAAAGTGAAAGTGAAGTCACTCAGTCGTGTCCGACTCTTAGCAACCCCATGGACTGCAGCCCACCAGGCTCCTCTGCCCATGGGATTTTCCAGGCAAGTAACTGTGCTACTCGGTTTTAATTTAACAACTAGTTTTAACTGAGAAATGGAACACCCAAGGCTTCAGAGATGCTTTCTTTGGTGGCATAGTGACTACAGGATGGCCACTATATTACCATCCTTTCACAACACACAGGATCCTCTACACACATCCAGGGGTCTTATGTTTCAGAATATCCTTATTTCAGTCACAAGCAAGACTTCCACAGACGTTCAGCTGCCCCTCCCAAGAGATAAACATCTTTTCTTTTTTAATTTTATTTTGGCCACACCACATGGCATGCAGGATCTTAGTTCCCCGACCAGGGATTGAATCCAAGCCCCCGCCAGTGGAAGTGCAGCGTCTTAACCCCTGGACCTCCAGGGGAGCTCGGAGAGACAACTTTGTTGGCAGTTTCTTGGGTTTCCCTCCAGGTATGCCTGCCTGTGCACACAGGCGGGGCAAATGTTATCTTAGCTAAGCCTCACTCCACTCCGGGGAATTCATCATCTGGTTCAGATGAGGAATCAGAGGCTCCAGGAGGCTGTGACTTCCTGAGGCCACACACGGCACAGAGCTAGGCTCCAAACCAGTGTCAGGCTCCCTTGCACTGTGATGCTCACCAACACCAAGCACCAGAGTCAGCCGCTTTACTTTTCCCCGAGAGATCGATCAAATCCTGAAGAGCTGGATTTGAGTGAGAAGTCAGAAGGGACCATGGATGCTGGCAGAGTCCCGTCAGCACCAGTGGCCGCTGAGCTCACTACAGAAACAGCTGGAAGCATGAAATCTCTTCTAGGCCAAAAAGGTTTGGGTCGTTAAGCGATAAATGGAGCTCCTCCTGGGAATGACTGGGCCAAACCTGTTGGGTGTGATCTAAGCTTCAGCAACCATCAGAGCCTGGTTCTTTTTTTTTTTTTTTTAATTAAAAAAATACATATACTGTGTAATTTTATTTTGTTACTTTTGGCTGCTCTGGGTCTTCGTAGCCATGTGTGGGCTTTCCTCTGCTTGTAGCGAGCCGGGGCTCCTCTCTAGTGGTGGCTCCTGGGCTTTTCTCACTGCGGTGCCTTCTTGTGTTGCAGAGATGGGCCTAAGGCCTTGGGCTTCAGCAGTTGCAACTCCCGGGCTCTAGAGCACAGGCTCAGTAGTTGGGCGCATGGTAGGTGGGATCTTCCCGGATCAGGGCTCAGGTGGATTCTTTCCCACTGGGCCATCAGGGAAGGCCAGAGTCTTGACTCTTAAAAACAGAAGGCAGGGGACTTCCTTGCTGGCCCAGTGGCTAAGACTTCGAGCACCCATCACAGAGGGCCTGGGTTCAATTCCTGGTCAGGGAACTAGACCCCACATGCCACGACTTAAAAGACTCGCATGCTGCAAATAAGACCTGGGGCAGCCAAATAAAGAAATATTTAAAAAAAAAAAAAAAAAAAACAGAGGCATATAAACTGGGCACCCAGTCTCAGCCCCACTGAGCAAGCTGTCCTTGACGTCTGCCCGCTCACCTGTCAACGGAAGCAAAGACAGCTGCCCCATCTGCACAGGGGCCCCTGAGGGCAGCCAGACCCCAAAGTGCCAGAAGGAGCAGCCCCACTCCCCCTGGGCTGGGTGGCCACAGCAGCGTCTTCCTTCGCTGCCTTTCCTCCCAACACCAGGAACTGCCCGATCCACACACATCAGCCAGTGGGGGCTAGAGGATCAGTGCCACGGGGGTGACGACACGGTCCAGAAAAGAGGCTTTGCACCCACAGTTCAAATAGGTTTTGTTTTCCCCTGACTGCCTTATGCCTTTCTCCACTCCAAAGTTCTGAGCAAACCTTCCGGGTCAAGAGGGAAAGCCAAATGGGAACTTCCCTTGGAGTAATGCTGACAGATATCCCAGAACCCTGCCCCACGTCCCCGGTGTGCTCTCATCAGAGGGTCTCAGAGCACACAGCAGAGACAGGCAGCGTTACCCTAGCCCTGCTTAGAACTCTGCTCAGGCTCTCCTGGGGTCGGGATCTCAATGTCCCTTTCTCTCCTCCCCTGCCGGACATTGGTGTGGCAGGAAGGGCAATGAATATCTGCTTTGTTGAGAGGGCTGCCTAAGAGAAGCCCATCCTCAAATGCTGTGTGTATGTTATTTTATTTGTGAAGAGAAATGGCAGGTGGAGCTGAATTTAAATTCCACCAGCGCTGCACCGACTACGCCCTGGTCAGACGGAACGCACCCTGTGCTCCAGTTGCGCTGTGGCCTGTTTACTTCGGTAACCATTGCTTGAATGTCCCCTCCAGTCACTGGGAAAGAAGGCAGCTGCTGTGTAATAGGATCCCACAGACCTGACTTTGCCCAAGGTCATTGGTGAGTCACTGGGCTGCATTTGTTTGGAAGGCCCCTGCTCTTCCTGTCTACCTGCCCATGGCTCTCATCCCCTCCTGACCCAGAGAGGCAGCAGGCAGGAAGCTTCTAGTGGCTTCTCGCCAGTTCCCTTCTGTTCCTTCTCCTATTCCCCCCTCACTGGAGTCCTTGAGTCAGTCCTTCCAGCATTCATCCACTCACTTTATACAGCTGCACCCTACTCTTGACTTTTTAGCTTCCAGACAAGACTTCTGACACAAGACCCAAGAGGGCCCTCCAGTGCCAGGCTGGGTCGTCCCACAGATCCCAAGCGTCCTGGCCAAGCTGCCTCCAAGGACACGCCCCTACAGGATCTGGAAATGCCAGCTGCATTGGTCACCACCCCTCAGACACGCCAGCCCTTCCCAGAAGGCCCTTGACCTTCCCATGGCTTGCTGTCAATCATGATTCCCCCGACTTCACATCCCAAACTCCCTCATTCTCCAGAGATGCTTCCTGAGCCTGTGGTCCCTGCTGCTGCCTTGCTGGGCACACTTGAGGGGCAGAGAGGGCTTGAACCTCAGAAGGAATGGTTATCTGGGCTCCCCTGCTGGGGGACACCAGAGGTCTGAGCACGTCTCTGGCCCCCAGCCCAGGCTGAGGAGCTGTGTGAGAAGGGGGCAGCCCCGGGGAGCAGAGGAATTCCCAACAGGATCTTTTGAGCCACGGCATTTGTAAAAGCCTTCAGGGCTCTGGGAATGAGAGGATGATGGGCTTTGACTCAGCCCAGCAATAAGAGGGGAAGAGGAATAAAAAACATGGTTTTGCCTGGGCTTGTGGGGAAAAACTCAGCCAGAATGGGGAAGTAAGAGGCCCGGGACAGCTCGGATGGAGGAACAGTCTAGTGTGCACTGAGGCGCAGTGGTGAGGGTGGAGTCCGTGCCACTCAGAGCAGGTGGGGGCCCCTTATCAAGAGACCAGCCTGGGCCCAAGACCTGCGTGTGTATGACGGGGGCGAGGACAGTTACCTACCAAATAAAGAAGTCGTTTAGGTGACACTACAGCCAGGCATGAAGGGTGCTTAGCGCGATGCCCAGTACTCAGGCAAGGGGCCAAGAAACGGGAAGGTATCATGCCAAAGCCTGTTGGCCTGCTCCACTCCCCATCACCTGCAGAGACCTGGCAGGGTCTGCCCTCCCTCTGGAAGCACCTATAGGCACGAGGCCTATACCCTACAGCTCTGCCCTCTCCTGAGATGGGGAATAGCCAGGCTTCCACGCTAGGATATCTGCTAGACCCTGAGTCTGGCACAGCCCTACAGAGTAGCAAACGACTGAAGGCCCAGCAGGCACCCAAAAGTCAACTGGTACAGAGAAGAAGGGGGCTTCCCTGGTGGAGCAGAAGGTAAAGAATCCACCTGCAACGCAGGAGACCTGGGTTCGATCCCTGGGTTGGGAAGATCCTCTGGAGAAGGAAATGGCCACCCACTCCAGTATTCTTGCCTGGAGAATCCCATGGATGGAGGAGCCTGGTGGGTTACAGTTCATGGGGTCGCAAAAGAGTCGGACAGGACTGAGCAACTAAGCACGCACAAAGAAGAAGAAGAGACATAATCAGGGACCTTCAGATTCTTTACCACCTTCTGTGGCCGCTCACGAGGTAGCACTGTCAACTTTGTTACAGGACACCAAGTGCTCCCAGCTTGCAATGGCCGTGGAGACCAAGGAGAATCAGGCTGAAACCGTTCGTGGGCTGAGACCCCGAAACTCGTGGACAGGCAGGCACCATGTAAAGGCGAAGGCGACCTGCCTCGTAAAAGACAAAATCCAGCTTGGATAATTTCTCAGAAAAGGGAGATACGTGTGTGAACAAAGGAGAACAGAACCAAGAATTTATGTTTGATGTGCCTTTGACAAGGATGTAGGCCAAAGTGGGATAAGCCATCGTGAGGTCGTTCCTTGTGACAGCTGAAGTGAAGCAAACATAAACGAGACAGCATCACTTTATCCTGGTGCCAAAGGTGAGGTGCACTCGACTCTGCTGTTCCCACGTGTGCCCTTGCAGAGATATTTCACCTCCCTGAGACACAGTTTCCTGGACCTTTGGAATGAAGACATGGAATCAGATGGGCCCCTCCCTCCATTGCAGGAATTTTACAAGCCTTCCTAGGAATGACCTGAAATAGAGAGGCATCATGAATTCCCTTTCAGCTTGGGGGCTTTCCAGGAAGCTAGTGGTAAAGAGTCCGCCTGCCAATGGAGAAGATGCAGGCGATTCGGGTTTGATCCCTGGGTCAGGAAGATTCCCTAGAGAAGGAAAGGCAACCCATCCAGTATTCTTGAGGAGCCTGGAAGGCTACAGTCCGTGGGGTTACAAAGAGTAGGACACAACTGAGCATGCACGTACACTCCCGGTTTTTGTGTGTGTGTGTGTGTGTGTGTGTGTGTAATAAAGTTTTATTAAAGTATAAAGGAGATAGAGAAAGCTTCTGACATAGGCATCAGAAGGGGGTAGAAAGAGTGCCCCACTCCCGGTTTTGATACGACACCAAGCACTGGAAATACTGACCACCAAGGGGATCAGCTGCCAAGGTCTGGCTGAAGCAGTGGAAAGTGGCAGCTGTGCCTCAAAGAAGGCAAGTTCTGGGGAACGTGCTAACAGAAAAGTCACCCTGACTCGACTCAAGCTTGATGGGCTTTTTGCCACAGAGAAAGCTGCACAGCACGTGGCCTCCATCCAGTTGGTAAGTGTTAGTGTTAGCTGCTAAGTCGTGTCTCTCTGTGACCCCAGGAACTGTAGCCTGTGAGGCTTCTCTGTCCATGGTATTTCCCAGGCAGGAATACTGGAGTGGGCTGCCCTTTCCCTCTCCAGGGGATCTTTCCCATCCAGGAATCGAACCGGGGTCTCCTGGATTACAGGTGGATTCTTTACCATCTAAGCCACCAGGGAAGCCCATAGGTCTTAGTGAGCCAACACAGTGAAAGTTATCATCACAGTGGTATCTGGAAACAAACCAGAAGCCCCCCTCCTGTTCTCTACAAAATCATCCGAAAGCTTTGAAAACTCAAGAGAAATGCAAACCAGCAAGAGAACTCTCAGAGAAAGATAACATTAGGCCACAGGACAGGGCTTTTCAGCCTCGACTTGTACAAGTGGTATAGGATCCAAGGCACTCAAAGAGAACTTGACCTTTTCACCAAACCCCAGGCAATGTGAATCCTTAAACTGAGACATGAGGCAACACACATCTGGAATGAATTACAGCCAGGAGTGGCACACGGAGAAAACCTTCAAGAATGGTTCAAAAGGCCTTGGGGGTAATGAACTCTGCTGTTAATAAGGGCTGTTTGAATCCACTGACCATTTTCCCTGTAAAAACCAGGCAGTACAATACTGCCTCCACACCACACAGCCTGGACCTTCATTACCAGAGAGGAGGGCTGGGAAGGATGGGCTACAGGCCTCCCCTGCATCCAGTAAAGATGATGGTCTGGCTCCCCTTTCTTCTGCTTCCCTAGTCGGGAAGCACCATAATGAACAAAGCAACCTTACCTGATTCCGTCACACTTGTGAGGGTTCCACGAGCCAAATTCCTATTGTTTTACTGAGGGTGGCAATGGAACTGACTTCTGGTTATTGAAAATACCGTAGACTCCCTTTTTCTCTAACAACAATCCAAAGACTGCAGAACTCACAAACATCTTTTAAAATCTGGCCGTATTTTAAAGTTCCTTTTTCTCAAGCTGACCACCCCACCTCCCGACAAAAAAAAAAAAAAAATCTTCCTGTATCTCGGGCTCTTTAGAAGGAGACAGGTAATTGTGATGCCTAGCACCCTTATCTTCTCTCTGATATACAGCGCCCTTCCCCCAGCAGAAGCCGAAAATAGCAGTCCAGATTACCATGGCGTTGAGGAGTGGGTGCTTGGCTGAATAACATTAGAATTAATGAGGGGCCGGACCCCAAACAGAGCCACCTGGTGGGCAAGAACATCAGGCAGCAATGGGCTGTTTCCTTCAACCAGGTGCCTACCCCAGGCTCTCTCCGCTCCAGTCCGCACCCTGCCAAGGAGGCCTGGGTGCCCAGAAAGAAGAGGGCTGGCGCGCAGCGCCCTCACCTTTCAGCAGGTCCGGGTGCACGTAGCCTAGGACGTCGGAGACCCCCAGCTCTTGGCGGGAACAGGTGCCGCCGTGGATGTGCAGCCAGGCAGGCTCGGCGAGCGCGGTGCACAGCGCGGTGATGGACAGGGCACCCGGCAGGGCCGAGGCCAGACTACGCTCCGGCTGCTTGGGCAGAGCGCTGCCTCCCGGGCTCCTCCGCCGGCGCCCGCCGGGCAGCCCTGCGCCTCCGGGGGCGTACATATCCGGGGCCGCCGCCGTCGCTCCGCGGTCGCTGCTGGTAGCCGCCGACCTCCGCGGGGCGCACAGAGCCTGCCTGTCCAAGGGGAGGAGAGCAACGTACTGGGTTCGTAGCAGGTGAGGCTGGAGGACGGTGGTCAGGGCCGACCCCAGGGGATGGGGGTGGGACCGAGGGCCGAGCAGAGACTGGAGAGCTGCAGAGGTTCGAGGGGCGGGGACGGGGTCCCCGGAGTGTAGCTGCGGAGGTGCGGGACGAAGACCCGGAGAGGGCTGGGGGCCCGCTGGACCTTGGCAGAATACAGCAGGGAGAGGGGCTGGGGCGGAGGTATCCGTTACTGGTGGAAGAAAGAGCCGGACTCGGGGTCCTGGCCAGAGGGTGCCCAGGGGCGGAGGGCCAAGCTGGGCCGCAAGGATCGGGGACCCCGGATCTGGGAACGGCGCTCTGCGGTGCGATCTCTGCCTAGATAGGACCCGCCCCTCAGCGACTTCTGATCCTCACCAGTCAGCAGGCTTCAGTGCCGGTATGGCGTCGCTCCGTCACGGTCACGGGCTCCTCAGTTACCCCGACCCGAGCGATCTCAGGGCCCAAGCCCGCAACGCCCGGACAGACCCCGGCCCGATCCACTTCCGGCTTCCTCCACCTCTGACCCCGCCTCCTCCGGCTCCCCGCCCCGTTCCCGGCGCGCGACACAGCTCGGGCGCGCCGCCGGCGCCCTGCGCAGGGCCTCATGGGACTGGTAGTTCCAGGCCGTGCCGCGATGCTTTGCGTTGAAGGTGGGGCCGCGGTTGGGGGAGTAGGGTGGGGAAAGGACGACTACAACTCCCAGAAGGCAGCGCAGCCGGAGCAGCGGGCGCTTCGTTTCCAGGGTGGACCCTGGTAGTCGGGCGCAGGGGGATTTGCTCTGTGGGAGCCGCAGTCGGAGCGGCTGGCTCTGCTCATTTTTGTCTCCTCCTGCGCCGGGCAGCCATGAAGGACTCGTTGGTGCTGCTTAGCCGTATCCTGGCGCACCCGGACTCCCGCTGCTGGTTCCTGGCCGGAACCCCGCGGGAAACTTGCTGGCCTCGTGCGGTGGCGACCGCAGCGTCCGAATCTGGGGCAGGGAGGGTAAGCCCCGATCCGGCTGCACGACCCCTTGCCGCCAAGGGGTCTCCTTGCGCTTGATGTGGGTGCCAGTCTCGGGGAGTACGCAGCCTGCAGGGCAGGCAGACCCTGGACGAGGGTCACGGGCCGAGGGAGAGGATGGAGGGGTTCTCTTCGAGTTGAACCTTAGCCACTTTGAGAACGGATTTTCCGGTGAAGGAGTCAGCAACTACTAGAAGCTAAAATGTCAGTAGAGAGACTGAAACTGTTAGGGAAATTGTGATAGTTGCTGAGGCAGGAAAATGAGAAGAGAAGGAAAAAAGTAGGCTTCAAAGTAATTTACAACAGTTGAAGTTTAAATTGTATCCCAGGGGCATTTACCAGGTGGCGACTGCCAACACAAGAGAGGCCAGTTGGATCCCTGGGTCAGGAAGATCCCTTGGAGGCCGGAATGGCTACCCACTCCAGTATTCTTGCCTGGAAAATTCCATGGACAGAGGAGCCTGGCAGGCTATGGTCCATGGGGTCACAAAGAGTAAGAGGTGACTGGTGACTTAGGGCGGTCGCGCGCGCGCGCACACACACACACACTCACACGTGTAGGTGCTCTTGACAGTTTTAAATCAGGAGAGTGATTCCTCAGATTTGTTTCAGAAGGATGCCTCCAGCTTTCTGTAACTTTAACTGGAGCCGGTTAAAGCCTGTTGTGCTATACACTGGCTGAGCTTCGACCCCCAGCCTGGCTCTGATGCTGGGCCCTGTTACCCAGTGGCACGCCTAGTGCTTCAGTCCCTTCTTGTGCACCCAGCTCCAGAGCCTGACCTGTAGTCTGCTTTTAGGTGACAGCTGGGTCTGCAAATCTGTCCTTTGTGAAGGCCACCAGCGCACCGTGCGGAAGGTGGCCTGGTCTCCATGCGGAAATTACCTGGCCTCGGCCAGCTTTGATGCCACTACTTGCATTTGGAAGAAGAAGGAGGTGACTTTGAGGTAAATAGAGGGGACCAGCATTGTTGCCTGTTTGATCCCCAGGGCTGGTTTAGGAACTTTTTTTATTCTAGTATTTATTTTATTTTTGGCTGTGCTGAGTCTCTGCTGCTTTGCGTGGGCTTTCTCCACTTGTGGCAAGTGGGGGCTACTCTTTGTTGCGGTGCTTGGACTTCTTGTGGTGGCTTCTCTTGTTTTGGAGTAAAGGCTGTGGAGCTCTTGGGCTTCAGTAGTTGTGGTGGACGGGCTTAGTTGCTCCAGGGCATGTGGACCCGTGTTGGAACCTGTGTGCATTGCACTGCCAGGCTGATTCTTAACCACTGGACCACCAGGGATGTTCCTGGTTTAGGAACCTGAGCCAGCCTGGGTCAGTGGGACTGGACTTGCAAGGACCACAGGGGTCTTAGCTGGCACTGATTCTTGTCCCTCTTCACTGTTTGCAGTGTGTAACCACTCTGGAGGGCCATGAAAATGAGGTCAAATCAGTGGCCTGGGCTCCGTCTGGCAACCTCCTAGCCACCTGCAGCCGAGACAAGAGTGTGTGGGTCTGGGAAGGTGAGTCCAGATCCCTCCAGGTGCACTGGGGAGCCTGCCACCCGGCCTCCACGCCCCGGCCTGTGTCCCTGACGGTCAGCTTGTGTGCCCCCTTCTTGTCTCCTCCACAGTTGATGAAGAGGACGAGTATGAATGTGTCAGTGTCCTCAACTCCCACACACAGGATGTCAAGCATGTGGTTTGGCACCCGAGCCAGGAGGTAAGAGCCGGGTATCTTGGTGGGAAGTAATTGTGATGTGGAGGGTTGTACCCAGCCACCTTCTGCTCTTCACCCTCAACCTGGCTTTCCCAGGAATCTCTGTCTGTGACCAGAAGATGTCAGTGAGTCCTTTCATAAAAGCACATCCCTGGGACTGTCCTGTCCTGGGAGGGAGAAGTCTTGGAACCGCAGACACTCCCGGGCCCTACACACACGTACTGTGCTGTCCTTGGTCTCCCCCACAGCTGCTAGCCTCCGCCA
>SJXQ01012357.1:545303-597916 GCA_006408695.1 Aepyceros melampus
CGTGGTGAGGATGTCGATGGCGGTGAGGCGCGTCTGCTTGCGAGAGGGCACGAAGACGATGACGGGCTTCTTGGGCGAGTGCTTGGTGATGGCGTGGTACACGGGCTTGGCCATGGACAGCAGGCGAGTCTGCGTGTGGCTGATGTTGAAGCCCTGAGGCCGGGGAGGGAGAAGAGGTTAGGAGCCCGGGGAAGCTGGGCAGTGGGGCCGCGCGGGAGCCGGAAGTGTGGGCCCCACCTGGATGTGCAGCTCCAAGGGCACGGGGCGCACGTTCGGATGGAAGTTGAAGGTGGAGGTGGCGCTGCAGCCCAGCCAGTGGGCCACGTCCTTTGCGTTGGAGAGAGAGGAGCTGAGAGCCACGATGCGGATGGGCCGCTCGATCTGCGAGGAGATGTAGCGCATCCGGGAACAGATGACCTCCAGGACAGGCTGCGGAGAGGGGAGACTGATCACTGCAGGCCTGGGTGCTCCGGCCTCGGCCCTGAGCACCTCCGTGGGCAGCCCAACGTCCTCGAGAGGATCTCCTAATTCCCCCTTCTGATCAGGGCTCTCCCATCTCTGGGGGCACCTCTCCCCACCAATCTCCACTAAGCTATGCTGGTCTCAAAAACACCTACTAAAAAATCTCAGGTCCTCCTTTTGAGACAAGGGGGCAGGCAGCAGCAGCCCCGATCTGGGGCCTACACAGAAGACCCAGGGCCACAGCCTCACCGCAGGCCCCAGCCCCGCCTCTGTGCAGCGAGGCCAGCCATACCCCGTTCTCGCCCCCGATGAGGTGGACCTCATCCACCACGAAGAGGTTAATGTTCTGCACGTTCTTCGCTGCTTCCACCGCCGGGAGAGGATGTCCCACTTCTCGGGTGTGCTGATGATGATGTTGCCTTTGCCCAGGAGCTTCAGGTCCGTGCTGGTCTCCCCCGTCAGGAGCACCACCTTCTTGCTGAGCCTGTCCTGGAACTTCTCGTACCAGTCCATGTACACCTGGCAGAAAGACGTCAGGGCTTCAGTATCAGCTCATTCATTTGGAGAAAAACCTGACAGGCCAAACACAGTGACCTATCGCCCTTTAGACCTCAACTGACTACACCAAGTGACGGGAGAGCTTTCCTTCAGAGTGCAAACCGAGGAAAACGGCCCCTGGCAGGTAAAGCCTGGCCCCAGTTGGCTCTGCAAATTTTAGGGCTCTGAAAAACCTCTATCTGGACTTGAGATGAGAACGACTTCTGGGAAAACGCACACAGGACACACCTGCTCGGCCAGGGCCTCCATGGGGGTGATGTAGACACAGCGGCCCTCCGAGTTCTGCAGCAGCATCCGCAGGATGGCAAACTCCGCACAGATGGTCTTCCCGCTGCCCGTGGGGGCCCCCACAAACACGTTGTCATCGCTGTTGTACACTGTGTTGAACACTGAGAACCGACAGAGAGGCAGTGAGACCCCGAGGGAGGCTCGACGGAGGCCGTGTGGGAAAACTCTGCCCACAGGTCCAGAGGCAGCCAGCAGGGGCGAGGGAATGGCGCCCCTGCTGCAGGCAGGCCTGCACCTTCTCTCCCTCTCACCTGCCCCTCCCAACACGAGGAGGAAAGAGACCCCGGTAAGGAGCTCAGGTCTCCTGGAGGTCTGCCGGAGGACGCAGGAGCAAAGGAGGCCGGGGCTCCCTCCTCGCTTCTCCACTGGTCTTCTCAGCGACCAGGGTGCCAAACCGGAGGGGCCCAGCTCCGCACCTCTAGCCCTCCGAGCCCTGCTCATGTCTCCTGGGAAGCAGCTAATACAGAGCGAAGCTAAACATCTAACCCCAGCCCTCACACTGGATAAAGCCCAATCCCACTATTCACTAGGATCCCACTGGGGCGCCTTTCTCGTCCTCCATTCCTCACCCACAGAACAAGACTGAGACAGCAGTGTCTCCAAAGGAAAACCACGCGTAGCATTGGTGAGAGGAGGGAACCACTCGGGCTGCATCCAGCCTAGAGAACAGGGAACATGGGGCGTGCTCTGGGAACACAGCTATCTCATTTCAAGCAGTGAAGCGGAGGCGGCCTCAAAGCCTTCCCACTCTGGCTCAATACTGGAATCTCCCAAGCCTAAGAAACAGCCGTGCACCATAGGACCTGCTCGACCAACTCTCTGCAGGGAGACGTGCAATGACACAAAGCAAATCTAAGTCACCAAGGCCGGCTGAGGACAGAAAACGCCCCGGCTGCTCCCACACCTGCCGAGCCCCTGGGCGGCCCCTCCCTCTCTCCCTGCAGAACCTACCTGTCTCTAGGGGACCTTTAAATGTCCCCAAAAGAACCGCCCGCCTGGAAATGCAAACACCTACCCTGGGTCTGGATGGGGTTGAAGAAAGGAAATTTATCCTGGTAGAGGCTCTCAAAGGCGCTGTTTCTCAGAGCAGACACAGGTAAGGGCTGAAGGTCCAGCAGCTCGGTTGGGGGCGGGTACTTCTCTGGCAGGATCAGGTGCCGGAAAGAGACGGGCAGCTGGGTCTCACAAGCTGCCAGGAGAGAAACGAGAAGGGCTGTGAGCGAGCTGGAAACCCCAAAGCAGCTTGCGTGTCACTCTCCCCAGCTAAGGCCAGCCCAGCACAAGGGATCAGATCTCTCGTCTAAGAGCCCCAGGGGGAACCCGGCCCCGGGGACCCTGCGGAGCAGGTGCACTCACAAAGCCAGCGGTCAGACACCACACGGATGAAGTACTGAGGGGGCAGCGGCTCAAAGACGGGCACGAAGAACGTGATGAGGTGCTCGTCCTGGGCATACTTGGCCTTGAGCAGGAAGTACTCGTGGTGCAGGATCACCTCGCTGTCCACGTCTTCCACAAGAATCCAGAAGGCCTCCGACGAACCGTGGACCTGCCCACCGAGCACGAGGGACGGGAACATGAGCCGAGGGGTGGGCAAGGAGGACTCGCCCTCCCGCCCCGCTCGCCTCCAGCCCCGAGGCCTGCCCTGATGCCCCCAGCCGGACCTTCTCGTCCCACTGGAAGTCGGGCGTGATGGTCAGCTCCACCTTCAGGGTGGAGCGCGTGATTGGCTGCAGGTGCACCGACAGCTCCAGCTTGGGGAAGAGGTGGACATACTTGTGGATGGTCTTCCCCATCTTGGGCATGCGGATGAGCTCGCCTGTGAGGACAAGAGGGGGCACGCAGCTGCAGCCCAGCCTGACAGCCGGCCTGGCAAACCCGGCCCTACGGGAAATGGGCGGGTCCCACTCCAAGCATGGGCTCTTCCCTCCACTCAGTGGGGCCCAGGGGATTCAAAGCTCCGAGACCAAGGGCAAGGTGCCTATAGCACTAATGGGACAAGACACGCAAGCGCAGGGCTTGGGGTCAGGAACAGGGAAGCAGGCGCAGGGAGACATCTGAGCTGTGCAGATAGGAGGGAAAGATGGCTTCCCACACACCTATCTCATTGTGATTCAGGTCATACAGACGCTCAAAGGGGAAGTTCTTCTTCTCAATCTTCTTCACGACCTCCTCAGGGAGTTTCCGGAACTGGCGCAGAGGGCACATGGACTGCCACCTGTCCAGGAAGGAAACGGGACCTTCTTGGTCTCAGCTTCCACCTCGGTGCCCGCATCACACATCAGGGTGTGCTCTAAGGCTTTCCCACCAGGCCCTCAGCCTGAGGACCCCCAACCCAGGACCAGCTTCCAGCTCGCTGGGACTTACATGCGTTTGTCGATCATCTTGCAGAGGTTCAGGGTCTTGTCTGTAAGCTGCGCCCAGCCTCGGTTCAGGACAATTTCAAAGATGGCCCGCATCAAGCGGCCAGCCGACTGGGGAAAGAGGAAGCATTTCCTCTGTTAAGTACCCACTATCCCCAGACCTAATGAAGCCACTCTACACACAGTTTAATCACCTCGAGCTTTGATGTAATCAGACAATCAACTCAAAAACCAAGTTCCCCAGAGATGCTCAGGGACATGACAGAAATGGGGCTTGAGCTCACTGCCCAGTATTTAACATACTGTTCACTGCATGACTTCACAGTTTTTGGCCCACTTAGCATTTAGGATCCTAGCAAGTGTAAAGATGCTAGTGACTTGCCCTGAGGAAAAGACAGAGTAGCTAATAAAGCCTTTGGCCATTTCTAGGTTTATTTAGGAGACCAGCAGTTATAGTGGGAAGTGCTTTTCTGCAGAGAAGCAGACATGTGGAGCCTCCCAGATCTCTCTAATGGCCTCACCTTCCCAAGAGCTCAAGATGAGCAAAACAGAGTATCCACACCATACACACAGCAGCCAACAAGCCAGCTGAGGCACCACTCAGCATTCTTCTCCCTCGCTAGTACTGGCCTCCTTTCTACCAGACACACACAGCACACAGGGGATCGTAACACATCAGGGCAGTACAATCCCACACTCACCTGAGTAACGTAGACCATGTCGGCCATCAGTGCAAAGCCCTCCAGCTTCAGCTGCGAGATGAAAGCCTGGAGAAGCACGTTGATCTGGAAAAAAGCAAGAAGGAGGGCGATCGCTGAACCATCGAAGGTGAGTAACGTTGCTGCTCCGGGCCTCCGTGCCAGGTCTAAAGATCTAAAGCTCATCTACAGACACTGAGTAACTGATATTCCATGCAAAAAGAAGATGTGAGAAAGATGCAGAGACTGGGAGAAGGGAGCAAGTTACGAAGCACAAGCCCAAGTTCCAGGCTCATCTTTAGAAGATGAGAACCACCTGACTCTGTCCCGAGCAGAGACAAGCTGGGCTCACCTTTGCACTGGGCTCCTCAATGCTCTCCTTAACGGGGATGGGCACCCTCTCCAGCAACTTCTGCAGCTCCAGTTTCTCCTCCTGCCACAAGCAGAACGCAGGTCAAGGAAAAGCCCAGAGATCAAGGAGAGAACCATCCGGCGACATAGTAGTGAGCACCAACCTCCCGTTTCCACATGCTGGGTGGACTACCTCTCTCACAGTTATGTTCTTGAACTCTGAAGACAACGAGAAGACTCTGAAGAGCTCAATCTCGCTCAGGGTCGGCTTTAGAAGCTGGTTGTAAGTCTGCACCGTATCATTGGTGATGTAGTAGTGGCTGGCTATACGGCCCAGTTCTGTCACCTATGAAGGAAGACTCAATTCAAGGCCAGTCATTAACGAGCAGTGACCTCTCACTGTGGACGAGAATGAACTCAGAGGAATACAAGTGCCTGGCTCGTGTGTGGGAAGAAAGACGGCACAGGGATTTCCCTGGTGGTCCAGTGGCTAAGATGCTGAGCTCCCAATGCAGGGGGACCGGGTTCAATCCCTGGTCAGGGAACTAGATCCTGCATATCCCAGCTAAAAGATCCCCCATGCCACATGGAAAAGATGCTACATGCTGCAATGAAGAGCAAAGCTCCTGCGTGCTGCAGCTGAGACCTGGCACAGCCGAATAAATGTGTTTATTTTTAAAGAAAGATGGCCCAGTAAGCTGACCTACAGTGACCTGATGCCCACCCAGAAAAGAAAGCAGAATCACCTGCCACAGCTCAAGATGTAGAAAGGAGGCACCATCAGGTTGTACACCACTTTAGAAGCTCCTAAGTTCAAAGGGCACAGTCCAGTACTGCCTGTTTTTCCACCCTTCCAAGCAAAGGGTAAGTAGACAGGCAAGCCTCCAATCAAGAAAGCCATCTGAAAGGCTGTCTCCAGGGGCTGCAACTTTTGTGGGGATCTGTGCCTCCCTCCCGTGGCCCACTCACCTGGAAGTTGCCCGTCTTCTTGTCGTACTTGACCAGGTTGTTCTTATCCAGCATCAAGGCAGCAGTATGAACCAGATCCAGTCGGCGCTGGTCTAGCAGAGGGTCTCCCTTGAGGTCATCGTGAGAGATGCCATAGAGGGCCGGGGACCGGAGCATGCGGATGTACAGGTAGGCGTACCCCAGCCAGTTCACCGCATCCTATCAGAGACAGAACGCGGGTCTCCGCATGCAGAGCTCATGTCCAGCGAAAAGCTCCCATGGAAGACCCCAGAATTAACTCCCAACTATGAAAATGTCTTACGCTGCCTCATCAATGTTCATGATATTTCATTCTTAAAGAACACAGTCCTCACTGAGATTCTGGCAACAAGGGGGATCTGTCGCAGACCCAAGAAGCCTGAAAGCACGCTTACACGGAGGATGTGGCGCCCAGGGCTGGAAGGCCCGGGTGCCGATGGCCTGCACCATCGCACTCCTGGTGCCCAGCCCCTCTGGAAAAGGCCAGAGGTGCTGAGCGCAGAGGCCACCCACCTTTGCGTTCTGCACGTTCCCCAGCACGACCTCGGCGTTGAGCATGTCGGGCAGCTTGGACACCATCTGGCTCTCAATGGGAAGCTGCTGGTTGAGCAGCGACAGGTAGTACTGCAGCTCCCCGTGCGAGGTGATGAGGATGCCTTCGCCCTTGGTGTCATACTGCGGCCGGCCCGCTCGTCCCAGCATCTGGGTGGAGACAGCAACCAGAGGGCCACGGCTCAGAGCTTCCGGCTCCCGACTCCGGGCTCTTACACCACAAACCTCACCCTCCACCTGCCACCTTTGGGGTATGCTGGCATCTTATACACAGCATGCTTTTCCCATCAAGAATAAACTCAGAGGCTCCATACTTGCAGGATGTCCAGCGCTCCTAGTTCAGTCCAGCGGCCCTTCTCCGGACTGTACACCTGAGTGCCTTTGATGATGACGGTGTGGGCAGGGAGATTCACACCCCAAGCCAGGGTTGCTGTGGAAACTAAAACCTAGAGCCAAGGCAAGGCAATAAGAAAAACAGACCTTGCCACCAAGGGTACCTATCCTCAACTTCTCTAGGCACCTGGACTCAGGGCTTCTAGTAGGACTGAGGTTGGTCCCATACTTGTCAATGAAACATCAGAATAAAGAGGAAAGGAACCTTTGGGTTCCTCATCTCTTCCAGAATCAACATTTCAAGGCTCTAGAGACACTTAAAGAGGCAGTAATGCAGACCTATCCGAATCAAGGTTGTGCTTATCACTCAGTCGTATCCAATTCTTTGTGACCCCATGGACTGCAGCCCGCGAGGCTCCTCTGTCCATGGGATTCTCCAGGCAAGAATATTGAAGTGGGTTGCCATGGCCTCCACCAGAGGATCTTCCCAACTCAGGGACATACTGTGGGCGGATTTTTTACCGTCTGAGCCACCAGGGAAGCCCAAATCAAGGTTAGTAAGTAAGTGAAGTCACTCAGTCATGTCCGACTCTTTTGTGACCCCATGGACTGCAGCCCACCAGGCTCCTCAGTCCATGAGATTCTCCAAGCAAGAATACTGGAGTGGGTTGCCATTTCCTTCTCCAGGGGATCTTCCCGACCCAGGGATCGAACCCGGGTCTCCCGCATTGGAGGCAGACGCTTTAACCTCTGAGCCACCAGTACCAGACAATTAAAACTACAGACTCTCCTGCAAGAGGGAATGAACAAGGTCCTGACCTTATGAGGCCTTGTGTGACAGTATCTGGAGTCACCCACATCCTGGCTTTGCTGTGCTTCTCAGACGCTTTCCTAAACTTCCTCAGCTTCCCTCACGTATGACAGGAAGAGCTGGGAGAGGCGGTTCCACTGCCTGTACCTACCACAGCCCTCTGACCTGGGGCACTCGGGCCAGAAACAACAAAGCGCCAGGCACGAGCACGCGGCCCAGTGCCCAAAGTTCCCAGTCTCCCCGCCTGAGCTCTGCCCAAGCTCACCTGGATGTGTTTATCAGCGAAGAGATCCTCGACAAGTGTCCGGTCAACTCTGGTCATGCCCGCGTGATGGATAGCAAAGCCATAGGGCAGCAGGTCCTTCAGCTCCAGGTTCTGGGCAGCAGAGAAAGAACAGGTGAGGAGGTGAGCCTGCTGGAGGGGACTCTCCCGGAGAGGAAGCAAATCTCCTCAGCCAAGACTCTGCCCCTTGCCCAGTCCACAGAGACATAGGCAGTCACACCCTGCCCTGTGATGCAGCACCGCCAGGCAGCCCTGGAGGACGGCCCGACCAACGGGGACTGAGCCAGCGACAGGGAGGAACGAGGGACCCAGGCCTGCCCCCCTCACCTTGCACTGCTCAGCTTCTGTCCGGAGGACCTCTGTGGAGGCTGATCCCTCTCTCAGAAACAGACCCAGCGTGTCCTTCTCCAGGCACATGTCCCGGATGGCCCTGGCTGTCTTCCCGGTCTCCTTCCGGGAGTGCACAAACACCAGTACCTGCAGAAAAGCCACAGTCGGCCCCAGTCAAGGGACACCACTCCAACAGCCACCCCCGGCCCCAGGGAGTCAGCAGCAGGAAGCAGAGGCTGCACCATTAGCAGGCCAGAAACTGAGGTCTTCAAGTGGGGAGATGTTAGGAACACACACCAGCTTGGAAGCTTAACGGAGCCCTCAAGACCCTAAGCAAACAAATCTGGCTCACGACAAGGACGAGGGTCCTGTTACTAGGAAACCCAACTAACTTCTAACACTGTCTTTAATAGCAAGTTTAAATATACTATAGATGAGAATTCAGAAGTCTCAATTAAAAATTTGTGTTCAGGTATCTGATGAGATTCTAAACAGTTAAGACATATAAGAGGCACTGTCCTATATAAGTGGACCTAGGAAATAAGTCTCAGTAGAAAACTAGCACCATTTTCAGGAAATAAAAGCCGTCCAAGTCTTTCTTGCCAAGAAAAGATTTGTCTCTTCCTCTAAATCTTTATGCTTCTTTTTATGAGATAAAATACACAATGTTCAATTAAAAAATTACATCATACTATCCAGCAAAATGGCCTTTCACTAAGTTTCCATTTTTATCTTTATTTTTAGAATATTTTTAGTATAAGCCACTCGAATCTTTCATGGAAGAACACTTGATAATCTAGATAGACTGCTTATCTGTACATGGGGATTCCTTTTCTGAGTGTTTTATAATTACAGATTCAATTTCTTTAATGGTTATAGGACTATTCATGTTTTATCTATTTCTTCAAGGCTGTTTTGCTAGTTGACAGTTTCTAAGAGACTAGCTCACTTCTTTAAGGTTGTCAAATGTAAGTGTAAGGCTGTCACAGTATTCCTTTAACAGTCTTTCAAATTCAAAGGTAAGGGATTCTGTAGTAATATCCCACTGCATTTTTGGTACTGCTGATTTGCTTTGTTTCTTTCTTTGTCTCTATCAGTGCTGCCCAATTATCAGGAAGTCAAAAATTCAAAGAGGTCAGGAGTGACAAGAAACCACAACAGACCTGATTTTTTCCAGCATGTTCCATGATTTTCTCATAGACAATTTCATTCATGATTTGGAAACGCTTGATGGCTTTCTTCTCCGTGATGCCCACATATGTCTGTTCTAGAGGCACTGGGCGGAAGCTAGAAGTTGAACAGTCAAATCAATAAGACTTTGGCACAAAACGCTGAATAAAACACTGCCAGGGAGTGACAGGCCTCTCTTAGGGTTTGTACCTCATCAGAACCAAGGCCCACTCTAAAACTCGAATCTAACAGAGCTCCTTGGCAAAAAAGGAAGACAGGAAGGTCACCCTGCTTAAACTTCTTCCCGGCTCTTCTTTTACCTGTTGTCAAAGTAGAAGAGGCCCTTGGCAGGATCTACACGTAGAAAGGTAGCCACATCTTCATAGTTGGGGAGGGTGGCGCTAAGGCCAATGAGGCGGACATCCTCCTGGGTCATCTCAATGTTCCGGATGGCCCTGGCCACCAGCGCTTCTAGGACAGGACCTCTGTCATCGTGGAGAAGATGGATCTCATCCTAGGGAATGGGAGGGCAGCAAATTACCTTTGGGACCAGAAAAATGAGGCTCCCTTTCCTGACAGTAGTCCCATTTTCTAAGTACATAACTACTGTTGCAAATGAAGAAGACAAGAAAAGGGATCCCAAGCCAGGGAACCTCAAAGGATGAGACAGTATTCACCGTGAAACATCACAGCAAACGTGCTCTGAGCATGCACTGCTTTGCATGTGGAACAATGCGTTACAGTCAGGGAAATCTGACACTTGGGTAAATGAATTCCTAGCTCACCTCAAAGATAGATTTCTTTATTAAAAATGAAGCTCTGATGAGACCAAATTGTATCAAATTAAGTTTCACCTCTAGGCAGTTATTTTTACCAAGAGCAAACAATATGATGTATCAAATAAAGAATTCACATAGCCTAAGGCAGTGCATCCCAAATCTCAGCAGGCATTCAAAGCATACGGAGACCTTACGAAAATGCAGGCTGTATTTCAGTAGGTGGGAGCGGGGCCAGGGACTCTGTATTTCTAACAAGACTTTGAGTAGCAGGCTCTAAGCAGAGATTGGCCAACTTCTTGAAGATCAGAGAGTCAACATGTAAGGTCTCCTTTCTGCTTCCCCGGAAACCTAAAGAAACTACTCTCAGATTGTCGGTCCTCCCTGGGGGCTTCTGAGTATTCAGAACACCGTATCCTGATTCCTACTCATTCCCTCTGAGAAGGGATTACTTATAAAGCCCTTTAGTTCTGGGAATACGCAAGCAGATTTCTAAATTGTCTGTTTACATTTATTTCAAAATATTTCAGACATAAAAAGCCACATATGATACGGCAGACACCACGGCCCTGCTGGGAAGTGTTTCCACTTAGCAGAAAGAGCAACGCTGACAGCAGCTGCCGTTACCAAGGCCAGTGACTGGGGACAGGCTCTGAGGAACACAGCGTGAGAGGCCAGCAAGCCCTCCTCGCTGGCCAGTCTCCACGTCCCCACCAGGGCGCCCTGCTCACCAGGATGACGAGCCGCACAAGCTGGGTGTAGGTGCGTTCCCCGCCCTTGCGGGTAATGATGTCCCACTTCTCGGGGGTGCAGACGATGATCTGGGTGGCGCTGATCTCCTCCTTACACAGCTGGTGGTCGCCAGTCAGCTCCGCAACAGTGATGCCATATGTGGCCAGGCGCTGGGTGAAGGAAACGCACGTCAGGCAAGAATGCTAGGGGCTGGGGTGGGGGTCGGACTCCACAGTCTCTGTGAAGTCTGAGTGCCGGGTGTTAGAGGCAGGCATCAGCCCTTCAGAGAAATATCAAGTGTATCAGATCAGTGATATGAACGGTTATTTCTAGAACAAATCTGGACTTCCTAGTGGTCCAGTGGTTTTGACTCTCTGTGGTTCCACTGCAGGGGGGCTAGGTTTGATCCTGGTCGAGGAACTAAGATCCCACATGCCACACAGCATGGCCAAAAAATAAAAATTAGTAACATAATAAAGATTCTCTGGGAGCTCTACACACAAGAGGGGAAATGGAAGCTTACAGAAAACAGACCTGGAGTAACATCGGGTCTGTTACCAAGCACTCATGTAAGTGTTTCATAAATATTCCAATAACGCAAATGATACCAGCTGCAGAAAATGGCTAAGAGGAAGATTAAAAAAACAGTAAACCCTTGTTAAAGCCCAAAATAGACCCAGGACTTTCTTACTTCATAAACACTCTATATGGGTCAAGCTCCACCTTTGAAGGAAGAAAGAAATACTGCATGAGGTGTTCTGGAAATGCAACAAGAATGAAAGGTGAAAAGCAGAGAAGCACCAGAGCTGTCCCCAGGACTTTGAGAGCTGTACCCAACACCTTCTGGAGGGAAGTTCTACCCTCTCACCTTTCCAAAGCTGCCCACCATCTCCTGCACCAGAGACCGCATGGGGGCGATGTAGATGATCTTGAAGTCGTCCACGTTGATGGTGCCGTCCATGTTAATGTGCTTCCCTATCTCTCGGAGCATACACATCAGGGCCACGTTGGTCTTCCCGGCACCCTAGGGACAGGGACAAGAAGGCCTGGTACCTAGTATACTCGCTGCCCCAACTTCCAAGGGCTTATCACCAAAACAGAGTGTGTCCGGGGAATTCTATCTTACCATTTAACACCTCTTCCGCCAAAGGATACAGAATTAAGGAGTAAGGATGGAGAAGAACCTAAAATATATACCGCGCTCCACAAGAAAAAGGCAGGCAGGGCAGTGCTTACTGTAGGAGCGCAGAGCAGCAGATTTTCATCCGTCTCCAGGGCGGCACGGTAGAGCTTACTCTGGATCCGATTCAGCGTTTTGAAGCCCTCAAAGCCAGCCTGGGCATACTTGGGCAGCTTCTCCACTGGAAGAAGTGCTAGAAAAAAGAAAGATTGTGTGCATCATATCAGCAACATCCCTGAGCAGACCGTGGCTTTGCAAGATTACACTTACTGGAAAGTTCTGTGTGTAACTCTCTTCTGAAGGTCAGACCAGAGAGACAAATACCATCCCCTGGGCTCAAAATCAAAATGGGAAACCCGGCAGCAACTTCCACCTCTGAAATAAACCTACCAGACAAGTAAAATCTACAAGACAAGGCCACGCGGAATGGATTGAAATACAAACTAGAAGGGAGGCAAAGTGAGCAAAAAACTGAGAATAGCAATCCCCTCACTTCTTCAGAGCCGAAGGGCTTGGGCTTCAGGGCAGGCACGTGCACCTCTTCGTAGCCCTTGCGCTGGCGCCGGAAGGACCCGTCAGGAAGCTGGCAGCGTTTATTGGCCATAAAGTGGCTCCCCTGGGTAAATACAAGGTCCTCCAAGTCCAGAACCTGCCGTGGAGCCAGTGCCTGGGAGTATGTGAAGAACAAGAACACACAGGAAGTGAGCGAGCTGCGCAAACGAGTCTCCACCCTCCATGGCCTTGGACATGACCTGCTCCCTACCTCTCCGCCCTGGTCCAGATCCATGGTTTCCAGGTCAGTGTCCATCCGGGACTGACGCACTCGCTCTCTGCGGGACCGTTCCTCCTGGGGTGGGGAAGACAGAAACAATAGCAACGGTTCATCACCACCCCAGCTTCTTGTCCTTTCCAGTCCCTTAGCTGAACTTGACTCACAGGTACTGACTATCAAGTCCTGAAACAGACAGATGGCCCTTTATGTTCAGACACCTGCCATGGGGACCACCAGAATGAGGATATCAAATCACTTTCAAGGGACTATACATAGTCTAGAGGTCTCAAAAGTCAACATTCAACACCCAGCACCAAGGGCTACCCCTGAGGGGCAGAGTGTGGGTTCTGTGTTCAGCAAACACGTGTTGTGTTACTGTGCTGTCAGCAGACATGACTTATTGTGTGAACAAAAAGAGGAAGACCCAGGTGCTGGTGATAAAGCAACAGGTCAGCAGTCTTTCAACCACACCAGTGTGAAGGCACTGGTTCCATTCCACATCGATGACTACACTCAGAGCATCTGGAGAAACACGTCACTTCTTCAACTTCCTCCTTTAATAGGAATTTGGCTTTATGCTATAATCTTCTAACTGCTGTCTCTTTTCCAAAGCGAACACTCTAGCTCAGCAATTGGAGAGACAAACAACCCAGCTCTCACCCGGATCAGATCCTCCTTCTCCGTTTCGTGCAGCTGGTAGAGGAACTTGGACAGCTCTGGGTCAGCCTCCATCTTTCCCATGATCCTCTCCTTTTCAGCTTCACTCTGTGCACTGGCCAGCAAGGTACAGTACAAAACTGCCAACAACAAAAGGAAAAAAGGGAAGATGAGATATATAAACAACCTTCAACCTCGGGGTAGAAAGAAAAATGACCAAGAGGGCTGTGAAAGCAACACAACCTCCATCCATCTCTCTCTCTCTCTCTCTCTCTCTCACACACACACACACACACACACACAGAAGGGTCCACAGTCTACTCACTCATCATCCTGTGCTGCCGTAACACCTTGATAAAATCAAAAGTGTTGAAACCGAGGAGCAGAACCAGCTGGTTCTCACACTCCCGGTCGTCGCTGGCCGTCTGCAGAGAGAGGGTAACACCACGATTAGGGCCACCGCCACCCGCTTCCTACACTGCCCCATCTCCTAAGCTACACGAGACACAAAAACGGAGTCCTGGCCGTACCTTCAAAATCTCCAACACCTCATCTGCCTTCTTCTGCGACACAATGGCATCATCGTAGAAGCGACTGAGCTGCCGCTGAAGCCAAAAGGCATCAATGTCCCGAGGGTGCAGATCCTTCTTCTTGGAACTCATCAGTTCCCCTGAGGCCACAAGCTATGAAGGAACCAGGCACTGGGCTCACCCTGTTGCCCTCTGCCCCAAGCGCTTTCTCACCGTCCTGCAACAAACCTCTGCAGCCTACTCACAGCCTACCCTCTTCTGAGGGCTTTCTGACGAAAGCACGGGAAGGGGGGGACCTCTGCTATACTGAATTCAGAAGCACACCAACCCAAGATTTCATCAACACATGCCTTTCAGAAGCAGGCTGCATGGACATATATACAACACGTGAGTAAAACAGACAGCTAGTGGGACGTTGCTGTCGAGCACAGGGAGTTCGGCTCTGTGCTCTGTGATGACCTAGAGGGGGTGGGATGGGATGCGGGGTGGGAGCAAGGCTCAAGGGAGGGGACATATGTACACATAGAGTGATTCACACTACTATATAGCAGAAACGAATACAACACTGTAAAGCGATTATCTTCCAATTAAAATAAATAAACCACTTACATGGGGGGAGAGTGACTGAAATCTTACGAAAATCAAGACACTACACATGTATTACAGCTCACCCTATAAGAGGGTAGCTCAATAAACACTACATAAGAGGACCAAGGTACGGGAAAAAGTGCTACACCCAGAATTCACCTGCACGGTGGCAACAGGCAAGAGTCATCTACACTCACATTAGCTGAGAGGGTGCAGCGCACCACGGCCTCATCCCCTTCCATGTCGTCGTCAGATGCCTCTTCACGAACCTCCCCGTACACATCTTCATCACCTTCCTGTGGGAAGAGCCCCAACCCCAGCGCATGATCTGAAGCTGATCCTGGCATCCCCAAAGAACCTCTCCCTTGCGTCTCGCTTAAAAGTGCACTCCAGGGTTACAGCAAAGGCGTCTGTGGTGAAACCAAGCTTACCGGAAGCAGGGTCAGCCTCAGTTCAAAGCACATTTAATGCAAGGATAAGACAGAAGCACGCACGGGAAACCACACAGTGACCAGGAGTGTGGAGACCACGCTTCACGTGCTCACTACTGGCTTTACTCACATTGTACTGTGTACCGAGCAGAGGGTCATGTTAAAAGCAAGTCCTTGATAATAAGCATTTACTCTATGAATAAATGCTCTCAGCAAAGCATTCTTTCAATTTGTTGCTACTTGAAATCATAAAGTCCTACTAACTGTTACAGGAGGGGGATAGCAGTCTTCTGTTTCAATCATCTCATCTGATAGATGGAGACACTGAAGCAATGACCTCCCTGAGATACAAGATCAAAACTCAGCCCTCTTGGCTCCCAGGTCACTGCTCTCTCCTGACTCTCCTATGCAATCCCTTCTTCCTGTCCTAGTTTATGATACTGCAAAGTCCGCATTAATGATCAGGAGCCAAAACGCACCCGCTGAGAATTCAAATGCAACTCTGCACATTGTTGTCAAGTGTTCCACTGGTTCCTATTTTTATTTATAGTCAAGAAATCCTAATTAGATGGTAAACCTCAGTCGCTGCTGCAACTGTTACTGAAACCACCATGCATAAAATACAGGCACGTTTTTGGGCAAACGTGCATTCTTTTGCAACTGGCAGTAGTACTAAAAAGAAGAAAATTAGCACAATATGGTGAAAAAGCACTAAAATGTGACAACATATTCCGCAATGAAACATACACCGTACTTTTTTCTTTTTGCTGATCCACTTGGTTTATCGTCAATTATCATACAATTAATATAAGTTCAAATTTGCTTTATAGTATCAAAAGATAACCACAACAATTTCTCAGCAAAATACTATTGATGCCCAAGTCTGACATCCATACCACACCATAAAACTTATCTGGCTTAAGTTAGGTAGCTTCTTTACACTAGAAGTGGTCCCCTCACCATAACAATTTTAAAAAAACGAGTCTGGGTTTGTTTATCACTTACCTCCTCATCAGACTCAAACTGCACGTTCACACCATATGTCTCATCAATGTTGTCGTCTGAAACAGTGAGGGATTAGAAAGAGATGACAAGGAACAGTTAGTGAAATGAGGCACTTGGGAGCTAATTTCCCCCCTAACCGCCTGACGTGCCTCTCCTCATGACAGACCCAAGGTCTGAAGACTCACAAATGATCAACAACAGAGGGTCTTCTGCGCTGCCACCATGAGGCTTGCTCCAACCTGCCAGCTTCAGACACAGCTCTGCCTCCTCAACCACTTGCACCCCACCTCCATCCAGCGCTATCCAAGTTTTCACCCACGTCCCATACAATAAAAGGGTTTCAGAGTAACAAATGGTGGCTGGAATCTAGGAATTCTGGTCTCCACCAATCACAACTCCTCCAAAAACACCAAATAGGAAATGGGACCCTTTTAAGGCATCTTTCAACTACTTTAATGACTGAGGCTAGAAGATCATGTTGAGGGGTCAACAAGCAGCCAGGTAACACGGTCTGGACACCAAGAGCTCCTTACCCATATTCTGGATCTCCTTGTCTCCACCGTAGTCTGTGATCTTTTTGCCCAAATTTACTAGCACATGGTATCTGGTATCATCTGTCTGACCGAGCAGCAGATCAATCTCCTTTCTCCTTTCCTTGTCCCGAAGCTTTTCATTCTTTAAAACAGCGAGAACCTCATCTGCTGCCCCACAAAGAATATCACGTGGCTGGAGGCAAAAAAAAAAAAAACAAACAACTTAGACGAGACCAAGACGGAGAACATCACTGATGGGCTTTACACGACAACAGGATGTGAAGAGCCATATGTCTCTTAAAGCCTACATACCAGGTTCTGATTATTTTCACTAAAGTTAATGTAAAAATGCCACCAAGGGTCACACAATTGAAGGGAGATCCCTCTGCTTCAAAAAAAGATTACATTCAAAAAAAGGAAGGGGGACTTCCTGGTGGTCCAGTGGTTGGGACTCCACACTTCCACTGCAGGGAGAAAGGGTTCAACCCCGGCTGGGGAACTAAAATCCCACAAGCTGTACAATGTAGCAAAAAATAAATAAATTTTTTTTTTTTTTTTTTAAAGACAGAGCTTGCACAGCCGTCTGCCACATTCCTCCAGATGACAGACGCACTTGGCAGTCCCGCCCTGGCCCACCGAGCTTTTGGTAATTCTTTCTCCTCACCTCCTCTAGCAACCACCTCACCAGAGTCTCACAGAGGGCCTTAATCTAATCACGGACAATCTTAAGAGCACAGATTCCGAATACAGACTACCTGGGCTCATACCCTAGCTCTGCCAAACATACTTCCATGACTTGGGAAAGTTACTTAAGTATCCTTTGCCTCACATCTCTCCTGCAAAATAAAAAATGAATATTAATAGCACCTGGTCACAGAGTTAACCAGACTGAAAGAGAGAATACACATAAAGTGCTACCTCACATAAAGTGAACACCAGCCACTTCTGCATATTGGTATGGCCCACACAGGAAAAATCCACAAATAAGGTTCCTCTGGGGCCTCCTAGCTATGACTTCCTTCCTCCCATGAACATGTGGCTTCACCCTCTGGCTGCCTCACCTGGTCCCCAAGGGCAGCCTGGATGAAACTCAGCAGCACTTCATAGGTCTCCCGGGTCTCTTTGGTCTTGGGCTTATAGATGATGCCCACCATCTCATCGATGCCCTCTGAGAGCAGAGTATAACCCTTCATCTTGTTGATGTCGTGCCGGTCCTCATCACGCTTTCTTCGCCTAACAAACACATAGTATGACATTGAACAGGTAGAACCTTCCCTGTTAATGGTAAGACTAAGGCAAGCCCACCCTCCTCTTCTCAGCTTCATGATTCACAGGTAGTATTTAAAACCACAAATGTGTGCCTCAGCAAACGATGCCCATGTGGCCTCGGTCACTTGCAGGAGTATCTCTACGGGAACACAGTGAGAGCAGGGGAATCCCCTGTCATCCTCTCCCTAGATGCACTGCATGTTATGAGACATCCTCCCCGTTCATTTAAAAAGACAGCCCTTTCTACTTTGTACGGCAACATTATACAATTGGATTTGACTAGTTTTCATCCCTCAGACACATCTTCCTTTCCCTGCCAGAGAACTGAAGCTCCAAAGGAATCTACTGCCATCGATTCCTGGAAAAGAAGTCATACTGTGCAAAATGGAGGACCAATGATATGTAACTCATCTCAAATACAACTGCTTTAATCAAAACTGGACCTACGAATTTTTGAGACTTCATCACGGGACAGGTGATGATCAAGTTCAAAGGATAACCATGAGATAAAGTTCAATGATTCTTTAAAGTCTGGAAAATATCCCCCTTCCCTAAAGTGAAAAACCAACTAAAAAGCAAAACAAAACACCGGCCTTTCACGCTCGAATGGTAGTTTATGACAACAAAAGAAAAAGCCGACAGCAGCAAATAAAAGAAGTAGCGGAGAGTTAGTAATATAAGAAAAGAGTTACTGTGACAAGAGTTTACCAAGAGCCTCAAAAATACCATGAAGAAAATTAAGATCTCTCTATGGACGAGAAACACATGCTGGAAAAGGGTCTAAAAGCTGTTTTCCACTTCAGGTACACTTGTTAAGGCCAAAGAATCTTTCAATTCTTATGTTTTTACCTTCACTGAGTTGACTTAATGCCCCTGATGGCTCATCCTGCACCAAGCAATTCAGCAAAACCACTGCTCAAATACCAAGGGAAAACGGATTCTGCATCTGAAGAAAAATCATTCTTTCCCTTTGATACTTACTTAGCTCTTCTTTCCTCTTGCATCTGTGGTTTGGTTCGTTGAGCCTTATCTCCCATCCGGGTGCCCTCCAGCTTCCCAACCAGGGACAGCACTTCTCCTGTGGGTTCATCCCGGCGGGTCCGGTCAATAAGAGAGCGATCAGCTTGGAGGACAAGATTTGAGTTCTGAAAAGACCACAATATTATTGAAGCTCCGAGGTAGCCAGGACTCAACTCCTGTATCACAGGGACACCAGCTGACAGCAAAGAAAGAATCTGAGCGACTAAGTGTCGATAATCACTAGTCGAAATAAAAAGATGTTTTCCTTGAGAAGCGCATCGTATAATCGCGCATGAGCAAAGGGACAAACAAATCAACATAACAGTCACTGCTTCTAATAATGCTCGTAGTAACTCCCACCTGGGAAAAGTGTCAGGCACGTTGGGGATGACACATGGAAGGGGGCGGGAAGAGCGCTGACGGGACAGGGATAAACACTCCTAGCAGAGTTCTTAGCCCATGCCGGTAAGAGCTGAGCCCCAATCACCAGTGGGGTTATTCACATTGCCGTGTACCCCCACCTTCGCCAGGTT
The DNA here is from genome assembly GCA_006408695.1 of Aepyceros melampus. NCBI lineage: Eukaryota > Metazoa > Chordata > Mammalia > Artiodactyla > Bovidae > Aepyceros > Aepyceros melampus. The sequence goes on from SJXQ01012357.1 coordinate 564,513, forward strand.
CTGATTTTCCTCTGCTTTCGCGGTTCTCGCGTATGCCTTTAGACTGAGAACCCCCTTCCTCAGCCTCCCGCTCCCTATCAGACTCCCCAGCCCAGAGCCCTCCGCCGAGCCCATACGCACCGCTTTGTACTCGTACTGCAGGCTACGGGCGGTTACATCCGCCATGGCCGCGGCTGCTCAGGAGTCTCAGAGCTCCGCTCCCCGGACCACACGCTACAAACGGTCGCCGATCTCCGCTACCACCGTGCCGGAACGACGCAGGATGGACGCACTGCAGCAGAGAGCGCGAGCGAGATGGGTTCCCTTCCGCTTCCGGGTCGGACGCCGGAAGTGCAGGCGGGAAATAGACCGGGCGTGTGCGCTCCGGTTTGGGACCGGCGAATCCTGGTACCCTCGAACGATGGTTCCGGAAACACGGCCCGTACTCTCCTGGCCTCTGGCCTTCGGCTCCCAAAGACTTCCCACATCAGAGGGAAACATATGCCTGCTTAGCACCCTATCTTGTCCCAAGTGCTTTTCTAACCCCTTCTTCCTCTGTTAACAGTCCTATGAGCTATGCAGACATGGAGGGGCTAATGAGCCAGATTTCTGGCTGGGGAAACTCGCGCCTTGCGAGAGACTGAACTGTGTGTATGTGTGTGTGCGTGCTTGTGTGTGTTATCTTCCTTTCGGTTTTTCTTTTATATTAAACAACTGATGCAAAGCTCTGTTCCTCACCTGCCCCCACCTAGAACCCATGCTTCCGCGACCCTCGTCTGGGCACACAAGTGACTCCCCTTTGGCCCCAAATGCTTGTGACGTTCTGCAGCAGGGCCCTTTCCAAGGCCCCAGGAACATCAGTGAAGGAAGTAGCTGCCCTCCCACCGGGGCCAACTCGTTGAAGACAGTGACTTAATTTCTCCTCCCCCCGCCACGGAGAAGGGCAAGAGGCACCTCTGCCCTCCTACCACTAGTCAACCAGTTCTACTCTGTAAAAAAGACCCTGATGCTGGGAAAGATTGAGGGCAGGAGAAGAAGGGTTAGCTACACGGATGAGATGGTTGGACGGCATCAACAACTCAATGGACGTGAGTCTGCGCAAACTCAGGGACATAGCGAAGGATAGGGAAGCCTGGCACGCTGCTGTCCATGGGATCACAGAGTCAGACACGAGCTAGACTGAATATGAACAATTAGACCGAATAAGAACAATTCTGTGGAATGGTGATGAAGAGCTGAATGGTTACTTAGAGCCTGTTTGCTTTTTTTTTTTTTAATTGCTTTATTAACTTTACATTTTTCCATGCAAATGGGTGAAACTTTACTGTTGACAGAAACTTAGATTGTGTGCCAAGGCACTCTCCAATTAGAGGCTGGTAACACTGAACCCACCTGATGCATGGAAATTACATAAAGGTCACAGAAAACAGTTCAGTAAAGGCATTATCAGGAAAATGCAAGGAAAAAGAGAACAACAGTGGGAATCACATAATAATCTCATGGAAATGGCAGGAGCCAAGGCTGAAGGCAAAATTCATCATGATGGTCACAGTGCTCACACAGCGCCCCCATGAGCATATGCAGACTATTCCTGAATTGCAGCTCTCAAAGTTTTCTCCTGATTTCTCTCATCTCTTCCATGAACACTTCCATATCATCTCCATCTCCACCCATCCCATTGTTGACCTACCTGTTGGGTATGGCCCATCAGGCTGCCCAGGTGGCACTAGTGGTAAAGAACCCTCCTGCCAATTCAGGAGACATAAGGGACATGGGTTTGATCCTTGGGTCAGGAAGATCCCCTGGAGGAGAGCATGGCAAGCCACTCTAGTGCTCTTGCCTGGAGAATCCCATGGACAGAGGAGCCTGGCAGGCTATGGTCCATAGGGTTGCAAAGAGTCGGACACGACTTAGCATGCTCGCACATTGGGAATTAGGGGCAAGTCTGCAAGCCCGTTCCCAACTATGATTTCTTTCTGGCTGGTGGTCTTCAACCCCTCCCAAAGGGTGGCCTTCCTCTCCATTCTGTACGGGCTGCTCCATTTCTTTGTTTCCCTGGTGGATATTTGCCAGATGAGATTTTTTCCCCCCCTTGGTTATTTTTCTGGGCCTATCCTCCCTGTCTCCTGCTCCTTCCAATTCTTGCCTCAAATGTGCTGCTATCATGTTTAGTTACTTAGACCTGCTCAGCTTGTCCCGGGGCCTGATGCCATCTCACTGTGTGCAGGGCAGCATGGAGCTTGTACCCAGACAGGAATTGCTTGTTTGCTTTTGAAAAATGAATTAAAGGGGGCTTAAGGAATTCATCCTCAATGTCCATCTGCTGGGCCAAAATTGGACCTATGGAGATATTTTGAATCCAATCAGTTCAGTTCAGTTCAGTTCAGTCACTCAGTCATGTCCGACTCTGCAACCCCATGAATCGCAGCATGACAGGCCTCCCTGTCCATCTCCATCTCCCAGAGTTCACTCAGACTCACATCCATCGAGCCAGTGATGCCATCCAGCCATCTCATCCTCGGTCGTCGCCTTCTCCTCTTGCTCCCAATCCTTCCCAGCATCAGAGTCTTTTCCAACGAGTCAACTCTTTGCATGAGGTGGCCAAAGTACTGGAGTTTCAGCTTCAGCATCATTCCTTCCAAAGAAATTCCAGGGCTGATCTCCTTCAGAATAGACTGGTTGGATCTCCTTGCAGTCCAAGGGACTCTCAAGAGTCTTCTCCAACACCACAGTTCAAAAGCATCAATTCTTTGGCGCTCAGCCTTCTTCACAGTCCAACTCTCACATCCATACATGACCACAGGAAAAACCATAGCCTTGACTAGACAGACCTTAGTCGGCAAAGTAATGTCTCTGCTTTTGAATATGCTATCTAGGTTGGTCATAACTTTTCTTCCAAGGAGTAAGCGTCTTTTAATTTCATGGCTGCAGTCACCATCTGCAGTGATTTTGGAGCCCCCAAAATAAAGCCTGATGCTGTTTCCACTGTTTCCCCATCTATTTGCCATGAAGTGATGGGATCGGATGCCATGATCTTCGTTTTCTGAATGTTGAGCTTTAAGCCAACTTTTTCGCTTTCCTCTTTCACTTTCATCAAGAGGCTTTTTAGTTCCTCTTCACTTTCTGCCATAAGGGTGGTGTCACCATATTAATGCCCCTTAATACACATGAAAGAAAAAAAAAAAAAAACCTTTCTAAAAGGACATGCCCTTAACCCTGGCCAACCAGGATTTGAATAGAAAAAGCCCTGTTGAATTAGCTTATAATCCAAAAATTTAAGACAAATAAAGAAGACACCCTCAGTTAACAAAAGTCAGCATATAAAACATACAGCAAGTAAGACTTCTAATATGTTTAAATGATGGGCCTATTAGGAAGGCCACAAAATAAATAGTTTAGGTGGTTACTATAGACGGAATGAAAAATTATTTTTAAAAAAGACATAAATGAATAACAAAAAGTTTGAAAAAAACCAAGTGGAACATCTGAATTTAGTGATTTAAATAAAAGGAAATAAAAGATATAAAGCTTTTAATTCTGAAGCTTGATGTTGAGCTTCTAAGCATTGATTACAGTATTCTCTACATCTTTTGTGTGTCTAAACAAAATAGCTAATTTTAAAATCAAGTGGAACATCTGAATTTAGTGATTTAAATAAAAGGAAATAAAAGATATAAAGCTTTTAATTCTGAAGCTTGATGTTGAGCTTCTAAGCATTGATTACAGTATTCTCTACATCTTTTGTGTGTCTAAACAAAATAGCTAATTTTAAAAACTAAAAAATTAAACAAACTTAGATTAGATACACCTGAAGAAAGAATAATGAACATGGAAGTATCTGTAAGGGAATTAACCCAGAGTTAGGTTTAAAGAACCATGGAATTCTCTAGGCCAGAATACTGGAGTGGGTAGCCTTTCCCTTCTCCAGGGGATCTTCCCAAACTAGGGACCAAACCCAGGTCTTCTGCATTGCAGGTGGATTCTTTACCAGCTGAGCCACAAAGGAAGGCTCTTCAAAGAACAAGAGACATAAATATATATATCAGATAGTTTTGAAGGGTATGTATGACAGAGTGAAAAAGCCCAACATATGCCTAATAGGAATTTCAGAAAGAGAAAATAGAGAGAGACAAGAAATGTATTATCTGAAATATAACAGCAAAGGATTTCTAAGTATTGAAGAAAGACATAATTCATGATGCAAAAATATTTATGAGCAGAATAAATAAAAATAAATCCTTAACTCGATACCCATCATGCAACTCCACAGTACCAAAGGAGAGATTTTAAAAGCATCCAAATAGAAAATACAGAGTGCCTTCAAATAATAAATAGAAAATAAGAGAATTCTCAACAGCAGCAATAGAAACAAGAACACAAAGGAATAATATCTTTGCAATATTCAAAGAAAATAATGTCAACCTTGAATTCTGTACCAGTCTAGATCACCATTCGTAAGTAAGAGTGGAATGAGGGTCATTTCAGACATACTAAGTCAGAGAGCTTTCTACTAACAGATACACAAAGTACTAATAAAGAGTATACTTTAGGAGGGATTCTCAACCCAAAAGGAAGGGCTGAAATACATGAAAAAATAATGATGAAATACAATTGTTTTATTTGGTCATTATTTCACCACTTTCCCGACAAAAATGTCCATGTAGTCAAAGCTATGGTTCTTCGAATAGTCACATACGGATATAAGAGCTGGGCTCAAAGAAGACTAAATGCTGAAGAATTGATGTTTTCAACCTGTGGTGCTAAAGAAGACTCTTGAGAGTCCCTTGGAGAGCAAGGAGATCCAACCAGTCCATCCTAAAGGAAATCAATCCTGAATATTCATTGGAAGGACTGATGATGAAGCTGAAGCTCCAATACTCTGGCCACCTGATGCGAAGAGCTGACTCACTGGAAAAGATTCTGATGCTGGGAAAGATTGAGGGCAGGAGGAGAAGGGGGCGACACAGAACAAGATAGTTGGATTGCACCACCGACTCGAAGGACATGAATTTGAACAAACTCAGGGAGATAGTGAAGGACAGGGAAGCCTGGCATGCTGCAGTCCATGGGGTTACAAAGAATCTAGCGACACAACCTAGCGACTGAATAACAAAAACAAAGTTGTTTTAAATGTGGTTAATCTAGATAGGCATTCATTGTAAAATCAGTAACAATCATGATAATTGACTGTAAAACCAGACAAACCTTACATATTGAACAATAAAATGTAAAAAGAGAGAGGACAAATATTCTTGTGTTGTTCAGGAGAAGAATAGAATCTTTCTTAAGCTAAACATGCATGTTAAAATGTAAAGTGTGACCTTTAAAAAATGAAAGCAGAAGGCATGAATTTAAATAGTAGTAGAGGGAAAATGAATAAAAATGACAATACAAGGCAGTAAGAAAAGGAAAAAAAGCAAGTAACAATTGAGCAGTGTGTCCGACCAGTATTTCTCAAACTTGAATGGAGAATTACTAGATCTTGTTAAAAGGCAAATTCTAATTAGTAGGTTTGGGACAAGGTGTAAAAACATGAATTTGGCATAAGCTTTTGGGTGATGTTAATTGACTGGTTTACAGACCACACTTTGAAAAGCATGTTGGGACACTATATTATTCCCCAGAAAGTATTTCTCATCCCTGGGATAGATTATACTTTCCCTATTATATTGATGGTCAGGTTTAGTCATGTATGTTACTTTGGCTATGAAACAGACAGAAGTAATATGTGTAATTTCCTAGAAGAGGATTAAAGAGCCATTGTGTGCCTTTCCACAACTTCTTTTCCTTGTGCGACAAAACTAGGAATAATCAGATGTGTTTCAACCAGCCTGGGTATGGGAATAAAAACACACTGAACAAACTCAAACTTGCTGCCTGAGTGAGGCAGCATGAGTGAGAAGTAGAAAAGATTCATTGGTGTAAGCCACTACTATTTGGGGCTATATGTTACTGCAATGGAACCGAGCCTATTCTGATTAATACAAGTTATTCTGTATATATAGATGTATTATACTGAATTTAAAGATCCAACTTCCATCACTTATCTGACTGGGGACTTGAGTCAAGATATTTAACTTTTATGGACCTCAGCTACTTCATCCACAAGATGAATATAAAATTTGCTTGCCTAAGTTCAGTTCAATTCAGTCACTCAGTCGTGTCCAACTCTTTGTGACCCCATGAACCATAGCACACCAGGCCTCCCTGTCCATCACCAACTCCTGGAGTTCACCCAAACCCACGTCCATTGAGTCAGTGATGCCATCCAACAATCTCATCGTCTGTCGTCCCCTTCTCCTGCCGTCAGTCTTGCCCAGCATCAGGGTCACTTCAAATGAGTCAGCTCTTTAGATCAGGCAGCCAAAATATTGGGTTTCAGCTTCAACATAAGTCCTTCCAATGAACAGCCAGGACTGATCTCCTTTTGGATGGACTGGTTGGATCTCCTTGCAGTCCAAGGGATTCTCAAGAGTCTTCTCTAACACCACAGTTCAAAAGCATCAATTCTTTAGCACTCAGCTTTCTCTATAGTCAAACTCTCACATCCGTACATGACCACCAGAGAAACCATAGCCTTGACTAGACAGAACTTGTTGACAAAGTATGTCTTTGCTTTTTAATATGCTGTCTAGGTTAGTCATAACTTTCCTTCCAAGAAGTAACCATCTTTTAATTTCATGGCTGCAATCACCAACTGCAGTGATTTTGGAGCCTAAAAAAATAAAGTAGCAGAAAGGAGCTGGTATGAGGGCCGGAGAGCCCACGTGGACAGAGTTGAGCAAGATTTGATTGAGAGCAGGTGTTAGGACACAGTGGGGAAACTGAGGCCCAGTGGAAGAGAAGCCAGCCGGTGCAGGAGGAATCTAGAGGCATCCTAGAGGGAGGCCTGCCTGGAACTGATTGGGGGTCTCTGGAAAAGGAGGTGACCTGCCCTGCTCCCAGTCTCTCAACTGCCCCTCCTTTACAGTGAGTGAGATCATTGGCCGAGACCTGAGTGGCTTCCCTGCACCTCCTGGAGAAGAGCCTCCCGCCTGAACCATCGCCTGGCACCCCGCCCCCAGCCCTACCCACTTTCCCTTGTCCTGGGGTGGCGGTTCCAGAGGCTTGGGGGCCAATCTGGTTCCGTTTTCCCCAGCTCTCGCCTCCTCTCCCTTGCCCTCCCTCCCCTCCTCTAGCTGAGGTGTGGCCCCCAGTCTGGTGCTGCCTTGAAGGGGTGGGAGCAGGAGAATGTGGAGGACTGGGGTGGGGGTGGACTCTGGGTGGGGCCTGCACACGAGGACTGGAGGGTTGCCGGGAGCGAAGGCCCTGTCTAGACTGTGTACAAGCCTCGGCATGGGGAGGCCCGGACAGGCTAATGGCTAATAAACTGCTCGCTAACTAGTGATTGAGGTGTGGCCCCCAGTCTGGTGCTGCCTTAAAGGGGTGGGAGCAGGAGAATGTGGAGGACTGGGGTGGGGGTGGACTCTGGGTGGGGCCTGCACACGAGGACTGGAGGGTTGCCGGGAGCGAAGGCCCTGTCTAGACTGTGTACAAGCCTCGGCATGGGGAGGCCCGGACAGGCTAATGGCTAATAAACTGCTCGCTAACTAGTGCTTCCGGCTCCAGAACTCTTTGGAGAGAGAGATGTGGGGCAGCTTACTCTAGCTCTGGCTGGAGGAAGCTTAGAACCTGGTAAGGGGTGGGCTGTGGCTGGGAAGACCGCATCCCAGAATCATGGTGCAGGGGGCTAGGGAGGGTTTGAAGGGTCCCAGAGGCTCCTTAGGGGGTTTCCTTGGTGGTGCAGTGGTAAAGAATCTGCCTGTCAATACAAGAGACACTGGTCTATCCCTGGGTTAAGAAGATCCCCTGGAGAAGGAAATGGCAACCCACTTCCATCTTCTTGCCTGGGAAATGCCACGGACAGAGGAGCCTGGCAGGCTCTAGTCCATAGGGTCACAAAGCATCAGACACAACTTAGGAACTAAACAACACCAACAACAGAGGCTCCCCCTAACCAACCAGGGCGAGGCTGGGAGTGAGAGCTTGTAAACCTCTCCTCCCTGGGGATTCAGATTCCTTTAGGAATCTGTGTATTTTCAAGTTGCTTTAGGAATCTGTGTATTTTCAAGTTGCTTTCTCTTACTATCACTGAGATGACTCTGATTCATAGCCAGGGTCAGGAAACACCTGTCTAGTCCCTCTCCCTCATTTATCAAGGAGGACTCAAAGGTTCAGAGAGGGAAATGGACTTGCCCTTTATCACACAGCTAATCAATAGCAGGTTGACGCTACGCTGCTGGGCTCCTGCCCCCAGCCCACCCTCAGATGTCCTAACCCGTGGGGCTCAGGCCCCCGAAGCTTATTTCTCTGGAGCAGAGTAGGAGCTGGCTGAGGGAGGAATGGCCTGGGTCCATCCATGCTCTGGATTCTCCCCTCTTTGGGGACCGTGAAGACATTTGGGAAAGATCTATGCTTCAGAGGTAGACTGAAGGAAGCTAAGCGGCTCCCTGGAAGCCCTGGCATTGCCTGAACTCCGGCCCACTCTATATGTGCACCTTTCACCACTAACAAGCCCAGCCTGGGAAACCTGGGTTGGCCCCCGTCTTCCCAGCCTAGGGGGCTCAAGTCCCAGTGGCCTGGGGCGAGCCTGGCACGTAGCGGGGGCCATGCCCCAGAGATAGTCAAGGTGTTAGGGACTTGCCTCGCCTCAAGGCTGGTGGGGCTTCTCTGTGTCCAGACAGGCTTGGCAAGTCCCCATGTGTTCAGAGGTGGGTGTGACAGAAGCTGGCTCTGGAATGGAGGACAAGAGAACCAGGGTGACCTCTGGTCTGGTCATTGCTGTGTTGCAATGAATTTGCTTTATCTTCCTGAACACAAACTGCTGCGAACCAGACTGACATCAGGTGACTGGCTTGCTGGGGCGTGGCTGCTCCTCAAAGGTGTCCTCCAGCAGGGCTAGCGTGGTCATCCCGTGCTCCCATGGCAGGAGGGACCCAAGGCGCACGTGTCCTAGCCAGCACTCTTCACCTCCCCCTGCAAGATCTCTGACAGTGGAGGCATCAGCCTGTGTGAATGAAAGGTTTTAGTGATGAGGGCTCATTGCCTCCCTGGGCAGACCGTTTTACTCTCTGCCAGGGCACTGCCATTCATTCACTGCCAGGGATTTATTGAGCAGCTACTAAGTGCCAGCTAGTGGGTCCTGGAGGACCCTGTAGCCTCATGAGGTGACAGATTAAAAACAGTGCATTATAACTCAACAATTCAACTCAGTAAAGGTTTCTTATACAGACAGTATGTCAGATGGATGTGTGGAGGCATCAGCCTGTGTGAATGAAAGGTTTTAGTGATGAGGGCTCATTGCCTCCCTGGGCAGACCGTTTTACTCTCTGCCAGGGCACTGCCATTCATTCACTGCCAGGGATTTATTGAGCAGCTACTAAGTGCCAGCTAGTGGGTCCTGGAGGACCCTGTAGCCTCATGAGGTGACAGATTAAAAACAGTGCATTATAACTCAACAATTCAACTCAGTAAAGGTTTCTTATACAGACAGTATGTCAGATGGATGGGGGGGGGAATAAATAATTTTAATATGGGATACAGAGAGTAGGGACGCTCCATCCAGCTGTGAGGGTCAGAGGGAACTTTGGGGTTGACTTCTAGACCGAGATCTGAAGCATGACCTGGGAGTTGACTGGGCTGAGGGTGGTGCAAGGGCAGGCCCAGGCAGTACCCCCAAAATGGACTATATCTGGAGGGAGGGCCCACAAATCAGGGCCTTGGCACACTCATAGAACTGGTGAAGTTCTAGAAATGGGGTGCCGTAAGGACTGGGGGAAGCAGCACCTGGATTCTGAGGGGCTTTGTAGCCATCATGGGAAACCTATCCAAAGGTAAAGAGCACTTTCCCACTAGATGGTTGGGCTTAGGCTTTTCCACTGGTCATGTATGTATGTGAGAGTTGGACCATAAAGAAGGCTGAGCACTGAAGAACTGATGCTTTCGAACGGTGGTGCTGGAGAACACTTTGAGAGTCCTTTGGACAGCAAGGAGATCAAATCAGTCAATCCTAAAGGAAATCAACCCTGAATACTCATTGGAAGGGCTGATGCTGAAGTTGAAACTTCAATACTTTTCCAACGAGTTGGAAAAAACCCTGATGCTGGGAAAGATTGAAGGCGAAAAGGAGAAGAGGGTGGCAGAGGATGAGATGGTTAGATAGCATCACTAACTCAATAGATACAAATCGAGCAAATTCCAGGAGATGGTGAAGGACAGGGAAGCCTCGTGTGCTGCCGTTCGTGGGGTTGCAAAGAGTCAGATAAGACTCAGTGACTAAACAACAACAGCAACAGGCTGGGACTGGTACAGTAGGTTTGCCTTGCAGTTCGTCCATCTGCTTCCAGCTTTTCTGCCAGGGCACCGTTCTGCCTTCTGGGCCCACAATTTAAAGGCTTAACCCCTCTTCCCATTAGAATCCTAAAGTAGGTTAGCTCCCAGGGTCGCTGTCTCTTCCCAGGTTCCTACAGACATCCAACTCCCTGAGGCTGGAATTGGTGGAGAGAGGAGAAGGAGGGTGGATCTTCGGTTGGTGCCAGAAAACATTTTCTTGGCCAGGGTTTCTCCAAGTGTGGTCTGAGGATCACTTGTGTTTGAGTCATTAGGGAGGGTTTTTAGCTTTATTTATTTCTTTTTTCATTTTTGTTCTTCATACAGATTCCTAGGCAACCCCTGACCTACTCTATTGTATTCTCTTGGGGCAGGCCTGAGTTTCAGCATTTTAAACAGTACCCTAGGTGATTCTGCAGGACCAGAAAACTTGAGAACTAGAGTTGCTTGTCAATTAAGGGTCATTCCTTCCCACTTCAGGCTCTAAAACGGCTCCATGCCCTCTTCTCACAGATCTAGTCTGGCCTACTCTGGATGGAAGGTCACCTGGAAAGGCGTGCTGGGAGAGGGGAAAGACACACACATTCTTGCCGTTGCAGGTCACCACTCCCCTCACCCGGCTCTGTCTTGCTCCCTGGACAATCTGAGATGGTCTCGGGGCAACCTGGAGCTTTGGTGCAGGACAAGCTGCCCTAGAACTTTCAAGTCTCCTTCCCTGGCTGGATGTCTGGACCTCTAAGGCACGTGGGGAGGTCACTGGGAAGGACTCCAGGTGGGTTTGGGCTCTGCTTGGAGCACCCCTTGCCAGACTTGGTAAGTGTCGGGAAGAAGGCTGGAGAGGAGTAACATCTCACATACCTCCTGGAAACTCCAGACGCAGTTGGGAAGTGTGCAGGGGTTTGGTGTATTTTTGGAAGATGGTTTTAGTGGCATCATTGTCTGGTGGATTCCACAAAAACATTTCAAGAAAAGAAAAGGGAAAAAAAGGAGATGGGGAAGGAACCTCTTGACTATACAAGACTTAGAGACATAACAATGTGGGTATTCTTTATAAGATTAAGCATAGACTTGCCATGCAATACCATCAGCAATCTCTTCCCTACATATTGACCCTGGTAAATAAAAAAATATGCCCATACAGAAGTCTGTTCCCAAATGTATACAGCAGTCTTATTCATTAACAACCCAAACTGGAAACAACCAAGATGTTCTTCAGTGGGTAAACAGATGAACTGTAGTATGTCCATGTGATGGAATGCATGCGTGTGTACATGCTAAGTCACTTCAGTCATGTCCAACTCTGTGTGACTCTATGGACTATAGCCTGCCAGGCTTCTCCGTCCATGGGATTCTCCAGGCAAGAATACTGGAGTGGGTTGCCATGCTTTCCTCCAGGGGATCTTCCCGACCCAGGGACTGAATCTGTATCTCTTACATCTCCTGCATTGAGGCAGGTTCTTTACCACTAGTACCGCCTGGGAAGCCCCATACAGTGGACTACTACTCGGCAATAAAAATCAATGAACTATTGATTCATGCAACAATATACATAAGCATTAAACGCACTTTGCTAAGTGAAAGGAGCTGGACTCAGCCGGCTACATTTTGTGTGATTCTATTTACATGACATTCTGGAAGAGGCAAAATGATAGAGGGAAAACAGATCAGTGGTTGCAGGGGGAATACTTAGAGAACAAGGTGGTGTTGACTGCAAGGGGATCGCACATGGGAATTTTCAGTGTGATGGAACTGTTGTGGGTGATTATCATGATGGTGAATACATGACTCTATGCCACTTTTCTATGTCGAGATCTATAGACCTCTACAAAGGCAGAACTTAATTGTAATCAAAACTTTTAAAAGTCATTCAATCCTAAGTAGAATGCAAAATGTAATATATGAACTAACTGTATTATGAATATAAATGGAACATGTGGGGGGGGAGCTAAAATAAGTAGTTTTGGAAAACAGTGTTTTGACTGGATACTGTGAGTAAAGGAATCACACATGAAGATTATAGCTGGCAAATGCATCACAGGTTAGCAATTCTGAAACGTGTATGCTAGTGTTGAACAGTAAGTAAATAAATTGTAGTGAGATAGGGTTTTCACTGTCAGGGAAAGAAGGGGGTGGTTAGTTTGATGTGGGGGGTGGAAGGCCAGAATAAACTTTGTGGTGCTGGATGCAAGTTGGAGATATCAGAATGAACTCATTCTCACTTTACATATATCTATGTCTATGTCTATCAACATAATATTATCCATGTTATAGAATATATATAATGGAGCTATATAAATATCTACATAGACCAATAATCCATAGGTATCTCTATGATATATATGTACATATTACACACAAACACACAAATGGATGCAGAGATAAATATAGATATTGTGTGTATATAGGGGTTAATATATATACATATATTTGCTAGCTTTGTCTGCTAGGAAAGTCTAAAATGAGTGGCACTCCATTAGCGATGGAGACACCTAGCATCTAGCTTTTGGCTTCTAAATAACATTCTCCAATAAAAGGAACCAGGGTTCTTTGGAAAAGTGGCTAATTCTAGAACTGGGACAGGGAGAATACAAGGTAATTCTGGAGCAATGTACATTGCCAGAGAGTAAGTGCCAAAAAGGCAAGGCACCTATTCAAAAGACACAAGAGCCAACTCAAATGATGTTCCAGTGGCCAGAGCTGAAACAATTTGAGCAATATAAAAAGTAATGATAATATTCGATTATAATTCAAATAATAAATCTCTGTAAGTCCACACTGCTACAAATAAATGACTGAATAACTGAGAAAAGGGACAATCTTTTCAGAAAAAATTTCTCTTAATATGTGTAGAAGGAATAAAGGAAATAGGAAATCACCATTAGACCATGGTAGTAATGATTGCTATAGGCAAGATCCATTGATGAGGCTAAAATCAGTAGGTAAAACTTACGGGAAGACCAGGATATTTGTAAAGCCTCAAAGTATCTGCTCAAAAATTAGCCCTGCTAATTACTGTGAGGGTTTTAAAGTACTGTCCCAAATGCTTTGATACCCCTTGCTCTAGAAGATGGAGCTTAATAACTCTTGCCTTGAACATGGTCTGGACTTAGTGACTTGCTTCTAACAAATAGAGTGTGGAAAGGGAAAAATTAAAAACTTCACAGTAGCGAAACCAGGCAAATACCACCCTAACCAAGAAATCAAGGTTAACATCACCAGCAATAAGTCATTTGATATCAGGGAGTCCCTGGTGTGATACATTAAGAATCTCACATAACCTCCATGATATTCTTTCCCGAAACCCATAACCTCAGTCTATTCATAAGAAAGCACCAAACAAGCCCAAGTTGGCAAGCATTCTATAAAATATATAACTGTGAATCTTGAAAAGGGTTGAGATGTTTCTCTTTGTTATAAGGAAAAACACAAGCATGTTTATACACTAATGCCAACGAGGGAGTGAAGCTGAAGCTCTGGTGGGGGGAGGGGCAATCTGTTCTCACATGTCACGATTTTCTCACTTTTGGAGACACAGCCCCTCTGTCTGCTGCTCCCAGGCCTTGCCACCACTGGAAGTGTCACAGGCACTTTAGATGCACTTTCCAGTGAGCCATAAATGCCTGGTTTCTTCCCTCCCCTCCATCTAGACAGTTGCTGTTTGTGTCCTTGTCCAGGCTGGAGAACCTGAAGAAAATAGATCCCTTCCTTCCCAGCGCGTTTCCCTGTTGGCTCAGATGGTGAAGAGTCTGACACCCGGATTTGATCCCTGGATAGGGAAGATCCCCTGGCGAAAGGAATGGCTACCCACTCTAGTATTCTTGCCTGGGGAATTCCATGGACAAGGCTACAGTCCATAGGGTTGCAAAGAATCGGACACGACTGAGCAACTATGACTTTTTTCATTTCCTTCCCAGCAGGACCTAGCCGATCTTCAGTCCCGCTTGGCTTGCTCTGGGGCAGGTGGTGGCCCTTTCCTCCTAGTGACCCAGGGGTGAACAGTGCCCAGGAGCGCTAGGAAGGTGATAGACACCAGGGGGCAGCAGTAACAAGGGGGAGGGTGGGGTGGGCAGATGGGAGGAGGACGGTTAGAAAAAGCAAGACCTTGTTCCTGTTCCTACGAACTTTCCATGCTATATCACTTTCTTCGGTTTCTCAGACCATCCCTTGAAGATCAATTCCCCTTTCTAAGAATTTATAGTCATGTGGCCCCTAGGAATCATAGATTTGCCTGTTAATTGTATTCTTTTAAGAGAGCTTTCCCTGTTTTCTCCTACTAGATTGTAAGGTCCTAAAGAGCCGAGTCAGTGTTTATAACTGTCTCTCCTTGTACAGTGAATAATAAAAGCTGCCATTTTTGTGATGCGTGTTCAGTTCAGTTCAGTTCAGTCGCTCAGTCGTGTCCGACTCTTTGCGACCCCATGAATCACAGCACGCCAGGCCTCCCTGTCCATCACCAACTCCCGGAGTTCACCCAGACTCACGCCCATAGAGTCAGTGATGCCATCCAGCCATCTCATCCTCGGTCGTCCCCTTCTCTTCCTGCCCCCAATCCCTCCCAGCATCAGAGTTTTTTCCAATGAGTCAACTCTTCACATGAGGTGGCCAAAGTACTGGAGTTTCAGCTTCAGCATCATTCCTTCCAAAGAAATCCCAGGGCCGATCTCCTTCAGAATGGACTTGTTGCATCTCCTTTAGGAGCATACATTATATGTTTTAACTCCATGCTTGCTGCAACCAAGGTTCAGACCTATGTGCCAAGAACAGCAGCAACAGAAGTAGATAACATCTGGGGAAGGCTCACGCTGCTCCCAGCATCTCATCAAGCCCTCAAAAAGCCCACCTCATTTAATCCTCTCCCAACAATCCCGGGAAGTTGTTCTGTTACTACTTCCCATTTCATAGATGAGGAAACCGAGACACAGAAGGCTTAAGTAATGTAGAGAGTCACACAGCTTCCCAGGGACAGAGCGTGATTCGCAGGTTAGCTTGTAACTCCAGGCCCAGCAATGTTTTCCATGATACTGCAGCCGGTTCCTTATCACATGGGTGAACTCAGACGAAAAGTAAACATGCAGGGTTGCCTTCACATGAGGCAGACAGACAGTCCAGATACTGAACTTCGGACTTGGAATCAAAGGCCCTGGGATTCATGCTTCCATTTGGATATCACTCATTTTTTAAGTAGTGAAATCCAGAGGATGTGCTGGTCCAAACAGTGTCTGAGATTGCTTCTAATTCCAATATGCTAGAGTTTTATGGTATGATGGGAATACCAGACCATCTTACCTGCCTCCTGAGAAACCTGTATGCAGGTCAAGAAGCAATAGTTAGAACTGGACATGGAACAAAATTTGGACTGGTTCCAAATTGAGAAAGGAGTGTGACAAGGCTGTATATTGTCACCCTGTTTATTTAACTTATCAGTTCAGTTCAGTTCATTTCAGTCGCTCAGTCGTGTCCAGCTCTTTGCTACTCCATGAATTGCAGCACACCAGGCCTCCCTG
This sequence comes from Aepyceros melampus, assembly GCA_006408695.1. Lineage (NCBI taxonomy): Eukaryota > Metazoa > Chordata > Mammalia > Artiodactyla > Bovidae > Aepyceros > Aepyceros melampus. The sequence continues at coordinate 580,364 of SJXQ01012357.1, forward strand.
TCCATCACTAACTCCTGAAGTTCACTCAGACTCACGTCCATCACGTCAGTGATGCCATCCAGCCATCTCATCCTCGGTCGTCCCCTTCTCCTCCTGCCCCCAAACCCTCCCAGCATCAGAGTCTTTTCCAATGAGTCAACTCGTCACATGAGGTGGCCAAAGTACTGGCATTTCAGCTTTAGCATCATTCCTTCCAAAGAAATCCCAGGGCTGATCTCCTTTAGAATGGACTGGTTGGATCTCCTTACAGTCCAAGGGACTCTCAAGAGTCTTCTCCAACACCAACAGTTCAAAAGCATCAATTATTTGGCGCTCAGCTTTCTTCACAGTCCAACTCTCACATCCATACATGACCACTGGAAAAACCATAGCCTTCACTAGACGGACCTTTGTTGGCAAAGTAACGTCTCTGCTTTTGGATATGCTATCTAGGTTGGTCATAACTTTCCTTCCAAGGAGTAAGCGCCTTTTGATTTCATGGCTGCAGTCACCATCTGCAGTGATTTTGCAGCCCCCAAAAATAAAGTCTGACACTGTTTCCACTGTTTTCCCATCTATTTCCCATGAAGTGATGGGACCAGATGCCATGATCTTCGTTTTCTGAATGTTGAGCTTTAAGCCAACTTTTTCACTCTCCTCTTTCACTTTCAGCAAGAGGCTTTTTAGTTCCTCTTCACTTTCTGCCATAAGGGTGGTGTCATCTGCATATCTGAGGTGATTGATATTTCTCCCAGCAATCTTGATTCCAGCTTGTGCTTCTTCCAGCCCAGCGTTTCTTATGATGTACTCTGCATATAAGTTAAATAAGCAGGCTGACAGTATACAGCCTTGATGTACTCCTTTTCCTATTTGGAACCAGTCTGTTCCATGTCCAGTTCTAACTGTTGTTTCCTGACCTGCATACAAATTTCTCAAGAGGCAGGTCAGGTGGTCTGGTATTCCCATCTCTTTCAGAATTTTCCACAGTTTACTGTGATCCACACAGTCAAAGGCTTTGGCATAGTCAATAAAGCAGAAATAGATATTTTTCTGGAACTCTCTTGCTTTTTCCATGATGCAGCAGATGTTGGCAATTTGGTCTCTGGTTCCTCTGCCTTTTCTCAAACCAGCCTTGGGGGGTGGTGGTTCAGGATTGGGAAATCATGTACACCCGAGATGGATTCATGTCAATGTATGGCAAAACCAATACAGTATTGTAAAGTAAAATAAAAAAAAAAAAAAAAAAAACCCAGCTTGAACATCTATGTAGAGTTTATCATGTGAAATGCTGGGCTGGATGAAACACAAGCTAGAATCAAGATTGCCAAGAGAAATATCAATAACTTTAGATATGCAGATGACACCACCCTTATGGCAGAAAGAGAAGAACTAAAGAACCTCTTGCTGAAAGTGAAAGAGGAGAGTGAAAAAGTTGGCTTAAAGCTCAACATTCAGAAAACGAAGATCATGGCATCTGGTCCCATCACTTCTTGGCATATAGATGGGGAGACAATGGAAACAGTCACAGACTTTATTTTCTTGGGCTCCAAAATCATGGCAGATGGTGACTACAGCCATGAAATTAAAAGATGCTTGCTCCTTGGAAGAAAAACTATGACCAACCTAGACAGCATATTAAAAAACAGAGACATTACCTTGCTGACAAAGGTCTGTATAGTCAAAGCTATGGTTTTTCTAGTAGTCATGTATGGATGTGAGAGTTGGACCATATAGAAGGCTGAGCACCAAAGAATTGATGATTTGCACTGTGGTATTGGAGAAGACTCTAGAGTCCTATGGACTGCAAGGAGATCAAACCAGTCAATTCTAAAGGAAATCAACCCTGCATATTCATTGTAAGGACTGATGCTGAAGCTGAAACTCCAATATTTTGGCCACCTGATGTGAAGAATTGACTCATTTGAAAAGACCCTGATGCTGGGAAAGATTGAAGGCAGGAGGAGAAGGAGATGACAGAGGACGAGATGGTTGGATGGCAGAGGAGATGGTGAAGGACAGGGAAGCCTGGCATGCTGCAGTCCATGGGGTCACAAAGAGCTGGACTGAGCAACTGAGCAACAACAACAAGAGCTTTATGTAACAAATGGCAGAGTGCAGAGGAGGCTACAGAAGGTGACCTTCCTTCTCAAGGTTGCTAGATAAAATACAGGGTGTCCAAGCCCTGCCCCCAAACCCCCAGTCCTTCCCTGATTGGGTGGAGTGGGGATGGATAAACAGGCTGGGGTTTGTAGAGACAAGGGGTAGAACTTGCTTTGAACCTTCACTGTGCCCCCTCTGCATCCATTTTTAGGTCCTTTAAGAACGTTGCTCAGTCTCAGAGAAGTCTTCTTCATCCCTTATCCTTCATGGTGGCAACAGGCAGAGGAAGAAAGCTACAAAGCCATACCACTTAGATTCAACCAGGTGCTGAAACACCTTATCACCCCTAACACGAGTGAAGATACAGAGCATGAGAGGTTTTTCCAAGGCGAAAGAGGTTAAACTCTAATGCCATTTTAGGTTGTTTTGATATTATTTTCTCCATTCTGAAAATGTTAGCACTTCCAGCTTAGCACCCCATTGGCTACTGACCATCGCCTCACCTGATTTGGGGGTCACTCAATTTTGAGTGGCTCTGGCTATGCTCCATTTCCTGCCTCCATCAGGACTCCGCATTGTTTCCCTGAAGTTGTAGTACAAGAGAGTAGAACAAGAGGGTTATCTCTTGTTCTCCGAAATGTGACGCTGTCACAAAATTTGCTCTGGCTTCACTGTTTGTTGCTCTGCTGTGCTTAGTCGCTCAGTCATGCTTGACTCTTTGAGACCCAATGAACTTCAGCCTGCCAGGCTCCTCTGTCCATGGGGATTCTCCAGGCAAGAATACTGGAGTGGGTTGCCATGCCTTCCTTCAGGGGATCTTCCTGACCCAGGGATCAAACCTAGGTCTCCCATATTGCAAGCAGCTTCTTTACCATCTGAGCCACCAGGGAAGTCTTCAGAAGGAAGTGAGAAGTTGTATTTGATTGGGACCTCAGACTTCAGATAAGGTTTTGACGGGTAGAGGAAGTGAAAGAATAGCATGGACAAAAATTCAGAGTCTGTGTTATCTTTGTGCAAAGTGGATGATCAGTATGGTCTGAGTGTTGTGAAGGTGAACAGTGCATTTGGAGGTGGAAGGACATCAGACTGGGCTGAGTGATTAGTCCTGTAAGCTGGGTAGAATCATGATGTTCAGATAATATGCACTGATTTTTATATCTCATATTTAGACTTCCTTCAAGATTTACTATGAGCAGTAGTATTAACAAAACCACTAAGAGCTAATGACTGTCAAATATTTACTATACATGCTAGTAAGCACTTTGTTCTTCCCAGGTGGCACTAGCGGTAAAGAAACTGCCTGCCAATGCAAAAGATGCTAGAGACACAGGTTCAGTCCTTGGGTGGGATAGAGCCCCTGGAAAAGCGTGTGGGAACCCACTCCAGTATTCTTGCCTGGAGAATCCCGTGGACAGAAGAGTCTAGTGAGCCACAAGTCCATAGGGTCACAAAGAGTCAGACACGACTAAAGTGACTCAGCATGCATGCAAGCACTTTATGTGTTTTATCTCCTTTAAAGCCTCATAACCTCCCATCTCCTTGACAAGTAGTATTATCATCATCTCTTTAAAGATGAATTTTGGATTCTTAGAGTTAAGATGTCATCTCTGGACTACAAATATCAGAGCCTATGCTTCTAATCATTATATTCTGCTGCTATCACCAAATGGGTTCCATGGATAAGAATATTGGAAAACCATTGGTAGGAGTTACTGTAAATGTCTGAGCAAACTCATGCCACAGAGAAAGTGGCATTCTTCTGTAACCTGCAGATCTGGATTCCGAGTCAAATCAGGGGTGAAGGTGGTGGGGCCATCTGGTGACTGGCAGACTAGTGTAAAGGTCATTTCCATAGCCTGGGCAAATGGTATCTGTGGCATCTAAACCAAATAAATATCAGAAGATAATGGCACATTCATGGGTCAGATAAGAAGAAGGAGTGAATGAATTGCTTGCAGAACACTAACGTAAGCACGCCACTTCCTTTTTAGAAAGCTTGTAGGCTCCCTACTGCCTGCAGCTCTGAGTCTCAGTGTTATTACATTATTGTATACATACAATTTTAAATAGGGCCCTAATGTGGCCTAATGTAAACTGTGGCCTTTGGTTGGCACTGATGTGTCAGTGTTGATTCATCTATTGTTGCTAAAGCACCACACTGATGTGGGATGTTGATAGTGGCACCTATTGAGTGGGGGAGGCATATGGGAACTCTGTACAGCACTTTCCTCTCAACTTTGCTAAGAACCTAAAACTACTCTAAAAATAAAGTTTCTATGTTCAAAGTAAGGGGGAGTGTTGATTTCTGAGGTCAGTTTAGGAAACAGGCAAATAAAGTTAATTTCTTAAAGCAATTGCAAGACTTACAGCATTCCTTTCTTTCATAACGCTTAATACAATTACAATGAAATACTGAAGTCATCCTTTTTGTTCAGTGCTAGAGACAGGCTCCATGAGACCAGGGACCATGGTCACTGATGCACCTCTCGTGCTTAGAACACCATTTGGCACACAGAGGGCACTCACTACTTACGGGTTGAAGAGAAATCCATCTACCAGACTTGATGACAGGCTGGATGGGAGAGGCCAGGGAGCAGGAGGTGCACATAGCTTTGGAGTAGCTTTAATTAGTCATAGCCTTATTAGAGATCCTGCTCCAAAGCTCCCCACAGCCTGTCCTGCTTTGTTTGACTTGTGCTGGCCTCTGACCTCTGGAGCCCCGCTTGGGCAGCTGGGCCCCCCACCATAGTGGCCTTCAGGAAGTCTGCATTTGCCCCAGTGACCCCCACCAGAGCTCCAGCCTCTCCATAGCTGCTCACCCTAAAAATCCTTCCACCCAGCCTCAAAGCCCCAGCCCCACACCCACAGAGCTCTGAAATATTGCTGGTCTTGGTGTTTTGCAACAATTACCCAAAGTGCACCAGGGTTCATGGCCATAAATACAAGGAAAACGTGGGAGGGGTCCACCGGTGGCCCTGGGAAACCAGGGAGCCGATCCTCGTAAGCCCCGCCCCAGGCTTGTTCTAGGGAGGGCTGGAAATCTGCCAGGACTAAGGCAGGCAGATATGGCCCTATCTGGAATGATGTCGGGGACAGAGGCTCTCTTTGCCAGCTCAAGCCAAGATAAACAATAATCCTAAAACCCTAAAGCTAGTCTTTGTTTCAGGAATGAGTTCAAGAGAGATGTCACTGAGAAAATTCTCAATAACAATGGAATCTATTCTTTAAGTAGTGATATATTTGTATAATATCAGCTATGCCTCCCTCCTGTTAGTATTAAAAACTCTGAAGGCAGTGTGTGCGTGCTCAGTCGTGTCTAACTCTTTGCAACCCCATGGACTGTATGTAGTCCACCAGGCTCCTCTGTGGGATTTCCCAGGCAAGAATACTGGAGTGGGCTGCCATTTCTTTCTCCAGGGGATCTTCCCAATCCAGGGATTAAACCCAGGGCTTCCCTTGTGGCTCAGATGGTAAAGAATCTGCCTACAATGCAGGAGACTTGGGTTTGATCCCTGGATCAGGAAGATCCCCTGGAGAACGGAACGGCAGCCCATTCCAGTATGCTTGCCTGAAGAATTTCAGGGACAGAGCAGCCTAGAGGGCTACAGTTTAAGGGGGTCGAAAAGACATGACTGAGCAACTAACACTTTCACTTGCAACACTCCCACATTGCAGGAAGATTCTTTACCACTGAGCCACCTGGGGAGCCTATACTTGTTCATGAAAAAATATTTTTAAAATGTAGAGGACTCGAGCAGAAAGTAGAACTCTCTTCCAACACTGCCTACCCACCCCCACTACCCTCATTTTAAAATCAAGTTCTATGCCTTGTTTTGCAGCCTGTGCCCTGCTCCCCCACTTTGAGGAACTGGTCAATCATCTCCCTCGTTATTTTTATTGGCCATGTAATTTTCCATGGTCTGAGAGCACCATAATTCTGGAGAACAACCTGAGCATGCACAGCCTTTAACACAGCAATTCTATTCCTAGGAATCTGTCCTACAGAAATGCCAACACCCGCTGAAAGGCTGTATTACGTGAATGTTTGCCAGCAGTGAAACACGGGAAACAGTTTGTTAATTTGTCTTACAATTGGGGAGAGACAGGGAGCAAATGCTTTAGGTATGAGAAACTTGGCTTTGGTAACTCTGTAGAAGAGACAAAGGGCCATTATCAGATAGAGGACAGGGGTTTCCTACTAATAAAAGTTTCCTTTTAAGGGAGTCCAAACAATAGTATCAGCCTAGCTGGACTCCTGAGGTCTAAGCCAATAGAAGGGACATTTTAGACAGCGGACAATTTTTTTTCCTTCAAAGATAGAGGGTAGCAAGGGATTTGGCATTTTGTTTATTATTTTTGGTATAAAGCATAGAAAATCACAAAAATGTTTCTTAAACATTAAGAAAAGCATAAATGTCACAAACACTTTAACATCCAGAAAAATATCATGGTATTTAAAAATTTTTACTGACTACTATGCAGTTCATGTGACCTATACCTCGGTGTGACCAACCCAGATGTGGTGATACAGTGGGCAACAGGAATACTTCTGGAAGCCATTTTGACACAGGGACCCTAAGCAATAAATTGGTTCTGTGGGGGAGGTTACTCTAGGCCATATAAACCCATACCACCAACCTGTAATTAATGTGTCTCCAACCCACCTTCCGCCTGGCCAGGAACTCCAAATGCACTTGGCTGCCCTGATGCCACCTGACACAAGGTGTCACAAGGTGTGACAAAGGAGAGTGTGAAAGGAAAGACACTGGTTTTATCAACTGGGGTTTAAATATCTTCTGCAGATTTTACAAAAACGCAAGACCTGAGCACACCTGGCCAGGGCCTGTCCCAGGGCTTTAGTGGCCTATGTGAGGGAAGAGCCCAGAAGCCTCAGCTCCCTTAGGGACACAGTGAATGAAGCTTTGGGTGTGGGTACTGGCGGATGGATTAGGGCAGCCAGCATCTGAAGGTACCCTCAACCCTCCTTCCCTTGAACTTGGCTTTATAAAGTTCATCCTCAGATCTCTTGGACATAGTTCCATATTAGGACAAATAGAGGACCTTAATTCTCAGTTCAGTTCAGTTCAGTTGCTCAGTCGTGTCCAACTCTTTGCAACCCCATGAACTGCAGCACACCAGGCTTCCTTGTCCATCACCAACTCCTGGAGTTTACTCAAACCCATGTCCATAGAGTCGGTAATGCCATCCAACCGTCTCATCCTCTGTCGTCCTCTCCTCCTCCAGCCTTCAGTCTTCCCAGCATCAGGGTCTTTTCCAATGAGTCAGTTCTTTGCATCATGTGGCCAAAATATTGGAGTTTTAGCTTCAGCATCAGGCTTTCCAATGAATATTCAGGACTGATTTCCTTGAGGATGAACTGGTTGGATCTCCTTGCAGTCCAAGGGACTCTCAAGAGTCTTCTGCAACACCACAGTTCAAAAACATCAATTCTTCGGCACTCAGCTTTCTTCACAGTCCAACTCTCACATCCATACATGATTACTAGAAAAACCATAGCTTTGACTAGATGGACCTTTGTTGGCAAAGTAATGTCTCTGCTTCTCAATATGCTGTCTAGGTTGGTCATAGCTTTTCTTCCAAGGAGCAAGCATCTTTTAATTTCATGGCTGTAGTCACCATCTGCAGTGATTTTGGAGCCCAAAAAATAAAGTCTGCCACTGTTTCCACTGTTTTCTCATCTATTTGCCATGAAGTGATGGAAACAGATGCAATGATCTCACTTTTCTGAATGTTGAGTTTTAAGCCAACTTTTTCATTCTCCTCTTTAACTTTCATCAAGAGGCTTTTTAGTTCCTCTTCACTTTCTTCCATAAGGGTGGTGTCATCTGCATATCTGAGGTTATTGATATTTCTCCCGGCAATCTTGATTCCAGCTTGTGTTTCATCCAGCCCAGCATTTCTCATGATGTATTCTGCATATACATTCAATAAGCAGGGTGACAATATACAGCCTGATGTACTCCTTTCCCAATTTGGAACCAGTCTGTTGTTCCACGTCTAGTTCTAACTGTTACTTCTTGACCTGCATACAGATTTCTTCAGAGGAAGGTCAGGTGGCCTGGTATTCCCATTTCTTGAAGAATTCCCACAGTTTGTGTGATCCACACAAACTGTCAAAGTCAAAGGCTTTGGCATAGCCAATAAAACAGAAGTATATGTTTTTCTGGAACTCTTTTGCTTTTTCAATGATCCAATGGACATTGGCAATTTGATCTCTAGTTCCTCTGCCTTTTCTAAATCCAGTTTGAACATCTGAAGTTCACATTTCACATATTGTTGAAGCCTGGCTTGGAGAATTTTGAGCATTACTTTAATAGCATGTGAGATGAGTGCAATTGTGCTGTAGTTTGAACATTCTTTGGCATTGCCTTTTTTGGGGATTGGAAGGAAAATAGACTTTTTCCAGTCCTGTGGCCACTGCTGAGTTTTCCAAATTTGCTGGGATACTGAGTGCAGCACTTTCACAGCATCATCTTTTAGAATTTGAGATAGCTCAACTGGAATTCCATCACCTTCACTAGCTTTGTTTGCAGTGGTGCTTTCTAAGGCCCACTTGATTTCGCATTCCAGGATGTCTGGCTCTAGGTGAGTGATCACACCATCATGGTTATCCGGGTCGTGAAGATCTTTTCTGTATAGTTCTTCTGTGTATTCTTGCCACCTCTTCTTAATATCTTCTGCTTCTGTTAGGTCCGTACAATTTCTGTCCTTTACTGTGCCCATCTTTGCATGAAATGTTCCCTTGGTATCTCTAATTTTCTTGAAGAGATCTCTAGTCTTTCCCATTCTATTGTTTTCCTCTATTTCTTTGCATTGATCACTGAGGAAGGCTTTCTTATCTCTCCTTGCTATTTTTTGGAACTCTGCATTCAAATGGGTATATCTTTCCTCTTCTCCTTTGCTTTTAGTGTCTTTTCTTTTCTCAGCTATTTGTAAGGGCTCCTCAAACATCCATTTTGCCTTTTTGCATTTCTTTTTCTTGGGGATGGTCTTGATCACTGCCTCCTGTACAATGTCAGGAACCTCCGTCCATAGTTCTTCAGGCACTCTATCAGATCTAATCCCTTGAATCTGTCACTTTCACTGTATAATCATAAGGGATTTTATTTAGATCATACCTGAATTGTCTAGTGGTTTTCCTTACTTTCTTCAACTGAAGTCTGAATTTGACAATAAGGAGTTCATGACCTGAGCCACAGTCAGCTCCCAGTCTTGTTTTTGCTGACTGTATAGTGCTTCTCCATCTTTGGCTGCAAGGAATGCAATCAATCTGATCTAGTATTGACCATCTGGTGGTGTCCATTTGTACAGTCTTCTCTTGTGCTGTTGGAAGAGGGTGTTTGCTATGACCAGTGCATTCTCTTGGCAAAACCCTGTTAGCCTTTGACCTGCTTCGTTTTGTATTCCAAGGCCAAATTTGCATGTTACTCCAGGTGTCTCTTGACTTCCTACTTTTGCATTTTGACCTTAATTCTACTGTCCACTTTTTTTTGAACGATAATATTTCATTATGTGAATCCACATTTAGATTTTTTCCAGTCTGCCATAACAAACGATGCTGCAAAGAATATCTTTGGTCACATATATTTTTAAAGCATATATGAGAATATATTTGTAAAATGCTATCCTAGAGTGCAGTTGGTGGGACACAGAATATATGCAGTTAAAACACTGCCAACTGATGGGTACTACCAGTTGCTGTCTTTGGATTCTGTGAGGACATACCAGCAGGATACAAAAGTGGCTAACCCCGAATGTTAACAAACATTGCTGATCCCTGCCACTTAGTAGGTGAAAAATGGTGTCTGGCTGTGGTTTTAATTTGCACTTCTCTTATTTGGAGTGAAGAGGAGCATCTTTTTAATATGTTTAAGAACCAACTTATATTTCCTCTTTTGTGGACTTTTTATAGCCTTTGTTCATTTTTCTGTTGAGTTAGACTTTTTCTTATTGATTTGTAAGATCTGTTTAAATACCAAGGAAACTAGGTCTTGGTCTGTGACATAATTGGCAAATATGTTTTTCCAGCTTTTCATTTTGTCTGTTGACTCTGCTTAGGGTATTTACTTTCCTATGGGAAAAAAATTCTATATTTATGTAACTGAATGTATTAAACAAGTTTTTAATGACTTCTGCTGTGGTGTCATTCTTAGAAAGTCATGCTTCTCCCAAATATAACAACAACAACAAAAATCCTCCCATAGTTTGTTGTAATATTTTCATGATGTTATTTTTAAAGTTTTATTTCTTTATTTATTTTTGGCTGCATGGCACTTTGATGCTGCATGAGGGCTTTCTCGGTTGCAGTGCTCCGGCTTGTCATTGCAGTGGCTTCTCGTGTCGTGGTATGTGGGCTCTAGGCGTGCGGGCTTTAGTAGTTGTTGCCCATGGGCTTAGTTACCCCATGACATGTGGAATCTTCCTGGACTAGGGATTGAACCATGTTCCCTGCATTGGCAGGCAGATTCTTAACCAGTGGACCACTGGGAAAGTCAATGTCACTTTGATATTTAAATATTTGATTCTTCAGGAATTTGCTTTGTTGTATGAAGTGTGGTTTTATCTCAGAAGGCTATCTCATTGTCTCAAGATTATTTATTAAACAGTCCATGGTATCTCCACTGACTCAGAGGCTATGTTTCATTTCAGTTCAGTTCAGTTCAGTTCAGTCGCTCAGTCGTGTCCAACTCTTTGCCACCCCACGAATCGCAGCACGCCAGGCCTCCCTGTCCATCACCAACTCCCGGAGTTCATCCAAACTCGTGTGCATTGAGTCAGTGATGCCATCCAGCCATCTCATTCTCTGTCGGCCCCTTCTCCTCCTGCCCCCAATCCCTCACAGCATCAGGGTCTTTTCCAATGAGTCAACTCTTCACGTGAGGTGACCAAAGTACTGGAGTTTCAGCTTCAGCATCAATCCTTCCAAAGAACACCCAGGGCTGATCTCCTTTAGAATGGACTTTAGAGTCCAAGGGACTCTCACTTGAGTCTTCTCCAACACCACAGTTCAAAAGCATCAATTTTTTGGTGCTCAGCTTTCTTCACAGTCCAACTCTCACATCCATACATGACCACAGGAAAAACCATAGCCTTGACTAGACGGACCTTTGTTGGCAAAGTAATGTCTCTGCTTTTGGATATGCTATGCAGGTTGGTCATAACTTTCCTTCCAAGGAGTAAGTGTCTTTTAATTTCATGGCTGCAGTCACCACCTGCAGTGATTTTGCAGCCCCCCAAAATAAAGTCTGACACTGTTTCCACTGTTTTCCCATCTATTTCCCATGAAGTGATGGGACCAGATGCCATGATCTTCATTTTCTGATGTTGAGCTTTAAGCCAACTCTTTCACTCTCCTCTTTCACTTTCATCAGGAGGCTTTTTAGTTCCTCTTCACTTTCTGCCATAAGGGTGGTGTCATCTGCATATCTGAACTTATTGATATTTCTCCCGGCAATCTTGATTCCAGCTTGTGTTTCTTCCAGTCCCACATTTCTCATGATGTACTCTGCATAGAAGTTAAATAAGCAGGATGACAATATCCAGCCTTGACGTACTCCTTTCCTATTTGGAACCAGCCTGTTGTTCCATGTCCAGTTCTAACTGTTGCTTCCTGACCTGCATACAAATTTCTCAAGAGGCAGGTCAGGTCGTCTGGTATTCCCATCTCTTTCAGAATTTTCCCCAGTTTATTGTGATCCACACAGTCAAAGGCTTTGGCATAGTCAATAAAGCAGAAATAGATGTTTTTCTGGAAGTCTTGCTGTTTCAGTGATCCAGCAATGTTGGCAATTTGCTATATACTAAATTCCGAGAGATGATGTTATGACCAAACTAGATAGCATACGGAAAAGCAGAGACATTTACTTTGCCAACAAAGACATTTACTTTCCCTCCATTGAGTCAAGGCTATGGTTTTTCTAGTGGTCATGTATGGATGTGAGAGTTGGACTGTGAAGAAAGCTGAGCACCAAAAAATTGATGGTTTTGAACTGTGGTGTTGGAGAAGACTCTTGAGAGTCCCTTGGACTGCAAGGAGATCCAATCAGTCCATTCTAAAGGAGATCAGTCTTGGGTGTTCTTTGGAAGGAATGATGCTAAAGCTGAAACTCCAGTACTTTGGTCACCTCATGTGAAGAGTTGACTCATTGGAAAAGACCCTGATGCTGTGAGGGATTGGGGACAGGAGGAGAAGGGGCCGACCGAGGATGAGATGGCTGGATGGCATCACCAACTTGATGGACGTGAGTCTGAGTGAACTCCGGGAGTTGGTGTTGGACAGGGAGGCCTGGCGTGCTGCGATTCATGGGGTCGCAAAGAGTCAGATGCAACTGAGTGACTGAACTAACTGAACTGAAATTCTGAGATACAGTCTAGATTCTTCTTTTCTAGATTTTTAGTCTGTTCCATTGAACAATTTGTCTATTCATGTACCAGTTACATCTAGTAGCTTCATATATTTTGTTTCAGGACTTTCAGCTTCCAGAACTTTGAGAGACTACATATCTGTTGTTTTAAGCAATGTTAGGGAAATTAAAATGGAGGAAGTCTTGTTCAGACTTCAGAAGCAGGAAATCAGGCCTCTGACCTGCTTCTGACCTGCTTGGATTCCATTCTTGCTGGTAAGCACAAGTCAGGTGGCACTTTAGATAAGAAAGGGAGTGGGTCTCAGAATTTTCTTGAGCCCTTGAGGGTCTGGCTAACCCCCAGGGTCTAAGAAGTCTCGTAACCTTTTCCCATTTGGGACTCCAGATTGCTGTTAATGAGGGACCTACCAGCGTTATTCAAGTCTGGATGTTGGTCAACATAATTTGGTGATGTATGTGCTGTTACTCTTCTCTATTGTTTCTATTTCTCTTCTTTTAATGACTATATAGTGAAATTAAAATGAATAGTCCTCTATTAAATATTGAAAATTTTTATTGTGTGTGATGAATGTTTCTAATGAATCCCTCAAAACTAAAACGAAAGTAAAACTTTCAGCAAAACAAGCCACCCAGTTGGGGTAATTTGCAACAGCAGCTCCTCAGAAACTGATACAGTGAGAGAGCTGGGGTTTGTACACAAATCTTTGTAAGTCCTGTGTTTTGAATAGGAGTGCAAGGATATTCTTCCCTGTTCCTAAGAAAGTGCTGGTGAGGGGAAGATTAGTATAAATTCAGTGCCCTGGGACCTCATTAGCTTGTGGTTGCTAAAAGATGAAGGGGTATGCTGCCTGTTCTCTGTCCCTCCCAGCCTCCCTCCTTGCTGTTCTCCAACCTTCCCTATGTTCTGGAGGCTGACGTCAGTAGCCGGTTTGACCCCACTGCCTTTGGCTTTTTATGGAGTTTGGCCAATGCTTGACTACTGGCAGGGTGTTGAAAGGTAGTCCCTTCCAGCTTGTCAGTGGCTCTGCATCTTTCCCTAAGACCACAGATCACATCTTGTGGCCTTTGGCAGCTTCAGCTCTGGCCTGTTGTTTGGTTCCCCTATTCCCTTTCAGGCTTCCAGGTATTTGACTGCTTTCCCTCAACAAGCCCTAGAGTACTAATGGTTTTCTCACCAGTCTCTTACTGGTTTTCCTTAATCCTGCCCACATCCTCATAAAAGACCCATTCCTAAAACTTCCTTCAGCCTCCCCCTTTGAGGGGATCATGTGTTTCCTACCCAGATCCTGACCAACATGGGAGCCCCTGCTTAACCCCAGTTTCCTCAGCTCTTGTCTCCACCTGCTCATTTGGAACCACCTTAAGTGCTGATCTTCCATATGCCTTTGGGAGGTCATTTCTGCTCTGATGGAAGCCTTCCAGGAGTGCAAGCCGCTCAGGCACTCTGGCAAAGTTAAAGGGAATCCTGTCTCCCCTCTTGGTCACTCCCTCACAAAGGTCCCAAGCAGGCTGACTGGGTCTCAGGGCTCCCCACCCTCCATCCCCAGGAACTGGGCTAGGTGTAGATCTGAGCTAGGCAGGGGGGTATTTGAGAGACAAGCCTCTTTTCCCACGAGAGCCTTGGAGGTATAAGAAAGATTCTATTGCTCCATCAGTCTCACAGGGCAGGCCCCTGCTTTAACCAAGACAGCCTTCTCCTCTGAGGCCTCCTGGCAGGGTGTGCTATCCTGTTCTCAGACATGCCTAGACAGACCTAATTCTACTTACACTTGAGCTGGGATCCTTGTGTAGAAGGTTGAGAAGGTAGATTTGGGCTTAGGGGAGGAAGGTTTCCAATGCAACAAGGTTAAATCCAATATTCTAGGCAAGAAACCACTAAATGTATCTGTGTTGGAGAGAGATTTAGGTCAAACATTGGGACGAGCTTAGTGAGTTGTCATCTCAGTGTCTGTGCTCTTGTGCCCCTTCTAGCTGAAATATCATCTCGCCTGAGAGGATCCCTTTGGGAACTCTCCACCATCACCCTCATCTTAGTCTCAGCAGAGCATTTCTCATTCTCTGAAATCACAGCTGTTTTCTTCTTTCTTCACCTATCCCACGAGGGCAGGGAGCTATCTTTCTTAGTCAATGCTATACTCCCACGGCCCGGCTCATAGTAGACAATCAATATGTGTTGAATTTGTTGAGGGAATAAATGTGTTTGACCCAGTGAATGAATTTAGATGAGGAAGACTGGAGCGATCAAGGGACTTGGTTACCTGCCAAGAGCACATCAAGTTGGGACTAGAACCAGGCTGTGTAACTCCATCTGCTACATCTAGGGGAGAGACAGGAGTGGGGGATGGGTTTGCAGGAAGGATAAGGAGAGCCTGATCTAGGCGATGGGCCGGTGGCCGTAAGCTGTAAAAGGATAGAATGGGACTTCCCTGGAAGTTCAGTGGTTAAGACTCTGCACTCTGCCGAAGAGGGCACAGATTCAATCCTTGGCTGGGGAGCTAAGGTCTCATATACCATGCGGGGCGGGTGGCCAAAAAAAGGCTGGGAAGGAGGGGATCTCTGGGAAGGTATTATGATGTACTGGCCAGAAGTGAGGTGGAAGAAGAGACAAGATCAAGGTAGGGAAAATGAAAATGAACTGGGTGTCTATGCGATGCCAGGCTATGTACCAGGTGCGGTACCCATGTGATCTAATTTACAATCCGTGGCACAGGTATCATGGTTGCTGTTTGTGACCCAGGCTTTCCTGTCCTTCACTATCTCCTGGAATTTGCTCAAACTCATGTCCACTGAGTCAGTGATACTATCTAACCACCCCTTTCTCTGCTGCCCCCTTCTCCTTCTGCCCTCCATCTTTACCAGGATCAGGGTCTTTTCTAGTGAGTCAGCTTTTTGCATCAGGTGACCAGTGGAACAGTGTCAGACTTTATTTTTTGGGGGCTCCAAAATCGCTGCAGATGGTGATTGCAGCCATGAAATTAAAAGATGCTTACTCCTTGGAAGGAAAGTTATGACCAACCTATATAGCATGTTAAAAAGCAGAGACGTACTTTGCCAACAAAGGTCCGTCTAGTCAAGGCTATGGTTTTTCCAGTGGTCCTGTATGGATGTGAGAGTTGGACTGTGAAGAATGCTGAGCACTGAAGAATTGATGCTTTTGAACTGTGATGTTGGAGAAGACTCTTGAGAGTCCCTTGGACTGTAAGGAGATCCAACCAGTCCATTATAAAGGAGATCAGTCCTGGGTGTTCTTTGGAAGGAATGATGCTGAAGCTGAAGCTTCAGTACTTTGGCCACCTGATGCGAAGAGTTGACTCATTGGAAAAGATTCTGATGCTGGGAGGGATTGGGGGCAGGAGGAGAAGGGGCCGACAGCGGATGAGATGGCTGGATGGCATCACGGACTCGATGGACGTGAGTCTGAGTGAACTCCGGGAGTTGGTGATGGACAGGGAGGCCTGCGTGCTAGGATTCATGGGGTCGCAGAGAGTCGAACACGACTGAGCGACTGAACTGACTGAACTGACTGGCCAAAGTATTGGAGTTTTGGCTTCAGCATCAGTCCTTCTAATGAATATTTAATAGGTATCATTGTCCCTCTTTTATGGGAAATGGAGATGCAAGAGTTCAAATAAATTACCCTCTTTTTACCCACTTATCTAGTACCTGATGCCTAAGTTTGACCTTGTCCCACCCTCTGCATGGCCCCTTTGAACATAAGATTAAACCTGAGAGTTTTCCTTCAGGATGTCACTGTGCCTGCAGTTCACAGTCAGTTGGAAGAGGGCAACAAGAAATAAGTGTTTATTCAAGGATGGAGGGGTGGGGCCTGGGTATGAGGCTGTCATTTGCTTCAGAGGAGAAACTGAGGCACAATAAAGCAGGGGCTTCTTCTGATAAAGGGAGAGCAGTTAAAAGTGGGAAGAGTGGAGAGAGATGGAAGCTCCACTGGAGGGTCTTCTGCTGCAAGGCGCTCTGGAGGGACAGCCCAGGGACAGCAGACCTTGGAGCCAGAGATGACATAGATCCGCTTTTCTGGATTTCAACCTAGGGTAAGTAGGAGTGGAGGTTGCCACAGCACAGGAGGGGCTGAATCCAAACCAGAGGACTGGGTGTGGGCCCCTCTTCCTGCCCCTTCTTTGCAATGAGGTGCCCCTGGCTCTTTGCCTGCACAGAAATGTGCCATGGCCCCTGCAGCCCAGATGTTCCAGGGCAGGCCTGAAGTCCACTGCCCTTTGTCCCCATAGGTACACTCAAGCCTGTCAGACAGAGGCTCTGGGTTTGGGGTTGGAAAAGGAAGTTCCCAGAGGCCCAGGATGCAGACTCTGCCCTCCACAGAGCCGGGTTCTGTTCAGGCCACAGGCTGCATAAGGTGTTCTTTGTGCCCCAGATGCCTCCAGAGAAGGATGTTGGCGGCAGCCCCCCAGTCCAGGGCTGGTCCCTGACCACCGAGGCCTAGCAGCTGACTGGCGGCAGGTCAGGGGTTGAGGGAACCCTCAGAGGTTGTCAGCAACCAGACCCTCACTCCCATCCTAGAGTTTCCCCTCTCGGCTTAGCTCAAACTTGCTCAGAAAGGCTTTCATAAACAGTGCAAGTCTGAAAACTCCCATAAACTCGGGCGCTCTCCCCGCCCCTCCAGCCCTGGGGGCTTCAGGAGGCTCCGGGCTGCCTGCCAGCCCCAGGCTGTCCCCAGACTTAGGGGGGGCGGGGGTGAGGGGGCGGTGCTTTTACCCTCTCCTTCCTGCTCGATCTCCGGCCCGGAGTTTTCCTCAGGCCCCAGCCTCCCAGGCTTCCCACCCTCCTCTCCTTTAACCCTTTCTTGCGAGGGAAGGAGGGGCGCGGCTCTCGGTTCTCTTGGGAGGCCTAGGAGGCGGCAGGGCTGGCCGGAGGAACGGAGAGAAGGGCCGGGTGCCCGAAACCAAGCCCCCTCTCCCCCACCGGGGTGCCCTTCCTTCCTCTCCCTCCCCCTGGGGAAAGGGGAATGTGGAAGGAAATTAACTTTGACCCCCGGATTCTGGCTCTGGGCCCAAGACTTGAGTGGAAGGCAGAGGTTTTCAGGACCCCCGCCCCCGCGCGTCCCTCTCCCCCTTCC